>PTEX01000052.1:3718011-3992782 GCA_003342815.1 Eudromia elegans | reverse complement strand
AGAAGATCTCTTTGTCATTATAAAAAAAAAAAAAAAAAAAAAAAAAAAAAAAAAAAAAAGAGTAAAATGAAATAATATATTCCCAATGTCCAAAACATTTAAGAGAAGAGTGATTATGGTATTAGGACTTACACCACAGACAAGAGATGGAGACGGTTACTGATGTTAGAACAAGCCAAGGCAGCTCAGACAGGAAAATGCAGAGAGCTGAAAGTAGCAGCTGCATGTGACTCGAGCGCTGCAAATTCTTTAGGAAAGTTACCCTAGTGTTAACCTATGGATGAAAATCTACAACTAAAGCCTGATCAGATGCCAAGTGCAGCTGACCATGTGTGCAGACCCATATACCCTATCCTCATTTCAGAGGCAGAGACATAAAATTAATGAGAAAGATGTTCCAGCTCATGAAGTACTGAGGACCCCAAAGGAATACATGTGGAAGTCAGGAAGTCCCCAGAAAGAAGATAACTGGAGCTCCAAAATCTCAAACTCATTTCTGCAGTTTGGGACCTCTTGGCTTTTATGAGCTATTATCCAGTATCTTTTCTCCTGATATAAAATAGGATGGCTTATATAATGGAAGTCACCTAAGACTTTTCCAAGGACTTTGGAAATGAGCCTAGCAGTACCTCTGGATAAGAAATAAGAGAACTAATTACACAATATTTAGCAAACCCCTGAATATCAGAGGACCAAGTTGGTAACAGACATGGCCTGGAAAGCAAGTGCTGTATCAAAGATTACAGACTGATGAATAGCACCAACAGAAAAAAAAAAAAATCCACCTACATACATGTCACATATTCTCTGCAAGTAGGAAAAATGCTCCGCAAGTAACTCTTAGGAGTGAACATTTATTTATTATCGCTGTCTCCGGCAACATTATAAAAGGTCACTATTAATTCTCAATGTGAGTCTGTTCCACAGGGTATAAAACATGACCCTTCATGCCCTGAAGCTAAGAACATACTCACAAAAGCTGCTGTTTGGCCCTTGGGTTCATTTTGCAGCCCTGCCAGGGCACTATTGTGTAATGTAAGGCTCCTCTCTGCTCTTCTCATCTGGTACATGGCCAAAGAGACAGCAAAGGGGTTCCCTGCCCCTCCGCTGGGAGCAGCCTGACAAGTCAGAGCATCAGCAGAGCATGAGAGCGGCTCCAGGAACCGCTGCAACGAGGTGTCCTGCGCTGCTCTGCCGCAACGTACTTGCTAAGGAAGGAGGCCAAAATCCAGGGCTAAACTACGCACTGCCGTCCACAGAAGAGCACCCACAGGGACCTTGGGAGACACTTTCTGCAGCTGCAAGCTAAGCATAAACCTTGTTTTTGAAGGGCCAATCATGGTGAAGCATCAAAAATAATTCCAAAAGGGAGGTGGGCTCATTGGATCCCTAAATCCTGCTGAACCCTTCAAATAATCACTTGCAACATTGGCTAAGAGAGGGAAAATGCCTCTTTCTAGTAATTTTGGACACTTAGGTTATATTCATTTTGATCTTCAGTTTTGGATATTTTATTCACTCTGACTCTGCTTTCTCCAAAACATCAAAATCGCTGATCTAGGGATTCCTAACTCTGAACAGAGTCCAGACCTGCTGATACGTGAACTTCCCAGGTGAAATTACTGCTATCTTTACAAAGTGAGAGAGATGCAAACAGGCACTCGCTGAGAGAGACTGGCCACTTCACATCTTAAAAAAGCCATCTCCGTGCGCTATAAAACAGTTTACAATGACAATTCATCTTACAAATAGCTCTGTTATTCACCAGGTATTCTCTGTGACTTTGTCCTTTTCTTTTTATCACTATGGACAATAGCATGAAAATTGGGCTGGTTGTTTTTTTATTGATTTTTCCACTGCACCTATTCCTTATCTATAGTCATAACTAAAGTTGTCAAATAATTTGAGTATATTTAGCCCTTCTCTTGAAGAATCTGTATTTGGGGAAACAAACTTCTTATTCAGGTGGATTTGCCAATATTTTCTTTCTGTAGCTGTCTGCTCACAGCCTATCATAAATGTTTGGGTTTAATGTGGTAACAGCACAGGCTTACTGCATCTGGCTGCACATGGCCACCAGGTACTTTGCTTCTTTTGTCCAGTAGGAAAGAAGCAATTACCTGCTCAAACTGACATGTGAGCAGAATCCCTTCAGAAACAAACTTTTCTTTCATATTTCTTGGCTCTCACTGATTTTTGTCAGTGGCCTTTGGGTCACTCTCTAGCAGTTCCTACAACAGCAGTGACTTGTCATCATACCTACTCATCCTGCAGGGTTTACGCTGACCTTTGCATCATGGAGCAGCCTAGTGCTGCTCTAGCAGTCAACGTCCTTATCCCAAACCTGCTGCTGATGCCTCTTGCAGATGAGTTCACTCCCTCAAGAGTGAAATAGATGTTTAGGATCAGCGACTCCCCCCAGAAATTAAAGAGACATACATCATCCCTGAGTTTCGATCCACCATGTTCAGTTTTGCTTTCATTTACAAAGAGAAACATCATGGCCAGGCAGGGGCGGTGGACGAATCTCAGTACAAATGAAAATGGCCTTTTACAGCATTTTCCTAAGTCACTTCTAAGTCACCAAAATCTCCCCAGGTCCCTTTTAGTTTTCATGAAGTGTTACTTTTCTTAAAACTGATTTACTGGAATTGTATAAAATCTCTATCATTAAGGCATATTAACCAATAATAAAAAAAATATTTTTAAAAAATCTACTGCAGGTAGATTTATGTGTTGCTTTTAGAGCTTTATAAAGGTTTTTCATTTTCTACTTAATTTATACAAACAGTCAAAAAAGAATATTTTTCCTACAGTCACACTTACAGGTGTCAAATAATTTACAACAGTCACTTACAGGAATATTTTATTATTGTGAATATCTTTCCATTTAAACTATATTTATTAAGAATCCTTCATCAGTAATTCTATTTGATGTGCTGTCATCTCTCAAACAACACTTCTTTCATAACAGGAATTGCACTAGCCATAGAAAAACTTACATGTTTTCTATGGGATCATAATGACACATTTTTTTTTAGTGTAAACTAATGCCCTACGTATTGGGATTTTCTTTTGATGTTAAGAAAATAAACCTCTTTAGAGTTAACATTTGGGAATGTTTTCATATCGTTTCCAAAAATAACTCTAAAAGGTAGATATGGACCCTGCTATGCCAGTGTCAACAACAAAGCATAAAGTACAATAGCTAAATGGCAACAGTTGTTTACTTCAGCGCCAGTCATCCAACAGAAATCTCTAATGATGTCAAGACACATTTGGGTTGGCTTCAGTACATTCAAGACCATGTTGTGCTCTCAACATCCTCTGAGAGCACCCAGACACCTCCTATACTTACCTACTCACCTTAATATATAGTTATAACAATTATGTGCTGTATAAAAGCTGCAACATCATGTATTTAAAAACATTTATGCAATACACCATTACAAAGACCATCCATTTGCACACAGAATTCTCTAAATTTGACTTATTTTTTAATTATTTTTTCTTTTTTTCTCAGGAAGTTGTAGTGGTGTCCAGTTTGCAGGAGTAAGTTATGACCTACTCATAGTTCTTACAAGATTTAAAGCTCTCCCCTATCCTCTCCACTGGAACCATATTGTTAATGAAAGAAAAAGCTATGTTATATTTGTTGTTTATATTTCTTGTCAGCAACAAGCACACACAGTACTCTGGAGGACCATATATATGTTCCATATACACTGACAGTATCTTGACTGGGGATATTGAATCCTGGACAGGTGGGATTTATACATATCTAAAAAAGAGCATGCCTGTTTTGATACCAGAAACTGTGAACAATTTTCATGACAACCCTGTGATCACCTGCCGCTTCCTTTCTGCTGACAACTGCAACTTTATACCTGAATGATTTAGAGATCTAATACTTACATTCAGGATGTTGTACTTCCTTTCTGAAGGTCTACCTTATTAGAAATTTTTTTCATAAGAAAAAAAAAAAGCTTTAATTAAAAAGAATTAACCACTCATTATTTTATTCACATGCCAGTAAGAAGCTGAAGAAAAAGAGTGCTTCTCCTAAAAGAAAGCTGTAGAAAAATGATGTAATTTCCTCAAGAAGTGAAGTCTGCTCTTCCCAGGACACCAATACAGTTGACAGAAATTCTCCTCTCTATTTACAGTCTCACAAGAGACTAAGGAGCGAGCAAGCACAGGTAATGGCTTAATCTCCTGTCTTTCAAAGTAATCTCTTCAAATTTAGGAAGAGCAGCAATGCTGAACTGATGTGAAGACTGCCTCACTACCACTAACTACCCAGCACTTTATGTGCTGCTCTGTGGCAAGCTAGATTTCAGTCTCTGCTGCTCTCATTCTGCCATTTTTCACAGAAGGGAAAACTGAGGAGGGAAAAAAAAAATCTTATGGACAATAAAATCAATCTGCTCTGAGAACTAAAGCATTTCACGACCCAGCTCAGTATCAGCTCTGTGTGTTCACCTCAAAGATACGGTCAGCAAAGATAGGTCTTGCAGTCAGAAAGAACCAAAAGGCCAAATTAATGATAAATTTAAGTCCAGAGCACAGCTGCTAGAGCCTACATGCAGCAGCATCAGGCAGACTGCGTTGTGCAGCCTCAAACCACCAAAGCCTTCAGACAAGGGGAGTGGTGAGATTTATCAGGAAGGAAGGAAAACCACAGATGTGCCTAAGTGCACAGTGAAGGCAATAAGCTCAACATCAGAAACATGACCCAAGCTAGAGCTGTCACAATGATACTAGCAGCAGAAGAGACTGTGTCAGTCTACAAGGCATTCAGATGTTTTTAATTTGATACTACAAGAACAAATTGAATCTCCTATGCATTGAGAGGTTCTATAGCAGCATTTCATGTTAAATCTGGCTTTACCTATAATACTGAAACATCCCTATCTGTAGGAATTTTAGCGTGCTAATAAGGAGCATCTTCAGAAATCAAACAACAAAAAAGGTGAAGAAAATGAAAAAGAAAACAAAAACTTATCTAATCTGGTTTTATTTTTGTAAGGGTTTAAGAATCCTTGGTCATAATGAAAGCACTGCACAAGATCTAGAACACTTTCTCTCCCTCTCTCTCATTCTGAATGTTAAATTAAACTGAATGATATTCTAGACCTGACATCAAATGTTTCATGCATCGGGAAAACAAGGGATAGGGAATTGAAGCTCTGCCCAGCATCAATAATGCAGCGGAGCACTATGGAAGCATGAATTGTTAGAGGCATCGCAGCTGCTGGTCTTTTCTGCTTGTCTAGGTAAAAATTAAAACTTTGTAGGCTCTTGATGCCAACTAGAGGCTTCAGGACAGCTACTGAAGTGTTGATTTCACATGCTGTATTAGTTCTGTGAGCATATGCTAAATAACTCTGTCCCTTTCCCCCATCTGCTCATCTGTCCTTTATATGATGAAACTTCTACTGTCTTGGCATTTTCTCCCTAGAGCCGCTGCTCCAGAAAACTGAAACCACACTATGGAACAGCAGTAACTACACAGCAGATACCAAACTACTGTGGCAACAAAACCAGCATCCCGTGCATCAAGAATACTTCTCTATTAGCATTCAGTACATTTTATGTGGGGTTTTTTTGGCATGCTTAGCCTCTGCATACCTTCATCCAGGCACAGAGCTCCCAGGGACCAGTTAGCTTTTCCGATTCTCAGAAAAACCACAGGAAGTGTGGAGTGTAGATCCAAAGCAACAAAGCATAAAACTCAGGTGTGCAGAAGACTTAATTTCACTTTTCCTCCCCCTCACACGTTGCTCTGGCCTCACAAAGTGATGCTCAGCTGATCTTCCAGCAAAAGCGTCTCCCAGCTCTCCAGTTATTCCATACCACGAATCCCATGAAGCTCTCTCTCATTCTGAAATTAAAGGGAGCACCAAGGAGGATACCCAGATGATACCACATCTATCATATCACTTTCACAGAATTATGGGAGGAATATCCCAAATAAAATCAAGTAGAGTGAACTAAGCCTTCAGTTAGGAAACAAGTGTCAGCTATGCATCATCGCCAGATGAGACCAGCAAGTCTCTGTTGACTCAACCCTGAGTCATTTCTCATTGGGTTTCAGCTGACATTAACTTTACATCATATTCATCTAAAGAAGCAACCCCTGCCCTTTCAGCTAATCCTCTTGGCTACACAAAAGGAGAATCACAAGAAGGTAGAGGTGATAAAAATACTGTGAATAAAATCTATCTTATAACAGAATAACATTAAGCTTCTGCTGGCGTGCGTAGGCCTTTTCCTTACTTTAGGGAAAAGTTTAATGCTGTCTTTTAAGAGCAATAAATAAAGGGCTGGCTTGGAAGCATTCTCATACTCCCTTTCTCCTGCTAGGCCTGTTATTATGGCATTTTTTTTCCATCATCTAAAGATTTAAAGTCCTTAAAACCAACTCTGAATCAGTTCTCAACACTGTACCAGTATAGCTCTATCTTCCTATTAGAATGCAGACACTCACAGGAAGCACAAAATCTGGTTGTGTCTGACTGCAGTATCCTCATCTTGACAATTTGCTTGCAGGAATGACCAAATCTCCAATCCATCTCCAATTTTCTGCCAAATACAACTGACCCAAGCACTGCTTGTAGCACACAAAAATACAAGAATATATCATTATTTAAGTTGACATTTGCCAGATAGCATGGCTAGTTTCCAGGTTTCATTTTATTTGAAAGTATTTGAAGCAAAAAAATCCAGATGTAACTTATCAAAAGAAAAGCTATTGAAGAGGAAAAAAAAACAACTAAAAAAACCCACTAGTTTATCTGCACTAATCCCTAATGAGAAAAACTGCCCCATCCCATCACATGAAATATCTAAAACCACTTTCCCATGGTGAATTTGCATCAGGTCTGATGCATTACATGTCATTATTGCAAGTTTGTCAGAAAAATCCAACAAACTGCTTTCCACTTCCTCATCTATTCTTAGTCTCCTTATTTATTTTTGTACATACAAAACATCTACAAGCCTGAACCCACACTATCAAGCATCTTGCATCTACAGGATACAAGCAAAGATAGCTTCTGAGCGAATTTTTAATTGTTTCTTTTTAAGGTTGAGAATGGATCAAACACAGAACATGCTATAATCTTCCTTTTTTTTTTTTTTTTGTAAGCTTTTGACTCTTAAGGGAAAAAAACATATTTCTTAACACTCAGTTTTTCTCTTCAGAAATATAAGTTGAGATAAGTTGCTTTCCCATGGGTTCTCAACAAAAAAAAAAAAAAAGGTAGAATTATCTTCTCTTTTAATAAATATGATACACTACTGTCGTTATTTTCCAGCTACTCTTTAAAGCTCCCTAGAGGATGTCACTTTGATTTCAGAAATGGGGCAAACAGATGACCTGATTTCTTCTAGTATGGTCTATACTTCCTTTATAATGTATAGAGTTCACCACAGACAAATTCTATTTTCCTACTATTTTTTTCATTCTGTTAAATTCTGAGTATGAGAAAACAGTCATCCTACCTCTTATCAATATATGGAAAGCTTAACATTCAGATTATCAGAATAAACACTTAAGCATAATTTCTTTGCCATGTCCTTAGAAATACAACATATCTCTGAAAGCACATACATGCATGCTGTGTCAACTAGGTATAAATGTTTAAATAGGACATTATTTTCTATTTTAATACTAAATATGCACCTGGACATTCATAACATAATAAAGGACTTCAAAATAAAGTCCAGGTGATTTTTACTTCAAAGTTTATTTCAGATTAAGTTGCCCTAGCTTTAAAAAACACCCACTATTTTTGGTGCATTGAAATTAAGGAGTAACCACTCACAACTAAGCTGGAGGAGGTTTGAGGGAAGAGGAGGCTCCATCTTGCCTTTTTACTTCTAAAAACAGGAGGGCAAAAGAAAGGTGGATTTTCTGAGCCTCCTGCAACTTCTGATGGATTATTATACGTCTGTTTTTCCCCTCTCTGATAAACGCACAGAAATGCAGAACAACATCCTACAGAGAACAATTGATTGAACTGGCCATCCACTGGTAGCAAAAATGAGCCTAGCAACAGGAAAGCAGTGAATCTGAAAATGAGGGATTATGAAGACTGTAATTATAATTTCCAGCAAAGGAAACAAAGAACAATGTCCCAGTGCTTTGTAACCTAGAAGAGGAAGACTGAAATAATACAAATGAAGTTAAAAGAAATACCTCTAGTTTCACTAAGCATCAGTGTGAAAACTCTACTTTTTCATTAGGCTGCATGTACTTTGGCAGAAGTTTGATTCAATGAGCAAGAAAACAAGGATGTTAGTACGGAGAAACAGAGAGTCTGGCCGAGAAAGCCAGTCTGTTATGTCAAAATTGCTTCTCCCAGCACCCAAGGAAGGAGAGCAGATTTAATAAGGGAATTGAACCAAGGGAGCTGATGCACAGAGGGGACACAAGGCAGAGCTTCTGATGGCAATCTAATTTCCAGCACAAGTGTGGCCCATTGATCTCTGAGGGCTCTCTCTGAAGACAGAAAGCAAGAGATATGTTCTCTAAGCTACGAGACATTATCTTCTACTCTAGTCCGTAAAATGTTGCAGTCACTGAACATGTTACTGAGAAAAAACTCAAGCCAAGAACTCAACTAGCTAAGAGTCATATGTGAAATGCTCTTGGGTATCAAAAAAGGGAGAGACACGAGACAAGAAAGGGAGACAAGTAAGGCTCCCTCAGAATCTAGTAGCCAAAATATTCCAATGAAGAATAAAAAAGAGCAAGAACATCTGATTAACACAATAAATAATATTATCTATGTTTTTAAGTGGTAACTAACAAAAACAAATCTTTCTGGCACACTTTCATCAACTGTGAATTATTCATAAAGTTGGACATTTACAAATGTTCAGGAAACATTCATGTCTCCTGAAATATCAGATTACTCCAGCAGCCTTCATGTCTCCTGAAATATCAGATTACTCCAGCAGCCTCGGTCTTATCTAAATGAGGTCTGCCCACACTCCCAGCCAATACATTCCTTCACCTCTTTGCATATTGATTTTTACCATCTTTTATTTATTTCAGCCTCCTCAGGGATGAAAAGAAACAGTCTATTAAGCAGTTAACAGGAAACCAGGGTTCTGAGAGTGGGTTTTGCTATCAAATGTCTCTCTGATTGGACCACTTTACATACATAAATTAAAAGGTTTAAAATGTGGCAACCTGGTTAGCATTCTAATTTAACTTGGACCGTACATTTCCCCATTCAAAACAGGGATATTCTTTTTCTATTCTGCACTGTGGTGATTTGGATCAGGTCCTACCAGGCCTCAGCATTCTTCCTGCACAGAACACAAAGATTAATGGAGACCTCGCAGAAGGTCGGCAGCACAGCTGCAGCTAGTAGTATAGTATGTTTAGATCCCATATATAGTAGCATAGTATGTTTAGATCCCATTATGGAAGCTCTCTCAAGCCTTCCTTTGGCTAAAGCAGCATCACTCCTTAATTAAAGGATCCCTGTTCTGCTGTCCTTTTCTTGTGCATTCATTTAACTTCCCTTTGGCTGAAACAAATGGTGCAGAACAGCAGACACGTCAGTTCCTCAGACCTCAGCAGATAAGGGTAGCTGTCAAAGCAGCAGTCAACAGCAACAGCTTGTGAGACTTTATAGATACATGATAGAGAGATAAATAAAGATAGATAATTGAACAGACTATGAATGCTTCATCTTTGGGCACCTGCCTTGCTAGTTTGAATTGTCCCATGAATACATTCAGGTTTCTGTAACACTTGCAGACAAGGGCCCATGGAGGGCAATAAGCTACTTGGTGCTGCTCAGGGACAACAGCCTCTCTGTACTGAATCAACTCTTAGCATTTGATCCTTTCCAAGAGATTATGAAGATTATATAATCAAATACACACCTGGACAATTCTCACCTGGCCATTTATCAACAGATATACAGCACTTTGTGATTCGGTTTAATTAACTTTTATTTCCTACAAACTTATTGCCTTACAAAAGGGTTCAGAAAAAAAGCAACTACCACATTTGCTGTTCCTTAGAGACCCAGCTTTCCAAGCTAGCTTTCTAAAGAGATCTGAAGAGCCCTAAAGACCTGGCAGGCCTGAATCCCCCTGAAGGGGCAGGCAGAGGATCTCTGGTAGGGAGAGCTGTGTGCTGGTCAAACCTCAGCTCAGGAGCTACAGAAATGCTACAACAGAGATTAAACAACATGACTGCAGTTAATCCCTCTAATTCCTTAAAAAAAATACAAAAGCTCTTAGTTTAGCTGCCTACATCATCCTGTTGTGGTCCTATTGCCAAGTGCAAGAATTTAACCAGAAGTTTCCAGCGCTAGTACGGGTTGTTCCATAGGCTGCCACAGAGCAGCAAAGATATATGTAAAAATCAGCAATTCTGAAGATAAACATATTAATAAAAGACAAAGTTTAATTAGGTGCAGAACCCTTTCTCAGGTAACAAAAAAAACCACTGGCGACACTATTTAACTCTATTCCACTCTAGATCCTCCACACTGCCTGATAACACCAGTTGCTCATCTGAATTGAGGTGAGATCCTTCCCAACATGGGTGAGACAAAGAAAGGGGAAATATTCAGAGACACAGGCTAGCAGAGAGATCTGTATTCAAGCTGACCTCTTACTGTCYTGCTTAGATCCCAAGACATCTTGTATGGATTTGTGTACAATGAACAATTTCAATCTCTGTTTGTTTTTAGGAATGGCTGCTGCATTCCCCCAGTGCATGTTCTGAAGTATAAGAGATTTTTCCAGTTTCATTTTGTTGCCTTGAATGCAAGAATATCAGAAAAATAGAAGTAACTTTTTATCTTACATCTTTCTCACCAAGAGCAGAGAAAGTTTCCAGAAAGTGACTTTATTATCTTGTTTTACTGATCATCAAGCTCTGGTTAACAAGTTCTGCTACAGTCTTAATTTCCTGACCTGACAGGGCTCCTTGGTTGTCCCAGAACTCTCAAATGCAGCCTCACAGTGGAGGCTTCATCTCAGAGAGCAGAAATTCAGGACATTTAGGTCAAAACCAGCAAGGAGTAAAGTCAGTGCAGCAACATTTGACCCTTGTGCTGAATACCAGCGAAGGCTGCGACAGGAAAATAACTGTGAAGTACCTGCTGCTGACCTGAGTTCCCTGCAGCATTGGGCAATTTTATCATATTTGTCTTGTAGACCATGCAGCAACAGCTGATGGTGTCTGCTCCTACTACTCCAGCTGGAAAGCTTTCTCAGCATCCTTTTGCTCTGGTGGTTGGGGTACTGATTTTCCCTGATGCACCTCAATTTCCTGGTCAATTCTTTGGCATTACTCTAACTCATTACTCTTAACGATTTATATTTCAGTGATTTCATATCCCTTTGAACACACAGGTCTCGTTTTCCTTGAAGGCATTTTTTGTTATTATTTTAATATATATTCCAGATGCCTTTCGTACCTGTAACTTGAGGGCACTGCTAGTATTTAAATCCTTTAGAGCAGTTAACTTATTTTTTTAAAGTCTTTTTGAAGTCAAGAGCCTTAAAACTGAGCAGGCTTCCCGCAGGCCTTTTCATCATCCCCAGGGGTGATGCCCCCAACAGCTACTTGGCCCTACCAGTCAGACGCGGTTCTTCGCTCTCCGATCTGCTCCCACAAACAGGGGAGGCAAGGAGCTGTGTTCACACACATCCCCCAGCATACAGAACTATTCCTGCAACAAGTTCCTTTGGAGTTTCTTCACTTCCCCGCTGCCTGCCATAATTTCTCTGCTCAGGCCTCTCTCCCTTAAAGGAGCTCCTGTCTCAGTTTTCCAGGCCAGGATTCCCATTCTACTGTTATTAATCCACATTACGTGCAGAAATGTGCATACAGAACAGAGGAAGATCAAGTAAGAGCCTTTCAGAATTAGAAACATCCCAAAGGTGGCAGATCTTTTTCTCTGAAAATAATGTGGATGAAGAATCTCTTGTTAGGCCTAGATGTCATCAAAGGTTAAACAGTTTTTCACTAAACTTAATGGGTAAACACATACATGACAGTATATGTGACAGTTCACTCTCAGCTGGAAATCCACCAGTAGTTTAACTTGGCAAAAATAATCTCCTTTCTGTAGTCAATGAAAAAAAATCTACTAGTCTAGAAGCTGGAAAAATCTGGAAAATGACATATATGTGTCAACTTCAATTTGTATAAAGCCAAGCAAGCTGACTGAAATGTATTGAACTAGATTCATTTTCACAGCAGAGAATCTGTTTTGGTCCTAAGATGATATCCCAAATGACATTTTAATATAAAAAGGAATACATTTGTTATGTCAACTGAATATTTTGGAAGAGATGATGCAAATATTACCAAGAATCTACAGACTATGAAAAACAGCAGTAAAGCACTTGCTACTATCAGTATTCACAGTATATAGTATCATTATATCCTAACAGTACTTTTTGGCATTTCAAAGAACTACACAAGTAATTGCCTTTTCCCCTTGTGTGGGAAATGGATGGAAAAGAGCAAGGAAGACTCACTTCTTGTTTTAATACACAATGTAGCTTCGCAATCAACAGTCCTGGTGTTGGCAAAGGTCCAGGGTCAAAACTGTTTCAGCTACAGAGGATTTGCTCCCCTGCAGACCTTGTACAAGGGCCATGTCCTTGTGCCTCATTTACACTTCTGAAAAGGAAAACTGTGAGATTATGTTGTTCCAAATCCTCAAAGTTGTACATCTGATTAAACCACAAAACATCCTGTAAGTAATAACAAAGTGCACAAGGTGGTTTTCATTTGGCATGATGCTAGACACGGGAGCACAGGAGTCACCCTAAAAGAAAGAGGATTTGCAGGAAAGGCAAAGGAAATGGGGTGCTCTGGTGAGAAAGACAATTCCAAATAGGATGCCTCTGCTATCTATATACATGAGACCATATTTAGTCAAATCACTCGTTGCTTTGTGGCCAGCAGCTCTGGGCTTTGTGTTGGTACTGTTTTATAAGTACTGCTGAAGGAAAATGTTTCAGAAGAGAGCTATATCTACCTCTTTTAGGGACCATTTTTATTTAGAATTATTACTTAGCCCTTGCTGCAGAGATTAGATAAATAGATATATATTTATTGTACATAGCTGCCTAGGGGAGATTAATAAAACTTATTTTTGTAGCTAGTGCATTGGTCCAGTAGAATTTGCTGAATTTGATGCTCTGCAAGCCTGTAAACTTAATCCAGAAGACTCTAGCTTGCTGTAAACAGTAATGTTACATGCCATGAACTTACATGAAAATAAAGAACATAGTGAATATAAGCCAACATACAAAAAAGTGTACTCTGGATGCTGGATTTCTTTGATTTTAAATTAAATCTATAAAATGAAAGGTGAAACAATGTTGCTATCATTATTTTGACTATTTAAAAATCATTCTGCAAGACAAAATAAAGTCTCTCTAAGCCAAAAGTGAACTTGTGGAGGACAGATTTATACATTTTAACAGTGATGAAGTAGACCTCACTGCCAGAAAACTCTCTGTCTCTAAGTCTTAGCTAGTTAGCAGGGGTGAGTGATATTAGAAAAACAGCACCAGGAACAGCATCAGCAAAAACATATTTAAAAGAAAAAAACAGCAGTATCTCAAATTTATCTCAAAAACACAGCAGCTTAAACAACCAGACTAATACAGGATGCTGAGAGAAGAAACTAAGACCAAACAGAATATGCAAGGCAGGGACATTTCTAAATACTCAGTAATAACTTTGATAAAGTATGCAAGAGATGCCAGCAGCTCTTTAAGCAATGCAAATCTCTGTGCGTGCTTCTAATGCAGACACAGCGCTCTTCATGGCAGATGTTTGTCAGTCACACCTTACATGCCCTTAAACAGATACATTGCCCAATTAGACAAAAATGTATTTAGGGCATCTCTCGGGTCACATCTGGCTAACTAACTGCAGCTGTGTTAGAACAGAGGTAGGAAAGTTCCCCTCTTACATAAACAGCATCAATCTCCTCTGAAACATTAAGATAGAAATTTCTTTAATTAATTGTGAGTTGGTTTTCTCTCTCCTCCCATGGAAAAGACAAATTCATTTATCAAGCAAGAAATGTTTTAGGGTTTTTTCCTTCCTTATTTAGTCCCTGCCACACAATGAGAAATTGAAATTGTAAAAGAAAACACCTAAAGAAAACACCTAATTTAGCTGCCTACAAAATGGCAAAGAAAAAAAGGAAACAAAGGCTTGATGTTAAAACTGGGACAAACAGGACAGCCAAGTTAAAAATGAGCTTGATCATCACATTTCCTTAAGGTGCAGAACATAAACTATCAGTTAGCTGCCACAATTAAAAGAGAAAGGCGAGCATGTGGTGGAGTTAAACTGCAAGTCCCATTGCATTATTCATGCGCAGGGTCTTCAGAGAAGCGCACAACAGACGTGACTTGTGCAGCCTGGCACCACGAGGCTGCCCTGAAGAGGGAGGTCGCCTTAGCAAGGGATGCTTGAACTGTGCTGGACTTCTCCGTTTATTAAGTATTAATTACAGATAGGCTAAAAGAGTCAGAAGTTTCATTATAAAATATGAAGCCAGGTCAGTATCACCTGCCTAGACTAACAGCACCTCTTCGTCTGGGACAGTAAGAGATATTACACAGGGCACTTGCCCCTCCTGCCTGCTTGGGTTTATGTATGAAACACAGCTGGAAGAGCAAAAGGATTTTATATTTTCTCCATATCCCAACCACATATTGAAAGCATTAGTCCTGCTGTACTCATTTTTCCTTATTATCTCACTTGGGAAAGGACTGGGATAGCCCTCCCTCAATGTTAGTACCCAGTTTCTATTGGTTCCTGCCCCTTTACCGTATAAAGTGATTACAAGATGGTTAATACCTTGGTGTAGCAATTGGATTAATCTGAAGATTTAGACTGGGTAGAAGTGCAAAAAACAATTTCCCAAAGTAGAACTCTGACAGTGGATGGGAAGGTCCAGGCACTGGTCAGAGAGTAACAAGAGGCTCCTTAAATTGACAGATGTGCTCAGTTCTGAAAACATAGCTAGCTTTTACCAGCACATAGCTCTTTTCCCAATAAAGAGCTCCTTAATGGCTATTATTTATTTATTTACAGATGCAGAAGACAAGATGAACTCGTTAGTGTTTGCTAGTTAAAGGCTGTGGTCCCTTCACTTAGTACGTTTGGAAGTTCAGGAACAGAACTGCAAAGCATAAAGTCAGCACCGAGGCCAGGCCAGATAGCTGGAATGTGGAGGTGCTGCTGGAGCCCCACCTGCCAGCAGCACCACTGCGGAGCTGCTTCGCTCCCCAGCACAGCAACACGGGGCCGAGCTCCAGGAGAGACTCCCCACGCTCTTCCTTTCCTCTCTGAGCAGGCCCTCAGCCACCTCCTTCTTCCTGCACTCATCTCCTTAGAACAAAGAAGCAAATACAAATCTGAGGCTGTATTTTCCCTTTATCTGGAATGAGAAAAGCTTTAGAGTAGAAACCTCTAATTTTTAAGCATTGTAATTATCATGGCCACTTCCTAATATGCCTCTAAACATTCAAGTGAAAGAGGAACGATTTGGAAACGACTGTGAGGCAGATGCTGCCAGCGCAGCAGGTCAACAAAATGAGCTAGTAATTAAAGTTTCTTAAAGAACGCATTTGTTCTAATTTCTTTTCAATAACTTGGAAAGACATCACAGAGGGGGTCCTCTCTTTAAGTGTAATGATATTTGTCAAATTCATTTGTAAATATTAATTCTGTTAAAAGCAACACGTAAGATATAAAATTTAATTAAGTTCTCTATAGATTTCACTTTCACGGGAGACTAAGAACAGCAAGGCAGAAATGATGTTTTCCTGTCTGTTTCTAGAGCTCATTGGAATCATTAATGATTTTGAAAGCCCACGACTCACCAGCTGCAAATAACACAGCAGCAATGGTGGGGATATCAAAAGAAAAGGAAAAAAAAAAAAAGTGGAGGAAAAAAGAGACAAAGTCGGAACACACAGGTTACTAATTCCTGAGGCATCAAAGAGTGCAAGGTCTCAGTTGTTGCAACTCTCTGAACCTCCCAACAGGCTATCATGATGGTTGGTCAGAAAACAACAATTCCCATTTCCTGCACATCTGTGCCTCTCAGGTGAATGGATGAGACCGGTCCCACCTTGGAAAAAGGCAACACAACTGCAGGTGTTCATGGAGGCAAAGCGAACACAGCCCAGTAGTGCAGACCAGGCCAGGAGGCAAGCGGGGTGCTGCATGTACCTCACCTTCAGCTCTTGCCCATCTCGGGGTCCATTTATTTATTCAGTAAGAATGTATTTATCCCGTAAGAATAGGCATGGGACAATCACAGTCCAGCTCTTGGTATCGCTAAGCACTCTCTCTTTACATGAGTTAAGCAGATTATCTGCATTTCCATCATTCTTCCTTCCTCCTTCAGTCTCACATTAGCAGCCTTCTCTCAGAGATCTCCAGAAGTGTTATTGACAGCCTCTCTAATGGGGTTTTTAGATCATATGGCCATTCTGCCAAATGCTATATGCATGCTTAAAGGCGGGGCAAATAGAGGTGGGGAGAGAGAATTCCTGAAGATTTAGATTTTTTCTTTTTCCCTCTGTGTTAGATTTGATGCTAACTTTTCTCATTTGGCCTGCAGAATCTTTATCACCAGTGTCAACCGGGGAAAAAAATAAGCTTGTTTCAAAGATTCAAATTTCAAGGTGGAAATTATGAAAGAAATAGCATCCCATAGTCATGAAGTCTGCACATTTGATATGAAAAAGCATGAGAGAGTGATCGTCACCTGAGCCCAGAACCAGAGTATAAATCATGGGTAACACAAAGACTTCACTGAAAGCAGCTCTGGGAAAGCAGCAAAGCAGCCTCCTCGTGGGGTCGGCTCCTGTCTGCATGTGGGTCTGAGTATGTCTCACACTCAGACACTCGGCGAGAGCCACTCAGGAGACAAACCTGACTGCTCACCTGCGACAGGCGCCTTCTACAGCGAGAAGTGCTGCTCTTCTGGAAGCAAGAGCTGCACGGCTAACTATGCATTTCAAACACATACTTTTTAATGGGCTTACTCTGGTAGCTCTAAAGTCTCAAGCTAACCAATGGAATTGAAAGCTTTTACTGGTACTTGAAAAACCAGATTCTGATTCAGGTCAAACTTAGAGTAAACACAAAAAATGCTGATGAGTCAAAACTCCTGAGGACTGTTAAGGACTTTGCTTTCCTGGCCTGCTTCACACAGGACACATCCTCACACTGCAGCAACGGGTAACAAAACAAAACACTAAATGTCTTGCTTCCTAGACAGCTCAAGGCAGTTACGAGAAGTGTCAGTTACCACCCACTTCCATAAAGCCATTTTTGTTGCCAGATGAAGGCTTGCTGTCTATCAGCAAGAGGAGAACCACTCATTTTTAAGCCCATGTTGTATTCATCAGTATGCAGCACAGGAAGAAAAAAATCTTATAGCTACTTTTGTCTTTAGAAACCCAGGTCCCACTTGGGAGACGAATCCCAGTCTCTAACCAGACGGCGAGTGAGTTGGTGAAAGCTAACAGGAGCATAGAAAGACGAGGAAAAGGGATTAAATGTGAAGGAGAAGGACATAATTATGCTTATCCTCTGCCAGGTGCTATGCCAAGTAATATAAATTAAGCCAAAATTCAGCACTCTGCTATTCAAAGCTTAAAACTCTCCCTGTCTAGCACTTAAAGACACAACCTGGATATTCAGCACACAAGAGCATGACGAGCTCTGCTAGATCACAGCAGTCACAAGGGGATGCAAGGAAGCTGGGACACCCACATGCAGCAGGAAGGGCACTCACCTGCAATGCTTCTGCATCAAAAAAATACGTATGCATACACACATTTACACACACACAAAGCCTTGTTCCTTCCTTGATGACCACTTTGCTTGCTTTTAGCAGGAATAGGGTTGCATAGTACTACTTACTCATCAGCAATGACAGTATTTATTTACTTATGAGAACATCTTCTATAGTTATTTGTACATTGAAACAGGATGCATAAATGGAAATTCTAAAGGCTCAATAAAAACAAAAAGACTGATTTAGGAGAGTATCTTAATCCATATCCGCACAAAAACAGAAGGGAAAAACTGACCAGGATTCCTCAGTTAAAAAAAAAAAAAAAAAAAAAAAAAGTAGTAAATCTTGACGCTTGGAAAAATCCCTTTTTCCTGTGAGTGTTCAGTGAAAAATCAGACCACATTGTGTGGAGAAAGACTCATCCTCAGAGTACAGGACAGGCTGAACTCTTAGGTCCCCTTTGGACCGAGGGGGCTACTCTCTTGATGTGAGCATTTGCAGAGGTCCCAAAGTGTTCAAATGACCTGCACTGGACATCTCTTTACAAAAACAGTGTGTAAAATCCATTAGTTTATCTTACTCTAGTGGTGCTTTCAATCTGAACTGAGGTTGCCAAAACATAAAGAACCTCTGCACTGTATTAAACAGGGGAAAAAAAAAAGATACTCCTTTTTATACACGAGGTAGAATAGCAGCTAAAGAAATGTAATATTAGCAGTGAGGACAGCACTGGCATATTAAAACTCACAAAACTGCAGAGCCAGATGCACTTGCTGCAAAGGCACTCTTGGTACTGGATCCTTTCACAGCCACATAAAAAACGACAAGGAATACGGGCTTTTCTATTTGAAAAAACCAAAATTTGCAACACAGCAAAAATAGATCCAGAGTACAAGTCTGCTGTCTGGCAGGATGGAACAGCTCAGTAAACTCATTCTATCTATAAAGCTTTTGCAAAAACACCTGTTTAAACTGAGAAACAGAGCAAGTCAGCAAAGCAAAGCCCGTGCACAACTCACATTTCCAGAGTCCGTTTCACTTCCCTGGTGCTCAGACATGGTTGAGGTGCTGGGACCTCCCTGGCCCAGCCCTGCTGCACATCCTTTGTACTCCGAGTTCTCACAGAAAAAAACTTCTTTTTCCCATGACTGCTCTCAGTTCTTATATCATCTCCTACAGTTTAAAACCTCATAAACATTACCTCTTAAACTGCACAGCCCCCATTTCAGCTCAATAATGATTATTATCCCCATTTTAGAGTCCAAGAACAAGATATCCAAGGAGGTTAATTGGACAGACCACGTTGCAAGTCAGTACTAACTTGCATACATTAACTCTTCCATACAGCTAAGTACGTAGCTTTCATCACCACGTGCTTTCAAGGAGCCAAAATTATCTGGTCAATTCATTTCATATTTGGCAAATAAGATAATGGTCTACATTCATGGAACTTGAAAGACAAATACTTTGCACGAATTTAAAAATTACGTCAAACCTGCTCTCAATTTAAATAAATTAACTATTTCTGTTTTTTCTAATTACTTTTAATTTTCACTTTTGTCATACTATTTCTAAGCAATACTGTTGTCTAAAATGCTTAGAAATGATTGTTTCAACACAAAACATTCACTGTTGCAGTTTCCATGAGGCTCAGGATATAGTTGCAGAACTCAGCATACAAAATTAAAAAACAGAGAAGTTGTGAAGTGAGCAGAAAAATAGATGGTCTGGTTACAAGAGGGAAAATATTCCCCAGGATGGAATAACTGACCCAATGAAAGTCAGAAACAGGCCAAACTGAAGCTGAAGCGATATTCCTAGACATTCCCACTGTATCTTTATTTTTGAGAAAATTTGCATACAATCCCCAAAGGGCAGTATAACATTTCCAGGAACTCATTTCTTCTCATGATCTTTATTGCTCTGGTTGATGACTGATGAAATCTGGCTGAAGTTCCCTGCTCAGTATACACTGCTTGCCTTTCGTCTTACTCTCAGATTCCTGACTCCTTCCACACTCAGTATTTGGAGCAGAGGTACCTTGCACAGGTTGGAGGTTTCTCAGTCAGATGCCTAATTACTACGTGCTATAATAAATAATTGAGTAGATCTGTGAAGCTCCACAGTTAGCATGAAGCTAGGGGATACACAAGGCAGAATAAAATAACACCTAAATTCAGATACACTCCACCAGCAGAATTTGATTGCACACAATGTTTATTCAGGTCTCCAGAATAGCAACACTCGCTAAGAGAGTGTTGCCATCTTCTGCAGTGGTCATTTCACACTTGCCGTCTCAGAACCTGCCTAATGCACAAGCCTTTCTAGTCAAAGCTGGGTTCAAACCCCAGTTTTCACATAAGGGATCTGCTGCCTCAGATAGCTGACAACACTGAGTTAAAAGGACCGAACCAGGAGGAGAAATAGATTCAGCAAAAAGTGTTTCACTTATTGCCCTGGGCTCAGTCCTTCATCTATCTGTCTGCCAAACTCAAGTCTTCTTTTTCAAATCAGCTTCCTTTTTTTTTTTTTTTTTTTTTTTTTTAAAAAAAAAGGCAGGAACGAGTTATCCTTTCCCCTTCTGTAAAGGCTTTAAGAGAACCTGCTAGTCCAGTGTGAAATGTTCCATCCTTTGATCCATTTGTGGCAGCAGGTCTGTCCTTCTAAGGAGCCCTAGGCAGGGGTGGCCATGTTGCACTCACTGCCCAAGCAGGACTAATACTGCTCTCCATTGCTCTCCATTTCTGTGCCGGACACGAAAGTCACAAGGGTCACTGCCATACACATGGTCTCAGACACTCTCTGCACTCTGGTTTTGCCTGGCACAGGGGTCAGCTATGCACTGCCCAGGCAGAGAGTTCAGTAGAGCTCCTGCTGAGCAGGAGGAAAAGAAGAGTTCAGACCCAGGAAGCAGCAAGTGGAAGGAAACACCCCCACCAGCGTCCCTGGGGGTAAACCTGCCTCCTCGAAGATGAAGAGGAGCCAGGTTGATGTCCTGCCCCATCGCTGCTACTGGGGCTGGCAGGGGCTTCTCCCAAGGTTGCTGGAGACCACGTGGAAACACACCTCACCTAAGCACCTGCAAGAGACTCTTCCATCAAGAAAAGGGACAGTTCTCTAATTCAGTGCCGGCAAGGGAACCGTCTTAATTGCTTTCCACACAACGACATCCCTTCCTCTCCAAATGCAAATTACATAAAAAACAAGAAATAAAAACAAGCCAACTAAGAATTGACAAACTCTTAGCCTTCTCCTTTCCCATTTATTTCCCTGTTGGCATTTTGCACTGCCACCTTTAAACAGCTCGTCCACAGCGTTTTAAAATGTTACCAACAAGAGAGGGTTTGAAAAAACAAGAGTGCTGTTAAGTTGGAAGGCTGAAGCACCCCGCATACCAATAAACGTCAAGAAAGCCACTCCAATACCACTGCCCCAACGTGGTTTGTTTTCACAGGTTCTCTTCTCTCTCTTCTGCTCTTGCTTTTAGAAAAATTACCTCCAGTCTGGCCAAAGGGATGAACTAGGACATCCTTGAGTGATAAAAATGAACTGGTGAAGGGGTAACTACTGTGCCAAGAAGCACCAATAGGCAGTGCAGGAGCAGGAAGAGAAAGCTGAGAGCGTCCTGTAATGCTGCATAGGTATGGGCAACTCTGGAGGAAAATTGTCTAATCCACTCTGAACACAGTTCACATCAGCTGCCAATTGACAGCTAAATATTGTGCTCCTAGGGGATTAACCCTAATGATTCTTCCTTTTTTTTTTTTTTTTAATTTATCTGAAAAGGAAAAAGAGCTTTCCCCCAACCCACTGCACTGTAGGTATCAGAGAAGGTTGCAGTCACTTTAGGTGAATCTTCTGAAGATTCCCATCTGCTCCTGCACCCCACCTCCAAATTTCCATTACCATCCCAGCAGCTTGCCTCTGACTCACCCTCTACTTTCTGCTAAACCAGTTACGTATGAGGCAATCTCCTGTCAAAGGGACTGGCTAACTCAGGGGCAGGTGGCATTTCGGCAGTTCGTTCACCTTGTTACAGTCACTAAGGTACTGCAGGTAGACTCTAAGGTTGAGAAAAGGAAAGATGGGGCTCAGGGTTGTTTGAGGGAGGTGGGTTTTGCAGAATGCACCTACCCTTTGTCTTTTCACCAGTTAATTGCCTGAAGAATACCTACCTCATTTTTATTTGCCATGAACAGTTAGATTCCCCATGTATGAGTGAAGTCCTTAAGCTCTTGCACACCAAACAATACTTCTGCAGTAGCATACTACCACTGAGAAAATAGCTGTGCGAGGAAGCAGAGCAGCTCCCTGCAGGATAAGCCACAGTACATGAGGGTCAACGGCACGCTACCCTGGCGCACACGTCCCCACTCTCCCCAGTGGAGCTCGCTGCCCATGCACTCACTGAGGCACAGAGCCGCCGGGGCATGTCTGCAGCCTGCGGCTCGGGCTCCACACAGACACCATGCGCATGGCAAGAACCCTGCCAGGCCCCAACCCAGGCTAACTCAGACACTGGGAAAACCCTTCAGGATTCCACTGGAGAGTTTTTTGTTTTCTTCTGGTTTAATACCTCCATCAGTGTTAGAGCAAGAAGTCTATGGTAAAAGAAAGCTTCACAGTAACTGTATGTTAAGGTTTAAAAGAACTGACAGATCAACATGGTGAAATCAAAAAGGAAAACGGCAAAAAATGTGCACCAGAGTTAACTGGGGCTGGGGGAATACTGGATCCCCTGGAAACAGTCACACTGCAGTCTTTCACAGGCACGCTACAGCTCTCAGTTTCTAGTACCTTAAGTCTTAAGCAATCTCTTATTCTAATGCAGTCACAACAATCCCAGGACATCCAGCTCTGCCCAAAAACAGCAGATCTGGTTCACTTCATAACAAACCAGTCCTTCGCTGCTTCCAGGCCCAGGGAGGCTACACGATGAAAATTTAACCTCTCCCATTTCAAGTACTTCATTTTCTTGCTGCTTTGTCATTTCTTCTTCCTTTTATTTCCACCAGACCAATTCCATTCTCTGGGGTCATTAATTGACTTGGGAGCTTCCTAGCCGGTACTGGCAATGGAGATGTCTCCCAGGTTCCAGTCCTTCCTCGCATGGGTTTGTGGTAACTCACGCTTGCCACAGTGTCCTTCAAGCTACATCTGCTTCTCAGCACGTGAACTACTTCAGATGTAACCTAACTCATTAGTCACATGGTAACTTGAAGCCTGCCTAAAAATCTGACTTCACTGCAACGCGTAAAGCACCATCCTTTACAGCAGATAAAAGCTCCATACTTTGTCTAGCCATTTTGCAACTTGAGCTTTCAGCAACACGCACGGTTCAGTCACATAAGGATCTGCGCTTCCCTCGCTCCCTGCTCCAGGGCCACAGTTTGTTCTGGGCTTTTTTTTTTTTCTTTTTTCTTTCATACCTCTCCTAGAGATGTGTTGAGGGGCCTGAAATCCCCCAAAAAAGGAAAAGGAGAGGGAAAAAAATGACTTAATTTCTCTTCAAAGCCTTTGGTGATTGCAAAAATGTCTGGTTTTATCAAAACTAACACAGCTTGAGAACTCTGGGGTTATGGCCCAGGAGTCCCTTTAGAGGCCTCTATATCAAAGAGTACAAATATTAGCCTGACACCAAAAGTGGAGAGAGAAAAGGAAAAAACTGTCAGGCCTTTGGAAGGTCAGACTGTGGTGCTCTGTCTAGAGACTGCAGCTGTTCAAAGCTTCTTCCTCCAAGCTGCTATTGAAAGGGCAGCCTCAACCTCAAAAAACTAGCACCTGATTTAGACATCTAATTTACTTTATAAAAGACAAAAAAAAAAAAAAGAGAACAGCAGTGATATTTCTTTTTTTCTTCTCTACTGCTGATCCACAGAAAACAAAGTGGATCTGTAAGGAAGGGACAGAAAGAAAATCTGTGTTGAAAAATGCAGACTGAAGTTCTCTGGCTTGTTTGCAACAATATTTGTGGGAAATCTCCTTGAAAGGGGCTGTGACAGGTCTGCAATTAGACAGACACACATTCTGGTTCTTGCACGTCACACGATTGCTTCGCTTGCAACGTGCCCTTCCCACTGGGGTGAGTAACTCCTCAAGGTGCCTTCCTCCCAGGTCCCAAGGAAGAAGCAATGATGAGAAGCGAGGGGGCAATATACCTAGGCAGCTTGAGGCTGCTAAAAGAAATCCTGAGTAATCCCTAAGGAGCCCCCAACAGTGAGATGGTACCACAGTATGTTGCTAGAATCATTTTTAATCACACATCTCAGGAATTTTTATGTTTATATGAAAAATTCAAATCAAATCGCACCTGTATCTTACATGAATCACCCAAATGTGCTGAGGTGGCCTTTCATACCGCAGTACTATTTTCAGGATGATTTTATTCACTCCACTGCATTTGGTATGAAACTTCATGCTGCAGATAATTTTTCTAACAGCATTATTGTCATTTTAGGTCTGACAACTTAGAAGCTTCCTTTTAGAAAGAGGAGGAGGAAAGCTTTTCATATACTGCTAAAGCAAATATAGCACTCCTACTCAAAGCTAAGTGCACAGCAGTGACTGAGTTATTAAAGAATGTGCTGTTGGCTTCCTGCAAATGTCTAGGAGGAACAAGCCTCCGCTTATCTTACTTAAAATTCAGTTTCCTTCTCAGCCCTTCTCTCTGTGTTAATTATACCACAGAGTCTAACATGCTACAATATCACCTCTGTTTAGAAACCAGTAGTAGGGTTAAAAAAAAAAAAAAAAAAAAAAAAAAGACTGCCTATGTTTATCTAGGCCCCTGTATTTCAACGGAAGAATTTATAGGTCATATGGCACTCATACAGATCTTCAGATCCATGCAAGCCTGAACCCTCACTGAAAATCAGGTCCACCAGGACACTCACCCTTACACTATGCAAATATTAACTACAACTAATTTACCCAAGACTTTACCACTCTTCTTAGACTTACTTGAGATGATCTGAATTCTGTCACAGGATCTAAAAAACTAAGATGTGGTTATGTGTTTTTGCATCCTAGCAGAATAGAAAAGGAAATGACACCTGCATGGTTGAAACTTACATATTTTCATAAATATGCATAAATATCTTCATTAATCTGCTTTTACAAACTGTACACAAAGTCAGATTTATAATGGCTGTAGTCGAGCACATCTCCCATAGGCAACGCTGGTAAGGTGACTCTGAGACTAATGGCACTCTAACAACATTTACAAGTTGAGACCTTCCGAAGAAGACAACTCAGGCAGCCTTAGGCTTCCCACGCCTAGCAGCCCTGCTTGCTTCAGAGGGAGCATTCACTGAGGCAGGTACTTCTTGTCATGAGCAGTATTGATACCATCTGGCCCTAGGTTATCTGTGCAATTACAGTGGTGAGCTGTCGAACATAATACTTTTTTTTTCATAAGCTCTTTGGGCATTATTAACCTTTATCTTTTATCAGAAATTAGCTTTCAGTGTCCCATTTTAAACACAGTATTTTTAAGCACATTAATACTGCAAAACTCTGTTGCCAACAAAAAGAAGTGCCAATTCTCTTTGGCTGCATGGCATTATGCCTGCTTTATTTTTCTGTCTCAGAGCACTGCAAATACAAAACATATCTTTACTGGAAGGAAACGTTTTGTAAATGGATATAAATGAGTAAAGCTACATTATGTGTATGATTTATCATTCATTTTCAAGGGCAGCATACAAAACATGCTGGTACCACCTTATCCGGTGGGTATGGCCATGACGTTCACTGCGGAAAGGGAGGTTACACCAATTCAGGACTCAGAGATGCCAGTGGTGTAATTTGAATTCAGCAGCACTTCAATTTTCTGTCCTGTAGAACCACAGTCTAAGAAAGTGTAAAGCCTGAACCACTTGGCAGACAGGGCAAATGGCCCTGACTCATGACAGCAGTTCCCAGCCGCCCCGGGAATGCACATAAAACCAGGAAAAAAAATACACAAGTTGTATGCAGGTCACCACATGTCCATTTTTTTAGGCTTTGAGGTGGGAAAGCAACTAACTATAAGAATAATCGTAAGAGCATATATTTTGTGCTGAAACAGCAAGCCCTGAAGGTCTATTCAAATAAAAATTTTTGCAGAGTTTAAGTGTTCCATAAAGAAAAAGGTTTCTTATTAAAATCTGTTTCATCAACTATATAGAACATATCTCCACAGTGTAACTTCACAAAACATGGTTAAAGCTACAGTCACAGGCCAATATCTTAATGATGTGACTGGAAATTTAAAATTCTTTTTGTTTTTCAGTTCTGCATTTTCTGAACAATGGCTCCTCCTCCTTGGCTTGTGAATAAAGAGCAAGATGCTGCTTTTTCCTCTCTTCATATTGTTTTATCAGACTACTAAGTATTCTGTGCTGATGAATATTTCAATTAGCACCCTTTCCTGTAAATGTACATTCTCAGAAATTCTTCCCTTCTGCCAGACCTTCATACCTTTCAAACTATCCTACTGAAACTAATGAAAATCAGCATTTCTGACAGTGTGAGGTTTGATACTAAGAGCACACAAGGTTCCACACAACAAAAACAAAACAAGAACCTTCTTAAGATGAAGCAGAGTATTCGTCTTGGTAACTGCACCCTGTAAGGTTACAAGGCCCAAGATTTACAGTTGGGGGGGGAGGAAGGAGGGAGAAGCATCACCAAAGCAGACAGAGAGTGAAGGGGCATTTCTGTTTACGGAATGCCTGGAAAAATGGAAGCAGGAACCTGAAGGATACAGCAATGATACACACCTACCTGACGAGGATTTACCATGAAATCCAGCCTTCTTGCAACTGCTCTTTTCCATGGAAACATCATTTACAAGTGCAAAAGGTGACAGCAGACTCTGCGCCTCCTGCTAGGTATAACGTATGTAAGACCAAAATGAATCAGAATGTGATTTTAAGGTCTGTTGTCCAATATGCAATCTCTTGTGGTCCTCTGCCTTTGAGCAATAATGCAACCTGACGGTAATTAGAACATCAGTGATATAATTACATCCATTCACTCCAAAAGGAGATGGACAAAGTGAACCAAAGGAGGAAGAGAGGGAGGCATCCATTCATCTCTAACATTGCATAGTTATCTTTATATGGATATGTCCTCATGGGTGCATTAGCACTTCTCAGATTTTCATGCCTAGATTTATAGATAGATACTGATGAAAAAGCACCATTTTTGTTCTCTTTGATATTATTAGATTTCTTGTATTTTTCATTGGGTGCTAGAAATACATAATTACTGCACTTGAGCACAAAGTCAAAGAGCAGCTCTTACACAGGGTATGGTTTATAGGTCTGGTAAAGCTTAAACATTTGCTCAGACCAAGGTGATTTTTAACAAGTATTTCTTTCTCCTTTCTCCTAGCTCATGTAAACTGTATGATGTTCTCCAACTCTAAGCTGTCCTTAACTAGCAGGAAAATAGGAACAGTTTTAAAATATGGTCAGGAAAATTTGCCAGCTCAGGCGCAAAATCTACTCATCTATCTCCACTATCACAACAGAGATAATGAACCAAACTAATGATACTTAATTCCTCTACCTAAAGCACTATACCGCGGTTGACTACGCTGGTAATATTTTAGCAGGCTGAAAAAAAAAAAAAAAAAAAATCACAGTATCTATCCATACACATCTGTTACAGAACCACCTATATCATGAAGGCTTAACACTTTGTATTTTCATGACAAAAAAACAAATATTTCTAAACGCTCTAGGACACTATGATGTAAAAGAGGAACATTCTGTGTACATAAAAAAAGAGAACAGATAGGAGAGACAAATGATGAGTCTCTACTCAATTTAATCTATTATCTTTGAGAGTTTTCATGTATTGATTTTGGCAGAATAGGATCAAATGTTGCTGTCACTTTCAAGAATAAGAAAGTGTTTACTTAATATCTGATTACATTTTAGAGTTTGAAACAAAATTACCTGGTTATTCTGATACTGACAGACAAGAGGAAAGAGCTAGTAATATGGTAGTAATGCAGGTGTCATCATGTCACTGGGTTCATCACTGGAAGCTCGTGAAAAGCACTCAAAAAAGGTATTAAGAGCCTTCAAAAGTGGAATCATCTAGCTTTCCCCACCCCCCTCAAAACTAAGGAAGCAGAGAGAAAGCAGAGAGAGCTGGGTGCAACATTGACCAAGTGGTGGCTTACAATGCTCCTTTAGAAATAAGTATTTGAACAAATTTAGTCTAAGGCAAATAAATAATATTATTATCTGTTTTGAAATATATATACACACATATCTATTCCGCCCCGTCCCTCCCTCCCTCGAGATTAAAAATGAAGTTAAACTCCACTTATGGCAGATGCCACCAAGGCCAGATTTCAGAGATACTCAAGAACCACACATGGCACTTCACCTTCTCGGGTTTATGTTGTGTCTCATCTCATGCATGAGACTTGCACCCCTGCCTGAGGCTTTACTTCAGGTTTTATGCAAGACCACAGCAGCTCAGTGGTTCTGCTACCCTTACTTTCCGTTATCAGGTTGTTTCAGAAACTACCCTACCCCACAGCTTTTTTAAACTCTGATTGAATTTGGGTGAAAAGAAAGTAATGAAATGCATGTCATTATATTCAACCATTACAGATATGCTGCCTGGCAGTTCTCATCGGTGTTTTTGTTTCCCAACAGCAGCTCCTGCTTTCTCATCCCCAAGAGTCGTCTTCAGGAACAACAGCGGAAATTGGTAATAATAATTAAAACAACAAAAACAACAAAACATACACCCACCAGAGAGAGATATAAACGGAAAATCAATCAAGTCCATGCTGTGGTTTCTATGCACTCCCACATCCTTGGGTTTGGCAGCACAGGATTCCCCAGGAGAGATGGGGAGCTCACTAGAAGTCAGGGGCTTCCAGGCAGAGCTGTAGGGACCTCAGAGAGCTTTTCAGTTCTGGCTTTTGTGCCAGGCTACTACTGCACTAAGTTTTCTATTAACAAGGGAAGAACTTGCCAGGGAGATCAGCACCACAGTGACTTCTTTTGTAAAACATATCCTGAAATTATTAGTTTCGCAGATAACCTATACGGGTTCCTCTGTTTTTAAAATTCTACCAGAGTTTGTGAGTTACAATTTCTCTTTTTAATAATCCACATTGACTCTGACTAAATCTAAAGCAAAAGGGGAAACCAAGAATTGACTCCTTACTACACAGTCC
The DNA here is from genome assembly GCA_003342815.1 of Eudromia elegans. NCBI lineage: Eukaryota > Metazoa > Chordata > Aves > Tinamiformes > Tinamidae > Eudromia > Eudromia elegans. The sequence goes on along the minus strand of PTEX01000052.1, from coordinate 3,963,757 downwards.
CTGGCATTGGAAAGCTACGCACTGTACCTAGGGAAAAACAAGCCAAAGCAGAGAGAGACATGCACCTCAGCTGCTCATGCAAACAGAAGACAGCAAACACATAATTAACCAAACAGACTAATTTCATAAGAAAAAGTACTGGCTGGCTTAACTTGCAGAATTCAAGCCTAGATCACTCTGGTCAATCCTGCTGTCATTTTCCTTGGGTTCCCTTATCGTGGCATCTAGGGCCAGCAATACATGCAAGCAAAGAACACGCCTCCCCAATGCATTCGGAAGCAGTCCCTCCCACACAAGTGCTATGCTAGCACGCTAGGACAGGTTCTCTAAACTGCCTAGCTGTTCTGTATCTGACTCTTCATACCACAGCTTCTCAGAGACATCACTGGAAAAAAGCACTAGCAAAAAATAGCCACAAATCTCAGCTCTTGCTGATGTCTTTTTTTAGTCATTATCAGACAAAAAATTAAGGAGCCTACAGGCTCAAAGTGACCGAAAAGATGATGTAGGAAATTATACTTCTCTCATTGGCTCCCCCAGCCCCTTTCCCTGGCACTATTTTCAGTGGTAACAACTTTTTCTCATTCATGTTGCAGCACATTATGTTAGAGCAGGACCTTTCAAATAAAAAGCACTCCTGGCTGCTTGGCAGCCCTGAGCACATGCTCCATTGCAAGAGGGCTCAGGGGTGTCTGGCACCCTTCTCAGCAGGCACGAGCACCAAAGACACACTCCTGCCGCCCTGCCCAGGCTTCACATTCAGAGCAGCCTCCCGAGCACGTGGGCCCTTCCATCATCCCAGTGCTTTGCTCTAGCCAGAGCCAACGCACATTTATTGCGTGACACCTGAGCCAGCTACAGAAACTTGCCTGCTGTTTCCTCATGCTTGGTGCTACACTGACATCTTGTGGCCCTTAACCCTGTTGAGATGATAAACAAATGCTGACGCACTTCACAATATTTTAAGCGAGAGTTCACCAAAATGAGGTCTATGAAGAGTAGCACTGATTTTCCTCTCACTTTCTATCTGCCTGACCACACGTCCCCAGGCTCCCACGTGCACTCCGCTCACTGGCGCCCAGGCTGAACGGCTGTGATCAAAGAGCAGCTCCAGAGAGGCAGCAACAGAGAGCCTGAGATGATGCTCCTGAGAGCCCAGTGAACTCCTTGTGCAGGAATGAGCTGCTGCCTGGGGCAGAAAAAAGCTAGTTTGAAAGACTCTCCCCTACTTTTGTATTTTACAAGCGTTTTGCAGGGCTCCCCACTAGGTTTGTGGTACTGCAGCTCAGCACTACAGTGGCTGCATGTAAATATTACTTCAGCTGCTAGCCACACTCTCAAGAGGAAGAAATATGTGTAAGACAGTACCATTTAACTGACAGAATTAAACATCACTAATTAGAATGAAGATGAAAAAACCTATTTGGAGACAATAATACCTCTAAGTGATACAGGCTAAGGCTCTGTGAAAGGATATCACACACACAAGGGAGAGCTCTGTTGCACTGGGTTAGTATATACAAATTAAATTACTTTTTTTTCCCCAAGGTCTTATCCTAATGAAGACTAAAGGAGAAAAGCTAGACACGAGTGTGATCAGTGTACCTCCTTCACCAAAAGCAAGTCCAAACCCAGTTACAGACTGATGGAAAAAAAGCAGTACTGACACTAGAGAAAATTAAAGGGAGGGGTCGTACTCAGAAATATGAGCGCCCACATTTCACTCCAGAGTCATCCCTCTAAGCTGTTCACCATCTTGTCTAAATCAGGATCTGAACTTGCTGGGTAGGTCTCTGAAAAAACTGATTCCTCTATGGAATGACAGCATTTTTTCCTATGTTCTTCTCTCCCTTCAGTTATTACTGAGATGTCTAACTAGATTAAGGTTCAAGCTAGAGTATTTCATGTAAGGGCCTAAAAATAAGGCTGTGTATCTAAATTATAATGAAAAATGTCACAGTTATGAAAATGGGATACTGAAGTGAGGGTAAGGGGGAATACAGAGATTCACATACATAGTCAAATAGCTAAATCCAATTTTGGCCAATTTGGCCAATTACAAGTCTGCAAATTAAAGCTCCTTTTTTAAAATCCATTAAAGTAACCACATACACAACCAGACACTTCAATTCTCACCAAAGCAATAGGCAGATGCACTAGGACTCAGAGCACTAACAGGGCTTCTCTACAGGGAGAGTAAGGAAGAACTCAACCTCCTTTCCTAGGAAAGTACTGGAACAAAGCAAGCTATTTTGAACAGCGAGCACCAGATCTAGCATCTCCGACAACAGGGGCACTATAAGGGACATGTCCTCTGCAAAGCGTCACTGGCTGTAAGGGGATACTCATCCCTGCACAGCAGAGATCCACAAGTAAAGTGCCAAAGTAGTAAGTGGCTGCTGGGCCCAAATGTAAAGCAAGCGCAGGATAGCCAGAGATGATTAGATTGCCTCAACTAGTCCGCTTGCTACTGGAGACAATATATCAAATAAACTCTTCCATAAACCTACAAAGTTCTTCAAGTTTTGTTTTTTTGGGGTTTTTTGTTTTGTTTTTGTTTTTGCCTCCACCATATCACATTTCCATCTACGTGTCAGAAGTTACTGCTCCATTTCACCATAAATTTATTTGTAGCCACTCTATCTGCTCCTGTCACGTTTGCTTCTGTGCCAACAGTCTTCTCACTACACAGTTCTGGTGTCTTCCTGATGTATTTATAGACAGTAGCTGTATAGTCTTGCAGCCATCAACAGGCCCAAACAAAGGGACAAAGCCTTTCCAATCTCTTCTCATCACAGTTATCAATTCAGTGGCAGTGACTCTACCTCTGTCCTAGTTCAAGCACTTCTTCCTTGGAACAGACATGGGCAAAGCTGCAGGCAGGATGCTGGGCAGTCTCTCACGGTTGCCTTACAGAGCTCCAGTAATTCTCACACTTATTGCACACAGGCTAAGAGACCATTCACTCTTCCTAAAAGGCTGTACTACATGGGCTGCCCAGAAATCTTCCTTTTTTTCTGGTATTTCCAAATGATAAGCTCTGAACTCACTGTTGCATGGCTTTATGGCTGTGTTTCATCACAATTCTATTACTCCAGACCTTAAGATAATTGAACATGCATGCAGAAAAGTTTTCTGAATGTGTCTATTCAGCATCTTCTCTAGTTAGCCTGGCCAGACTTTTCCTCTTTCAAGTACCACAACCTTTCTTAGAGCATCTCCATTTGTCACCGTCTGTGACTCAAACATCTTTTACCACTGCAGTCAGAAAAGACCTCCTCCTGCCTCAGGCAAGCTACACATTAGGGCAGAACTGATCCCCCATCGGTTATGCCGCCATCAACAAAACCAATCCAGGTAAAAATAACATGTTGTCCTAAATGACTGGGATACTGTAGTGACAGAACTCATGAGAACAATTCTTTGCCCTTACCTGTTCCACAAGGTCAGCTCTTTTGGAGAGCTAAAATACAATTATTATGCAACGAAGAATGTGATGAATTTGGCTACAGAATGAGACTTTAGATGCATTGGCAGATTCACTGTCATGCTCTACTCCTTTTGTACTACTCAACAAACATAGGCAAAGAGTTCTGGTGGACTTAACACAGACAGAAGCCTCAAGCAGCTTCACAGCTAAGTGGACTCTGAAGTTGCCCTGTCTGATGACACTCAACCCAAAGGATGCACTGGGAGGGTAAAGCCCACTAGCTGTGGCACGCTGGAAGACCTTGAAAAACTGTGATCAGCAGATGTAAGGTAGATGTAAGGTAGAAAAACTCCACTCCTGTTAGACAGGAACCATTCATTCATTATCCCTTTTATTTAAAATAAAAGACTTAGAAAAAAGGGGAGAAAAATATTTTAAAAGTTAGGTAAGCAGTGACAACCCAAGGAAAATACAATGAACTAAATATTGTTGGTTTGAGAAAAGCCACTTGATGCATATCCTTAACTTCTAACATTTTTAAGGTATAAATTAAATTCTCCTGGTCACAGACTTTAAAACTCTCAGTTAAATACTTCAGTATCCCTCATTCTTCCCCCATTTAAAGTCATTTGTTCTCCCCAATTTAAAGCCAGTGTTTGATCTCTCTCAAGGTCAGAACTAAAGTACAAAAACTGACAATATATTAACGAAAGTGCTTAACTCAGTTACCATGCTGTGATCACCAAGGGTTCACCCCCACATCCACTCAGCGAGGTAACTGAACAACACAGGTGATGGAACATAGCCCTACCGAGTTCTTGGCTTGACCTTGAATTCATCAGGTAGCTTGCCATATACAAAGCCCCTTGTGCAAGTCTCAAAGGAATAAACGCTGAACAATCAAATCAGTCCCCAGCCACCTTTCTCTCACAGTACGTACAAAGAAGACTCAATAAACTCTGTTAAATGTTGTGGCAAGACCAGTCTGAGCAACAGCAGTTGCCAGTCAGTGCCACTCTCAGGCTTGTAGAAGCTGCAGTGCATCATTACCTGACACCTGGCCAGCATCGCACTTGGCAGGTACCAACTGTTTTACTGTACCACACCAGAGGCACTTCCAAGACACTACTGCTCCATGCGACCCAGACCTCAGGCTTGCTTTACACTGCTCCAATAGTGTTATGAAACTACACAGTAAATACCATATTTTCATTCACTTTATACTGCCGAAATAGGGCCTATTATGTTTATATATTTATTACATACTCATTTATTACGCAAGATTACATACAAGGTAGTTCATCATCCAGAAAAAAATAGTAGGCAGTTGCTTTCACACTACTGTGCTTAATGATGAGACTTTAGACATGGGTCATGCAAGTTTAAAACTAAGGAAAGCTTAATTACGTCTTAATATTTGCTTCACAAGGGGAACTTAAGTGCTTCTGAATCATCCTCTCATAGTTAAATAAGCAGAGCACTGGTTTCCTTCGGAAGAAAAAAAGCCAGGTATTCTCATCTCTTTTTCCTTTTTTTTAAAACAGGACATTGCCTCATCTCCTGCTAAGGCACAGTCTGTAGCTGCTTGCTTGCATTTGAGTTCTTCCAAGGACAGGGTGAATGCCAGGACTGCTACCCACAGGAAGAAAAGCCTTTCCATTTTTCAGAGCATAACAGTCAAAGAGTTCAAAAGGCAAGAGGCGCTTTTAAGATAGCCAGGCATAATCTGTGTGTGCTACTTGAAAATGAAGTTTGTAATTAAAGGTGACATTTGTGCGCAGCCTGCGAGTGCTGGCCATCTTGATAACAAACAGAGAGAACATGCCTTGCGACGCTGACGCACAGGCAGTGGGTAAGAGGCTGTTCCTTTCATGGAGGAAGCAGGCAGAATAGACAGGCATATCCAAGATGCCCTAGAGGGAACAGAAATGAAAGATGTTTGGGGGGAAAAAAAAAAAAATGTTATCTAGTCAAAGCAAAGAGAAATATGAGCTGGAGCAAGGGATATAGAATCATCACTATGCTCTCCCATAGTTTTTTTTCCAGCATGTCTCCCTCCATTTTTTAGATATATTTTATTTTTTTCAATTCTGAAAATTTGAACTTGGAAAGCAAGTTAACAACAGAATGATAGATTTAACTATTCAGAACATAGATTTGTAAGGGAAACAGGAAATATCTTAGCTTTCCAAAACCATATAGTATAGCAATTAGGAGGCAACATGCACCTGATTTTTATGCAGGTCACTGTCTTAGGTAAAGGATGGAACAAAATGCAGATCCCTTATTTTTAAAATTTAAATATGTTTTAAGGAACGGAATATTACAGCTTTAGACATCACAGACTTATTTGAGGTCTCACATATTTTCATTTCTCACTCCACACTATATGAAAAGTATTTTAGGTAGTGCAGTCATATAAATTTTCACATTTTGTAAAATACCACCACAGCATCACTGTGAAATAGTCCTTAAGCAGCCAAAGGAAATATACCACACAGAACCATATTTATATTAAATTAATGCCTGTGCAGGGGAAGAACAAATTGAACCTGTTGAGATTCAAAGCTCTGTCACCAGGGAGCATATTAACCTATTCTGCTTGGCTTTTCAATATGTAAAGTCAAAGCAGCATCTGCATTTCCAGGATTCTCCAAGAGATTCATTAGAGTTGATTACAGCACTTTGCCCTTCGTCAAGCCAAAAAGCAGCACTGCAGCTAGCAGGGTCAGCATGACCAAACACAGCTCGGATGGGAAGGGGGAAATATCCAGCCAGATCAAGCAAGGGCTACAGCCCCATGACAGAGGTTTGTATCACGCTGTGGCGGACTCTTATCCATCTGTCAATAATCTTCATCTTTGAATGCAAACAGAATAAAGTCAGAGCGAAACACTGAGAAAACTCTTCAGTGTTTGACAGGGGAGCAGAATTGTGTTTAGTATTTCTTAAGACAGTCCATGTTATAGTATGGGTGTCAGGACAAAGCAGAGAAGACACTTTGGAGCAGGGAAAAATTGCTTGGACAGAAGTAATAATACTATAAAGAGAAAAAAATAGGTGCATACATCTTCAGAGATGTCTCGGAATTGTTACTATGACGCAGGAACAATGGACAAGGCAAACCAAAGCAGTGATGAGAACTGCAGAACACTTAGGAGAGACCCTGTAAAAGGCAACTAGTACTTTAAGTACTAAACATCTCTGTCAAATAGCTCTTTGGCACCACAGGTTTCTAGAAGCAGATCAAAATCACATAAGGCTGGTGGTGGGGTTCAATGGGAAAAGCAAGGAAAACACAGTATGTTGAAGAGTGGTGTAACAAGGAGAAGTAGAAAAGAGAAAAAGGCGAGCATGTATGAAGATAAATAGGGTTCCGATCTTAAGCAGACAGTATTCCTGCAGTAACTCATGTACTGCTGAACAAGAAACCGTTTCAGTCCACCCAGCAGAGATGCTCAAATGCTCATTCACTAGTTGACAGCAGGACAGAGTGGGTCCCACCAGCCAGAGCACTGCTGGGTGGAGCAAACAGTAGTCACTGGGCTACAAAGAGTGAACTTCATCCAGCAGTTATAACCACAAAGATGCTGCTTTAAACCTAACCCTACTGAGACCAATCTCACACAGGTGCATAGAACCCAAAGTTGAATAGAGTTGAATAGAACCCAAAGGGGCTTTTCTAAGGTGTTTAACCAAAAATTGCTCACCGAAGAAGTTCAAATAAATTGAAGTACAATAAAGAACTTGAAGCTGGAAACAGCATGGAGACCTGGTCCAGAATAGTCTTTCAAATCCAGACATGATTCTGAACTCCAGCATCCTGCACACCTACCCTCTTCTGAAACCCACTTTGGCTGGGCATACACAGGCCTCCTTCTCCTGCCCTCATACCTTTGCTTTCCTGGGAATAAAGCAAGACAAACTGTGTGCAAGGGAACTGCAGCACCCTCCAGCCACATTCCTCACAGGGCAGTAGTGGAACAAGCAGCACAGGGCAAACCACAGCAGAAGGTGTGGGGCTCTGCTGGCAGCAACAGGGAAAGAGCAAAAAAATGGACAAAGCCTTTGCAGAAACATCTGCATGTTGTTATTTTGGGCATCTGAGCATGGCTAAGCATAATTATAGACTCAATTCTCACGCTGTCAATGGGTTGCTGTTTTACACTCAACCTGCATTTCACATTTATTATCATTCCTGTGGAATGCTGCCTCCCTGATGCACGTACCCATGTGTGAAGTAATGGCACACAGGTGAATCAATAACCAGAGGTGTCCTTCAATAGCATAGCACATATTCATTCTTTCATCCAATGCAAGACTTCTCTGTTTTGATTCCCAAATTAATTCTAAAAATCTCAAACAATATTAAGCCTCCTATTGCTACGGGAAGGCTTATTTCACTGCCTGTTAGGTCTTTCAGAAAGTTTTTCTGACAGATTGTCCTCCTGCTCTTTGTGATAAATCTTGTTGCACTCATTTCTCTTCCCTGGTGCTGTTTATTCCCTCAAATATTTGCAGAACACTGTCAAGTCATCTTGCAATCATTGCCTGCTGCATTCGTATCTCATTTTCAGCTTTCCTCACAGAGCAAGTCAGATCTTCCAGCCCCTTATCATTTGTCTTGCTCATCTTGCCAATTAGTTTCTCTGACCTCGCCTTTCACTTTGTTTTAATAATTTTCTAGTACACTCTTGCGAGCTAAGTAGAGATTAGCAACCTCTCTCCTTCCATATGCAATTGCCAAGATTGGAGCAATGACACCTTGGTAACCCTGGGCAGGAACATTCCCCCCCAGCAAAGGCCGGAACGCAGGACCCTGCAAAGCACGCACCATGGCCCGTCAGCAGGGCTGGAGACAGGAGGGCTGCGGGCAGGCTGGGACACTACCCCATTGCTCCTTGTATGGCCTCAGAGCCTGTGGGACTCAGACAAGCACCAAGGGTCAGACTCTGCTCCAAATCCCTTTTCTCCAGGGTGTGCTGAAGGCAAGAGCTTCTTCAGCATGGTGAGGACATCAGCTAAGGGTGTGAAACACTGCACTCTTCTTTATTGCTTTTCTCTCTTTTTCTAGGTTCCTTTTACTAGTTTATTTTGTTCTTACTACTCTGAATACAGAGTTTGTTTTTGTCAAAGAAAATAAAGTAGAAGATAATGGAGTTTTCTGCTTTGGAGAATATGGTGTACTCAACTCTGCAGTGATTTTCCAATTCATTCATATGCTTTGTGGGCTCCCTCCTAGTGATGTGAGAAAAATAATATCTCTATTGACAGAGATATACCTCGATTTTTGAAAGACTTAGATGTCACTGGCATGGATAAGATTACATTCATCCCAATTTATCAGAATAGTAGTTACACATGCGTAGTAAGGAACTCTATTATCCTTAATTTATTCTCAAGGGGTTCATCTTTCACAAAATCCATACCAGAGCCCCCTTTCTCATTTATTTTACTAAGAAAGAGGAGAGGTTTCTCTCTGATCTGATAATGGAGCTATCTGGCTCAGCCCAGCCATTAATCCACCTGACAGTTTTCCTATGAAAAGGCAGAACTTCCATCCTCTGCTCCTACTTATTTCATGATCCACACTTTCTTTCTCCCATCTCTGGTCTGTGGTCATAATGAAAACTGTCTAGAAAAATATATAAATATGGCACAGGTACATAAATACAGGTAAAACAGGTCACAAGGGTGTGACAGGAAGGGAATTCTGCCATATAAGAAGTTCACCTCAAACTTTTTACTTGCCTTGTTAGAATCTAAATCAGTCACCACCCTTTTGAAAACGTCTTGACACAAAATTCCTCTTTCTCAATAAGCAAGTTGTTTTGGTGTGTGGGTTTATGTTTGCTCCATTTTTTTTTAATCAGTTCCCAGCACAATAGTCTCTGATCTAGGCAGTCTCAATGAAAATACTACACTTGCTTTTGAGGTGTGCTTCCCTCAGTGGGTTGATGCTATCGGTATCAAAGAGATTTAGAAAAGAGACAAGTAGGTGACAGGGATGCCTAGCTCTCCTGTCTGACCCCTGCTCGGTGTTTGTTATCATCTGACAGCACTTGACAAGGCTTAGGGTTAGATAAGCAGAAATTTCTGCAGCAGAGATGGCCTTTCTTGTATGTTCGTACTGACAAAATCATTTATAGCTTACTCCATATTGATGACTTTTAGTAAAAAATTTTTGGTTTAAAATGCCAAGCTTGTTATACTTTTAACTTAAAGGTATTTCTAAATGAAAATAATCTTTTAAAAAGAAATCTAAATCCTCTATTTCTTTTCAAAGATCTCAAAGTAAAAAATAACACTTTTCTGGTTCAAAATAGCATCTTATTTCCAAAGCTAATATTATTCCACCAATAAAATAAAATCTCCTTTTTAATACATTCATGACACTTCATGGACTTCACTGCCAATTAGGTTTAAAATATGCAGGAGCCAAGCACAGATGACACTGGCTCTCTGAGATCTAGGTTCTCCTTGACAATCCAATGGTTTTTAGAGGCAGTGGTTCACAAAGACCTGAACTGATGTCAGGAGAAGAAAGGGAAAGAAATGAGTTTTCCCGTAATGACCAAGCAGAACGTGAAACAAGACAGAGTTTGTGCTTTTCCTATTGATATGTCTATACAGTACCTCAACACTAGGCTGCAAAACCACTTAAATATAATTTCCATGTATGCAAACACCTGCATTTTCTCCAAGCTACTCCAATTTCTTAATTGGAGATGAAAATAAGAAAATGCAAAACTGAAAGATGTCAGTTACACTGGCCATCTCTTCCAGGTGTCTGACAAGCAGTTATCATTGCAGGGCAGGAGAGCATGACAGGTCTTGAAACTAATCTAACACTTGGTAATTGCACAAAATGAGACAAAGATATTGAGTCAAGTTCTCTTCTCAGACAGGCACACTGGTCCCAACTGTGTCAGACCAAGCTCTGCCACCAGGTCCAGTGTAGACCCGACCCTTGCAAATAGTTCCCTGCTCATATCGATTCTTTTTACTTGGGCAAGGAGAAGGATTCTTACATTCAGGGTAAAGTTTCTGCTGTAAACCTAATGAACCCCAATGAAAAAAAAAAAAAAAAAAAAAAAAAACCCACTTACTTGGGCTAGAGAATCCACACGAATTGGAACAGTGGAATTGGAAATGCCTCATACTCCCTTCCCGTCCCAATCCTCTAGGGACCTGCTGGAAGCATTTCGGCTTCGTCATTAACAGGCCACGCTTCTGGCTTTGCTGAGGCAAAGTTAAAGACAGAACCATTGCAAAGTACGGCATGAAACGACAGTTTGAGACCTCAGGGCACGGTGTCCCAAAGCAAAAAATCACTCTTTGTCTCCCTCTTGCCACACATTCATTCTCTTATGTTCTCATCTCTGAAGTCAATGTGGTTCCTTAGAGGACCTGGGGCTCATGGTATAATCCCAGAAATAAGAACACAACAAGAAGCTTAAAGCTTCCCGAAAAGCACAAACATGCTGTCACTTTTGACTTCAGTTATTCTTTTCACTCATTCCAAGTCTTTTTTTCTGGGCTGTTTGGAGGAAGACTTCTCTGCTTGATCCCAGTTCTTTAACAAAAAAACAATCGCAGGTCTTCTCCCTTCTTTTTAAAGACGTTCAACAACAAGAAAATTTGTCTGCTCTCTATGATTCTCTCAGCTTTCTGAACTGACAGTTTCTTAAGCCCTGATGCTACTGAAGTGATCTGAATGTCTACTACCCAGTGTAAGCTGCCTCCTAAGAAAAAAACATATTTTTTTAAAGATTTTGAAATGAGGATGGAATGGTGTGGTATAAGATAAATACAGCAATTTCAGGAAGGCAAACATTTAAAAAGATTAAGAATAAATATTTGAATGATGCTTCCTAGGTTCAGCAAGCAGTCTTCAACAAATTTTATTCCTTTTCAGGCTCATCTTTGTCCATCTTTTATATAATTTTTCTTTAGCGCTTCTTAAAACAGGAAAAGAAGAATATTAATGTGGAAAAAAAGAGGGCTGTTCATTCTTATAAACATGTAACTTAGGTACATTCCAGGCCGAAGGCAACACACACAACTTTTGGCAGTAGAAAAATGGAGTTAAAAGAACTTGCGTGCCCTGAATATATTCTGCACTGCTTTAAATATATCCCTGAAGTAAATTATCTTCCTTGCATAAAGCAGTACCCAAAGAGCAAAACCACAATTGAATTAAGCATTCCAAAGAATGTTCAAGATGAATTCTTAAGCAGGTTTGTGATTTCATTCTTGTAACCCAGTCCCCTGACTGATTAAGCTACTTTAGGTAAACATGCTTATTTTCATGTAAAATATGCTAAAAGCAAATGATGAAAGTTTGCCTTGGCAAAGCTGGTGCCACATGAAATGCTTCTCGCACTACCCACCTGAGCACTTCTCCTCGTCTTTGGCAGCTAAGGCACATGCCCTGCACACCCTGCTCAGCAGAAGAGATGCCCCCATATCTGACTAGGCTCTTTGTTTTGGCAGCACCAACGGACCAGGTAAAGCAGCAAAAAGGAAGTTTGTGACAACAAAAAATTGAATGATGAACAAAAAGCTGTCCCAAAACCAAATCTAAGACAGCTTCAGCCTTACAGGGTCTAGTGCTGTAGAAGGAATTGTTCACTGTACTTGTTTGAAAACGAAGCTTAAATTATTGATCAGCACCCACCAATAAAGGCTGAGCTCGCACAAAGCATCTCACTGACCACTTACATCTACCCTGCAACCTACCATCTACAAAAGAAAACCCTCTTTTTTCAGCTTTTCATACTTTTTGGTTTGTGAGAGTTCTTGATGGTGCTTTCAGTTTGATCTGGGGAAGGGAAGAAAAGAAAAAAAAAAATCAATGTTTAAACAATATTAAAACTATTTCCTGATCAGGTCTACCTCTTATGCCAGCTTAATAATTTGGACTAAGCTCCCAGCTACCAAAGGCCCAGAATTTCTCCAAGTTTCCTGTGCAGAAATACTCCGTACTCTATACCACTAGTGGCTGTTTGCATATATCACAGATAGCACTCCTTTAAAAACAGTTTTCTATTGATTTTTTAAAATCTCAATGAAAAAAAAAGTGACAATAAAGTACCACAGCTTAAACTGTTTCATAAAACATGCTGCTTGTTGTTAGCTGCTGCAGGAAGCACTTCACCCCATTTTCAGTTTCAGGCATCAGAACCACTCAGCTACCCTGACTTCCCTCTAGTCATAAACCACTATTCTTAATATAAAGGGATATACTGATGGACTAAAGATGTACAAATGTTAATTTTCTAGATATCTGCTTGACAAAACAGCTCCTCCTCATTTCATTACCTTCAGAGTAGCCAGTCCAGCAGCAGCATAACCCACTGGGATCTTATTTGCAACCTGCCCTCTCCAAAGTCAAAAGCCAGCACACCTGGAGAAAGGCAGAACTCATCACTGAATCTGAGTAACCACAAATATGGTAGTCAAAATAAAAACATCTCCTTCACCCTTTAGAGAGTCAAGCTAGCTCGGAAGCATACAGTACAATAATGCTAAAAGTAGAGAACAGAAAAGCAGAAGAAACAGAAAGCCATGCCTCCCCTTCCTGACTGTAACCAAAAACGTTTCTGAATCACCAGCTTCTGGTAGTTTCTGGCTAATCCTCATCCCTTCCAGGTGCCAGTGTTTGCGGTTGTTCTAGTCCAAACAAGAAAAAAAGAAAAAAAAGGAATCTATTTCTTTCAAATCTGACAAGAGAAACATTGGCAACGTAGTATAAGCTTTGATTCTGAAATCACTGACGAGTCCATGTTCTGCATCACACAGATAGATTCGTGAGCAACTTCTGCTCTTTGGAATCTCAGCTGCAATAAGCAATAAATCCTTGTTCAGGATACCAACAGGAACACCAGGAACAAGGCAAGGAGGAAGAGTATCAGCTTTAGTAAGCCCTAGTACTTCTGAGCAAATGCTGCAATGGCAGTGAAGGCTCCAACAGGCTTTGGATTGGTCAATGGAAACCAGAAAAAAATCCCACTTGAAACAAGGCCTGAAAGGGCTGTCTACTGGGTAGAGATGAGATGTGCAAAGGAAAAGCAAGGGCGGCAGACAGAATGATACTGCCTTAAACAGGCACAACTGCTCAGTTTGTATCAGTCTGAGGGACTACTTCAGCAGTCTTGAACTGAAAGCTATAACCTGTAGCAGACATTTTACCTCGGCACTCCCCAGCACTACTAACTATTCTTATCATAATCCCTCAACGCTATAAGATGTTGAGGGAATAAAAATAAACAACAAAACCCTAGCTACATCAACACCCTAAAGTCTTGTGAAGGCAAATACTGTAAAGGGTCCTAGGTCTTTAAAAAAGGAAATGCATACACAAATTACAGTTACAAAATTAAAGCCCATCATTTACAGCAAATACTTTTCACAATACTTATACATTTATAGGGTCATCTCTCATAAATAGATTGCATGACTACTAACAGGTATGATCACTGTGGCCTGTAATAGGTGTCACCGTTAACCACTGCAGTTTATCCCTGCTTTACAGAAGAGAAACTAGGAAGAGCACTGGGGAGGTGACTCAAGAGGCACGAGCCCATGACTCCTTTGTGCCACATCTGCCTGAGCATACAAACTTGGAAGCTTTGGAAAAGCATGGTACCCTCTATCCTCCTGTAGCTCAGGAATGGACCTCACAGCACTCAAACTCCATTGCAACGTAAACACTGCAGCAACTAATACCACTATCTGCAACTCCCACAAATTGTATAATCTACAAGTATTTTTTTTCTCCACTTTGAAATTTTTTCTTCTGCCTGTAAACAGTTTCCTTCCAAAATCACCATCCCACAAGAGGGCTTCTTAGTAGTTATCGCATTTCTGAACTGCTGTATCCCTCATCCTTCCTTCTTACCTTCCTTCTTCACACCACCTCCCCTTCCTGTATCACGCATCATCAAATTTACAGAACGGAAACACTTTAAGGCATCAGAATTATTGCTGAAGGTGAAGAGGAGATGAAAGTCAAGCACCATGTACTGTCTGCCTTTTGGGACTGCTGACATACCCTGTTCTGCATTTCATCCTATCAAGGTGTCGTGCTTAAAAAGTTGCACGGCCAGAAGAATAGGGAAAACAACAGAAAGGAGAAGGTAAGACAAGGCTAAACCTCCTTGCTAGTCCTCACATTTACCTATTTTCAAAAAATTGAAAAAGATTCCTGAGCCTGACAGTTACTACAGATTACAGCCATCTAGACAACATTTAACACACAAATAATGTTTATGTCACCTCAAAAAAAAAAAATCTCTCGGCCTTCAAAGGTCACTTTAGAGCTCATGAATGTATCTGACATTAAGGACAGTGAGATCGCATCATCTCAGATGTTATCCCCTCCTCTATACATGCAGCTGCTTTCTTCACTAAGTTCTGTGATAAACATGCCACTTTCAGAGAAAATTGATGAGAGTCAGAATTGTCATTTCTCTAATTCATTCCTTCCTGGTTACTTTCTATTCCTAGATCAAACCTACTTTTCAGAGTGAAATTCAACATGCCTAAAAATTTCCTGTGTACATAAAGGCAAAAAAATGCTTGAAATACCTTACTACACTGGTATAACGGTACCTTAGTATTTTGAAATTTTCCATTACAGTCAAATGTGTTAAAGCTGAGGAAAGAAACAACAAGTCTTGTAAACTTTTTTGGGGTGAGGGGGAGTGGGAGAGGGGACACCTGTTTTCGAGATACCTGAATTGATCAAACACAAAACCTTTGAGAATACTAAGTCTTCCTGTTGATGTGCAGTTTCATGTTGCTTATTACTGTATCATGTTTGTTCTTGCATTTAAATATTAGCACAATCCAGACTATGAATGCAAATTTTCTTTCAGATGGTTGAGAGTAGTTAAAAGGGTTTCTAATGAAAACAAGGACTTTTAAGTCAAGAAAAGTCTCTGGCTGACCTGATGCACAGAATTTATAATCCTCATCAGATTTTACACAACATAGGACATGTCTTTTCCCCAATTCGAGAGCTGCAGATGACGTGGGCAAGAGCTGAATGTCAGACTGCTTCTCTGAGTCTGTTCTGGGCTATTAACGGAGGAGCATATCTCTTCCATTGCTTTCACACTGAGACCATATGCCTATCAAGGAAATAGATCTGCTGATTTCTGTCACTTCAATTGCTACCGCTGGTAACCACCCAATCTATCTGGTTAACATGGAGTTGTTAAGTCAAAATAAGGCATACAAATAAGCAAGCAAGCAAGCAAGCAAAAAAAGCTTGTCGGTTATGGCTTCAGTGCAGGCAAAGGCAGAAGCTCAGGAGAGCTGAGGGCACCTCTTCGACACAGAGCCATCATTGTGGCACCCTGCAGTAGCTGCAGCAGGGCTTTGAGGGGAGCAGGGACGAACTGCAGAGCTGCTGCACATGCAGCTCTGCAACTCCCCACAAACTAAGAACAAGGGTAGAAAAGCAGCTCTGTCTGTGAGGCTGCCTCGGCAAGTCCCATCAGCTCACAGCCCTAGGCAGTCCCTCCACCAGTTATTTAGAACACTGACCATAAAAACAGTCCCAAGTAGAGATCAGAGATCTTCTGGCCTGATATAGAACAAGTGCTGTGTTAGTAAGGACAGACCACAGATCCATCTCCTCAAGTTCTGCAGAGCGGAGACAACTACTCTGGAGCCCTCAATGCCTGAATGTGACCCTTCTCCTTGCCCTGTGCTAGGAATAGGGAAGTGGAAACACCTAATTCAGACCACTGGCACGATGCAAATGATGCCTCTCCCCCTCACTCCCCATTGACTTGTCCCAGGGCACAAATCTTGCTCTCATTCTGAGACAGTTGCATCTATCAAACCTACCATGTTTTACATCTCATCAAGCTGGATGGAGACTAAGGAAGTGCTACAGCTGCTCATTCGATTAGTGCAATCTGTTGATATGCTACATGGTATTTCACAAAATAAAGCACAAGAGTAAAAGAAAAAAGGGAAGAGATAAATAATGAGGGAACAAGTGGCATCTCCTATGAAATAAAGGGGTTGGAAATGCCCTGGTGCGATGGTTTCTGCTGGACATGCCTATCGAGGCTACAGGTACTTTTCAAACAGGTGGTCGCAAGCCTTCACAGTGTTCAGGCTTAAAGCAGAAGCCCATCTCACTGTTGTATACTGGGGAGGTAACTGTGCCGTGAAGGAGACTCACTCAATTTACCTGCCTGCCCTAATGGTACATGACTATCTAGCCTGTCAAGATGTTAAGATATGTTCATGGAAAAGGCAGCTGCTAAAGGGACACATCTGAGATTACAAATAAGAAAAAGTCTTTGGCTAAGACAAATGAATCAAGATCTGAAATCATTTAGAGCAAGCCACAGAATGTCTAGTAACTCCTGTGCCTCTGAAAGGGCTGTCTTTGAGACATTACACTCCCATCTTCCCTTCCCTGAAGGCCCATGGTAGAAGCCAGTACATTGCTCGTGGAAACTCCCCCGTGCAGACAGCAAGAGCCTGCCTGCCTCCCCACCTTTGCAAAGGGCACCTAAAAGCCTGTGGCCACTGCTGGCACCCCGAACCACTCGGCCGGTGTGCCGGGTGCATGGATGGCATTAATAGGACAGAAGCTTTCCAGTGGTAAGGGACAATCACTCCTAGCTGTCCAGGCAGTAAACCTGGAACTGCAGGTGGTAGTAGCTCTTTGTCTCTAAAGAAGGTGAAAATATAGTCTATTCTCCATCTGCAGAATAGGGATAATAAATTATAACACTATCTTTGCCTTTCTCACACTAATTCAGTTGGCAAGAGAGAAAGTGTTTTAAGAAGAGAACAGAACTGTCTCGTCATAATGTGTTTGTAAGTAAATGGCCAGTGGGTCTCAAAACCCTGCAGACATTTTCATTTAGAGGCAGAAATCAACGTGTCAGTTCAATAAGACTTCAGCTAACTCCAAGTACTGTGAGACAGTGGAGTAGGCAGGAAAAATGCAAGTGCTTTTGAAGTACAATTTGCATTTTTTTTAAAGGCTACACAGAGCCTATTTTCATTCAGAATATTTTGGCCTCTCCCTAAAGAGATCAGTGTCTGTAACCAGGTTACTAGGTGCTAAAAATCCTTCTGTCAGCATGAGTAAAATTCTCTAGACTGAAGCTCACTGAAAACATGTCCTGAGCAGGCTCTGAAGTCAGAGCCCTTCATTTTGCCAGAGCCACCTCTTCCTGTACTCTGGAAAGGGGAGCATAAGTTCCCCACCACAGAATGACTGGTATAACAAGCGGAAGCCGTTTTTTTCCTTTGGGAGATAGAGCTGGTTGCCACGTATAGCACAGATCACATGTTTGGAAACATGATCTGACAGCAAGAGCGGACAGGTTGTGGTTCTACAAAAGCCTCACTATGCTCTTCAGCCCAACACTCCCCTTTTTTCCAGACATACAACTACCAGGACAAGCCTCAGTGCTGACATTCAGCAACTTGACTCTTCCAAAGCCCAAGGCCTCACATGTGAGATCCCAGTTTAAAGTGGGCTGGTTGTTTTAAAACAGAAAATGTCTCCTTGGGAGCTGGGCCACCCATCAAGAGGCTGCACAGTTCTACCTCCCACTGACTCTGCAGGAGTTGCTTTTTCACCAGGTAAGGAGGCAACTCAATCACTGCCTGCTGCTACCCTGGAGCTAACCCCTAGGGATAGAAACTGCACCTTCCCATGGAATAGATCAGCTCTCTGGCACCATGGGCACTCCAATCCCTTGGCAGGCTCGCATCTCCAGAGGATTGCTTTATTTTCCTCAGTAGCAAGAGATCCAGTTAGGTAGTTTGCATTTTCTCAGGGCTAGCCTCCCTTGCAAAGCTAAATCCTGAGGCTGCCAATGCTGGCCTCAAAGTTTTGCAGCCAGGGATTCTCATGAAAAGAGCTGACAATGCAAATGGCTCCCGCAAAGGTTTCGTTGTGACTCTAGTGACCTTCTGCTGAAGCTTCTTATTCCGAACAGAAAACGGCTTTTATCTCTTTGCATCATTTCATTACTGGAGGTTTTCTTATCACTGAGTGAACCTCCAGTGATGCCACTGCCAAAGAACAGTCCTAACAAATTCTCCTACACAGGTCTACTAATGCACTTCTGAGGCTCAGCATCTGCAGGTGTTCCCAGCACAGGCATGCACATGAAGCATTTTTTCCACACTGCAGTATCTCCTCACACTCTCCTATAGCTAGAGCACATCTCTCAGATGAACATAGATGTTAACCAAAATAAAATCTTGATGTTCTCTCTTCTTAAAGTTCATCTTCATTTCATCCCCCATGTCAAATATCTGAGAAAATCGGAGAGAAAAGCTGGCAAAAATAATTTCCTTTATATACTTAAATTGATAGAACTCCTGAACAGAGACCAGCTTAGTAATTGTTAGAGGTCACAAATTCTGAATTACCTACATATAAAGTACTGCAATATATAAAAGCTTAACTCATAGTATCTAACAAGAAAGGTATTTGCCCACTTATTTAAGCACAAATATACCTGAATAGTAAAGAAATACCCATTGCAGTTTTCTCTTTCTCAGTGCAGTACATGTGCAAATCCCCACGAAACAGCCTCCCCTGAGCAACAGTACAAACTTACTTCTGAACTTCTGGGACTTTCATTCTGCAAGCTCCGGAGCAGAGTGACCAGGGAGACAATCAGATTAAAGGCATTTGAATGCTAATGAACCACAAATGTGATGCTAAATATCCTGAGAATGCGTTTACCTCTGTATATTCACTTGCTGTGCAGTGAATAGCAAAGATGGTAAGCCACAGGGAAGAAGTGATGAACACAGGATACTTTGCACATTAATTTTTATCATCAGTTTGCACCTCTGCTCCAGCCCAAAGAGAAGAATGCTTAGATATGAGGTTTCCATCTTAAACAAAAGATTAATGTTCTTGCTTAGGTATTTCTCCAAGGTAAAAGAGACCAATCGGTATATTCAGCTTCTTTAAACTACTGCCAAATATATCTCAGAATTGCCCAGACAGGTAGATGCATGAACAAGTTAACAGCCCACCTCGTGGGTGTGGGGTAACTACAGACACAACTGAGGCTTGCACAGAACTACTGCAAAAAGGACCATGCACTAATAAAAAGAGTTGTTTCTACAAGTGCAGCCAATATCTCCACAGGCTCTTGCACAGAACTGCTAACACACCATGAGTGCAGACAGATGTGCTGATACAGTGAGTAAATTAAGATGTGCACATGAAAAAGCTGGGATGTACTGACTTTTTTTAATTTTCCTTACTGTAAAAGCCAAACACAGCAGCTGTGGAATAACATTCAGCTGTGAACATGCTGGAAATCTTCCAAGACGCACATCATGAGAGGTCACTGCAAGGCAGTGGGCACCTCAAAATCAAGTGAAAGGAAAACATTTAACAAAAATAATGACAAGGTCTCACTCGTGATTTTATGATTTGGAGGACATGCTGTCTTTTACCATTACTCATATATATTTTCTGACAGATACTGTCAGCAGTAAAATGATTTGTCCTGGCACCAGCACTCCGCTTCTGCGATGGCCTGACAGCACCATAACATCAAGAGTTACGAGTCCAATATGCAGAAAATCATTCGCTTTCTGACTGACACTTCACAAAATAGGAAAAGAGACAAAAGGCAGATCTAGCCCATTTAACTAAACTGATAGATTTCCAAATTTATCTCTCCATTCAACTTGAATGTTTAGGCAGACTGCCTTGCAACTGCTGTAAGCACCACAGTAAGCAAGCAAAATCACAGAATCATAGAATGGTTAATGTTGGAAGGGATCTCTGGAGAACATCTACTCCAATCCCCCTGCTCCAGCAGGGACCCTACAGTATATGGCACAGGGTGGCAGCCAGAGAAAGAGAATCCACAGCCTCTCTGGGCAGCCTGTTCCAGGGCTCCCTCAAAATGTTGTCTTCATTTCTGACAAACAGAAACATTGCGTCATACTCATGGAAACAAACTTCACTCTCACATTCAAACAGTCCTCAAAACAGCCACTTTCTAATGTGCTTTGATGACCTACTAACTCTTTTGGTAAGACTGATATTCTTTCAATAGCACTGACTTAGCTGTTTTTGCCAAGCTAATACACAAGAGAATTTGTTTAAGTTGCAGAAAGTCACTCAGGATCCCATGGGAGCAGCACCGCTCTTGGAACTGAATTCATACTCTGATACCTCCGTTTACTAACGGATAAAAGACTTGGACTCCCCACCAAAGAACCCATCTCCCTTCAGTTCACCTCACAGAAAGTAAATGTCACCAGGACTCCATCCTTTCATTACAGAGTCAACTGAGGGGAAAATAGGTTTGCTCATTGGGTCGGAATATCCCCAACAGAATTGGAGGTGTAGATGGCACCTCCTTAAAGTTAACTTCCTTGCTGCATTTTTAAAAAAGGGGATGCCTATAAAGACAATGCAATGAGAGAAGCTGCCATACATGGCTTTCCTAGAGTCCACCACTTGCCTAAAGATAACAACAGGCCACGTGATGAACAACTGACAGAAACGAGGTTTAAAAACAAAGATTTCAGTCTTTTTTTTTTTTTTTTTAAATAGAGCTCTCTGTTATTCTGTTTCTTATTACACACATCTGACTTCACAACCATAATAATGTTGCATTTGAAGGTAACTTTGCAGCTTCTACACAAGTATAGCAACCACAGCAGACTTATTTCTGCTTACACTCATATTCCCTATTCCTAACCTAGAGATGGTAAACTGGGTGCCATCGCTCAGTAACTGCAGCAGTTTTTAATGGAATCACAACAAAAGAAATGTAAGTAGTTATTTGAACTTATCAGCACAAAAGTTCCAGAGTTTGGAGTGAACTGAAAGGTTGCAATTCTTAAGAAATGAGAGCATATACTGTGCAAAATCTTCCTTTGTTATGATTAGTTTTTCTCCTAAGATCTAGAAAAGTACTGTTATAATTAGACATACTCAAGAATAGAGACTGCTTAAGGATCAGTGTAATATCCGTTGATAGTTTTTGTTCTGCTTTTCCTAGTTTTCAAAAGCTCAGGTTTATGGACTGCTGCTTTCTTATGGACATTTCAATTTATTTCCCTAAGAGTACATGAATTTCAGGAAAATACAAACCAGCAGCAAAAAGTATTCAAAATACAACACAACTTTTATGCCTCTGTACCACTGAAGGAAGAAAAAACAGAATGGACAGAGAACAATGCCTGAAATCAGAAATAAAGTAGATTAAAATTTTGTATTTATTTTAAAACACAAATATGACATTTAAAAAAAAAAAGGAAAAAAAATCAAGAAAAATACCAAGAGCCCTGGGAAGCTGTAAGATGAGGCAAATAACTCAGATTAAATGACTTATGACAGGCATCAAGAAGTAAATCAATGGAAAAATGAGGGAGGGGAAAAAAGGCGCTGCTATTGAATCTAGTGTTTTGGAGACTGACTGAAAAGCGATCTCTTCATGGAGCAAGTGGTTTACTAGGACTTTCACATGTTAAAGAAAAAAAAAAGGAAAAGGAGAACTTTTTTGAAAAAGATTCTGCCTGCAAGCTGACAGAAGCAAAGAGAGGTTGCCCAACAGGATATAATAGCATTTGTTCTTTCCTCTGAACAACTTACTTGGTTCCTCTCCTAAAGACAGCAGCCTAAGAAGTGCTCAGTAGAGACTGCCTGTTAAACTCCATTTAGAGTCCGAGATAGTCTTTAACGCCCATGCAACCCGGGATTTCTAACTGTCTCGGGCAGAGCAGCACAAGGAAAAGCTAGACTGTTTTCCTCTAGTGCATGAACAGCTGTTGGTCCATCCTTCCAGACCATGGTAGCCTCAGGCTGCTCTTCCTGGCTCAGTTCCAAAGTTCCAAATGGAAAGCTCCTCTAAAGCTATTTATGCTTTGGATGAAACTCCAAGACTTGGTTTCTGACACAAGCTTCTCTCTGCAGTCAGAGATGCTTTGCTGCTACAAAGATTACTGTGCAATTAATGCTAGGCTAGTTTTGTGATATACACTGATGGGAAATAAAATGAAGTACTCAGCTCCTTTTCACTTGGGACTTGAGCCAGGACAACTTGCTTTCTGATATATCTGTGCCAACCTCTGAGAAAAGCTGTGGATCAGATTCAAGCATAAATTTCCACTGTTTTATTTTGCAACCTCAGAAGCATAAGAACTCACCAAGAAACAGCACTCTATCAAGTAGCCTCTCTGCAGAGGCCAGCACTGCACTTTAACAAGTCCTATTCCCAGGAGCTTCCATTCCAAATAGCAAGTAGCACAAAAATATTGACACCAACTCACCAAAAGGCTCCCAAAATTGCTGCAAGAGAGATAAAATACTAAATAGGTTTGCAGAAAGAATCAATCTTTCACTTGCAACATATGGGGAGAAAAGGATGAAGGAATGTATTAGCAAATCTGCTCGAAGAGCTGTTTTCTTTTGCCCTTGGAAATGAAAAATCTACTTTTATATGTTGGAGCAATCAGCAACCACTTAACCCATCCTCCAAATGTAGCAACACCTTCAATGTATTTAATTCATCCACAGATACTTAATTCTCCTCCCCACAATGTCCTAGGCAGTCAGTCTGTGGTTGTATGACAGGCAGAGCCAGCACCCCGTCATGGCTATCAACTCAGTCTGCTGCTAATGCTGCTGCTTCTTGCATTCGCACAGTTCTGTGTTCCCAGAACATGTATCTTCCACCAAGCTCTGTCCCAAACACTATTTTCAGTAACTGTTAAGTTTCCAAAACCCAAGCTCTGTTCTTTACAGACTTTTCATTTTAAGCTTACATGACAGTAGAGATTTATACAAGAGACAGAAAAAAAAGTCCTATCTTTGAACTGAAATAAAACAGAAAAATAGTTTACACATCTGCTGCTTTCCTACATGGAAATGATTCCACAAGCACTTAATCCTAAAATCTTGGAAGACATAAGAATTGCTTCAACTTGTCACAGAGCTCCTCAAAGGAAGAACTGGTCCTAGAGCCAGAAGGCACAGCTGCGGTGCTTCAGTCTAGAAGGCCTTTCTAGTGAAGAAAAGGTTTTTCCCTAGATAACCTTCACAGAAAGAGTCAAATTACCAAAGAAAATTCAAGCCTGAAGCTTCCTTTTGTTATTAGTCATACTCATCTCATGCTGCTTCTCAATTTCCCTTCTCTAATAAAGCAGTGCATTGCCTTCTGGCTTGCCAGAGCCCTTCTGACTTTGGGGAAATCTATATTCTTCTTTCTTCCAAACAGATAACCCCTCTGCCATGAACAAAGCTATAAGATCCTGCTTTCCCTGGTCCCTCTAACCACTACCAAGCTGCCATAAAAGTAATTTTACACAATGTGTACAGTATACATTAACACAAAGAATATTTAACATATTAAGCAATCACTGATTAGATGGTCTTGATGTTTATCGTCCCCCAAATCTACCTATTTTTCCACCACAACTTGGCAAAGAAGGTGGTAACAGGCAAGAAACGAGCACACCAGAGCCACACAGGCAGCTTTCACACAGCTCCAGGCACGTCCGCTTTACAAGGCCAAGCACAGTGGCTGCTTCATTTGGATGCTGAGCTGCAGGTTACAAGCAGCAGGGGTGGCAAGACAGGGCTCAAGGCTAGATGCCAGGACCCTGCTTTCCTGGTGCATGTCCCACATCCCTGTGTGTGTGAAAGGTCTGGGGAGCAGATCTCCTTCCTTCTCAGGCCATTTCCATTGGGAACGGACACCTTCTAACTCTGCTCACGGCCATTTCTTTGGCTTGAGTACTTGAATCTCTGAGTCAATACCTTAGTCCTTAGAGCTCCAGTACTATTTGCCTGACCGTCACTTCAACTTTCTACTATGAAACCTGAACTTGCTCCCTTATCTACTCTTACCTTAGTAAAACTTTCAGCATTTAATCTATGTCCCTGTGCATCGAGTGTGATTTTAAATGAACACTTTCACTTCTGAAATTACGATAACAGACATAAAATTATTCTGAAAATACCACCCCATGCTTCTAAGCATAATGTCCAGAATAATGTCCAGAATAAATAATCCAGATGCATTTAACAGAGAACTTTAAATGTTTTGTGTGCTCTACTTTCACACACACACTCCCATCCTCCTCCCCCCCGCCTTTTTTTTTTAATTTCAAGCTGCTTAAGGTCTTGTTACCTCAAAAAGCAACCTGAGGGGAGATGCTTTGTAGATGATAGGAAAGCATCTTGACAAGTTCCTTTAAATACATTAAAATATTTTAAATCTCTCTATTCTTTTACTTAATTTTAAAGGTCAAAACCCAGGGATTTCACCATTAAAATACTATATCTCACTACGTTTGTTTGCCCTTTTGAACTATATTGTTAATTGATTTACATGCCAAAAAAACCCTCAGCTGCACTGAAGAGGTATTTTTTTCCTGTGAAAACATTTCTTCCCTTCACAAGGTCACTGCTTCACTGGACTGGAACAACAAAGTAGATTACTAATACTGTGCAATCCCAAAGAGGCTAAAGATCTTTTGACCCATGAAACTCACTGGTTTGTGAATCTGCAATTAGGATGTGTCTGATTAAACTGAAATGGCAGTGGAGGAAAGCAGAAAAGTAGCCATGAACAAAACTAAAACTGCTCGAGTATAAGATATGCAACTGTTTTGAGTAGGAAAACACAAGATTCAAACTTTTTTTTGTGTGTGTTCTGCTTTCCTTGGTGTGAGGTATTCTTCACTGCTCCAAAAGACAGAAGCAAAATCTGTTCCTTCTCTCTTCTCTCCTAAGCAGGGGGCTCAGCTACTGCAGGCCGCGCAGCAGGAACAGGGCTGCAGAGCCCAGTCCAACAATCACCAGAACCCACTGCCCCAGGCTGCGGCAGCCTCGCTCCTCAGAAATCGATAATATTGTTCTAATATTATTCCTATGACATTAGTGACCCTCTGAGGGTCACTTAAAGTTGTTTTGCCAATTCTTAAACTTACCTGATGCTTTTTAGAACCACAATCATTGGG
The DNA here is from genome assembly GCA_003342815.1 of Eudromia elegans. Lineage (NCBI taxonomy): Eukaryota > Metazoa > Chordata > Aves > Tinamiformes > Tinamidae > Eudromia > Eudromia elegans. The sequence continues at coordinate 3,938,325 of PTEX01000052.1, read as the reverse complement.
GCTTAGCTAGAAATTTACTATATAGAGAAATTTCCAAGTCAAGCATTTGCCTCAGGTCAATTTGCTGGTTTAGCTTGTGTTCTTCTTATTGCTTTTAAATTCAGCCAAAGTGCTTCAGTTACTTCCAAAGGAAGACTGGTTATATATTTTGCTCAGCTCAAAAGATCTAGGAGAGACAGCAAGCAAGAATGTGTCCTCCAAGGTCTTCTAGCAATCTCTTACCATGTGAGATGGGGAATCTATTAAGCTATTCACTGTAGATAAAAACTATTTATCTGGATTGCCTGCACACGTTACCTACCTGCCTTCTTACCAGGTGTTCCTCTTAAAAAGCCAGGTGAAGGGAGTACACCTATAATGAGACACATCAACTTCTCTCTCATTTACCACCAAACATATCCACACACCTGGATAAGGTGCTCTCTTACTCTGCTTCAAGGCATACACATTTTTGGTTTTTTTTTTAGTTACCTTGACTTGAGGAACTCCAGTACACAGTTCTGTGAACACTCCAGCACTGCTACTGAATTCTAGCAAAGCTTCAGTACCAAGCTAACTAACTCGTACTGTTAGTTTCTGAATCTTAAGATCTCCGAGCACATTCTTTTTTAACATCTCAGAGAAAATAGTTCAGATAAGTATCCTTTTCTTAGGCTTAGGAAGATACTACGGGAGACCTGTTCCACACAGTTTAAATGCAACTGGTGAGCACCACTGCATTCATATCTTCGTGAAGATTATTTACACCTCTGACTGTCAGACACATCACGATCGATCGTGTTGCAATAGCTCAGGTGCAGAATACAGATAAGGGGAGAATTAGCCATGACTATTACATGCAGTTAACTTTCAGTGTCTTAGTAAAAAGCAGAAGGAAGAACCAGTCACCTCTTCAACAGGTGAAGCCAGGCTCTGCTAAACGCACATGACACGGGCCTGAATTTGCAAGGGCTTCAGGAATATCTACTCAGAAAACTTCAACTCAGTAACATTTGCATTTTACTTATGCAGTGCTTATCTGTGCTTATGCATGTGCCTACATCAGATGGAATTACTGCAATGTTCAGAAACCAAGACAAATAACTAAAGCCTCCAAATGCTTCAATGAGAAAATAAGTTGGCTCATTAGTTTGCTTTCTGAACAAAATACAGTTTGAACTTGGAAAAAAAACCTAGTCACAATGAAACATGGACTGCATTTATAAAGACTAAATAATATTCTAAATTAAGAAAAATACTCCAAATACTCCCAACACCCAAAAAGTATTCACATTTCAGCTCCTGAACAATTAATGCAGTTCTTACAACAGAGAAATAATCAGGAGGCAAAGAGATAAAGGTGATGAAAACGGTCAGGGAGAAAAAGTGAAATAGGGTTTTGATAGCACCTTGGCAAAAGTGAAAACAGGAAAAAAAAAAAAAAAAAAAAGGAAGGAAAAAAAGAGCTCTCAGGTCTCCTTCCCAAGTCTTTTAAAAGATTTTAGCACTCTAAGAATTCAAACAACACGGGCTAGGCAAGACTCATATTTTGATGCAATTGCTACCTGTTTCTTTAAAAACATGTATTTCTAGAGAAACGGGAGCACAGCTTCACTGGAAACTTTCATCTGTAAACACATTTTTTTAGATATCTTTTGCTGCTTCCCCCCACCAGCCTTACACTCCTGACCACAAGGTGTCAAAAGCCTAAGAGATCCCTGTCCATGTGACATAGTGAGGAGCTGCTGACATATGTAGCAAGTTGACAGAAGCTACAAAATTCTGTATTTTTATACATATGTAAATACAGTTACACACACACACATATATATAAAAACTCACATTTTCTCCAAGGACCTCTGACACAACCTTACTTCCATCCAAGTCTCATTAGACTTTCATCATCCTAATTTCTACTCAGACGTCCAGAAGTATCATTATCAGCAGCCCAGCAGCCTCCAGATATAGCTACTCTTTTCGCAGAATCTGCTACTTAGAATAAAGTTTTACCCATACCATTTTACTGAAGATAGCAACATTCTTTCAACCACAGTTTCTACAGATAGACCATCAACTCCCTGCACAAGGCACATTCTGGCTCCCCTAGCACATGCCCGAGTGCCTGCCGCCTTTAACCCTGACAATGCGTAAGCAAGCATAACCCTTACAAGCAAGGAAGTAAGCCCAGGAAAGAGCAAAAAAAAAATCTGGGGGAAACACTTAAGTTATTTGTGATGATGCTTTTCAGCTTTAAGATTCTAAAGTTAGTCTTACTGTGATCTGTAACTCTGTATCAAACCCTCACCCTCTTTCACTCCTCCCCAGCATAAGTGAGGGGTTTTGCATAGACTGTACAGAAAGTATTGCCCCCTCCATCTGTGGGAGTCCAGCATCCCAACAAGACAGTGTTATTACACTACTAATTCCTCCTTGCCAGATTACCAGTGGGCTAGTGAACTGGCCTATGTGGTTCCTTCCTTATCACATACTAAGCTGACTATTACTCAACAGGATAAGGAATTTTTAATAGAATGGCTTGCGCTGTCTTTAGCTGTATCATGGAAGCAAAGGGATTTAAGTCAGACTGACATTAATGACTTGAACTGACTCCCCCCAGATAATGCTCTCCATGCTGATACCGAGTGGAAAAGGACATGTTCGTACACTACTAGTACTTCCTACTTCTAGACTTTTCTTTCTTCAAGATCAACAATGGCAACCTCCATATACTCTATTGACACCAAAACATAATGCATTTTAAAAGAAATGGAGAACAGAAAAGTCACTGGAGGTTCCTACCCTTGTTTTATCGGTTTGGCCTGAATTTCGCCTGCAGAAGCAATGATGTTGAAAGTGCTGAGGTGAAAGAAGAACTGTTAAACTGCTAAAATGTCATCTTAAAGTAAACAATAGTTCAACACAAAAGCACCATGAGAGAGGAAAAAGGAGCCATAGCAGAATCCTGGCTAGGGATCCAGCCACAAAACTGTCAGTATCTGCCTAGCATTTCATCTAGGACCCTTCACTTAGGCTGTCAAGCTGTAGAGTGAGTGGGACCAAATCCTCCAAGAGCAAATACTGGTGTTTTCCAAATTACTTGACACACAGCAGTGCAAATTCTACTCACTTCACATTGATTAGTCAATTTGCCCACAATACTTCTTGAGCTAACTTGTGCAGAACAGTCTCCTCTATTTCTAAAACATCCTTGCACATCAAGCCATTTAAGGGTGTGAAAAATTCCGAGTTACCACAGCCCCCTTTCAGGAACTCTAAACATAACTTCTTAAAGCCAGGTCATCCTGTAAATGCCTATAATGAGAACGGATTCTGAAGCAATGTCAGTTTAAAATAACTAATGCATGAAATTTCATGTGGGGTTTTTTTGTTGTTCTTTGTTTTTTTGAGAGAGAGAAAAACTGGTTTAAAACTTACTTTGAAGCTCTGAATAACTGGGAAAAATGTAAACAAATTATTTTTGTAACACTGTAGCACAGGTGCATGCCAAGATTTTTTTTTTTTTTTCCATCTTGCCACCTCCTTCTCACTCCCTATTTTAATTACTACAGTTTGGCAGCTGATCCTGTAGAGACCCATACAAAAGCCACACAGGCTAGTGCTTTCCAGACAGAGATAAAAGAGAGAGGGAAGAATTAATTAAATCCATTTAAAGTCTTTTCAATGAGTTTCCTTCTGAAGTCACAGTTCTAGTTACTCATACTGTGACATATGATCATAAACAACAAAAACTGTCTCCTCCTCTTGTCTTTCCTTTCCCACTCTGCAGAATCCTGCAAAACACTTATGATTGTGGGTGTTACAAGCACGCCAGTTTTCCAGAGAAAACAGGGTACACACAGATTGCAGATATAACCATCTTGTTCTTAACAATTTAAGATCCAGCAGAAGATCATTGCCTTCCTCTTGTTCAGGATTCTTCCATCACAGGCCTTTCATACACTGGACTAATCCGACCCTACTGGCTTTCCCTCCCCCCCACCGGTACAAAATTCAGAACACTTGGTGAGACTCCTGCTCTAAATCACAATATTGATGCATTGGAAAACCTATTACAGCTGACTAACCACTTCTTAAAGAGGCTTTTAATCAGATATTAAGTTCTTCACAAAAAATTTACAAATGAAACCTTAAACGTAAACAAGTGTTTCCTAAGAACTAATCCCTTTGCAACCATCAATCACTGACTGTAACAAGTACCACGGAAGTATGAAGGGCTTTTAAGCTTCCACAAGAGCCAAGTCTAATATTTTAATCCATCATTTATCAGCAGAACTATGTAATACTTTTCAAATAAAAGCAGCATAAAGGAATAAACACATTTGTCTAAAACACCAAATTTTCACTCAATGCTGAGAAATTGCAAGAAAGTGCTGGAAAGCACTTGAAGAGCAGCAGGTATTTCCTAGAAAGCATTAGAAAATTCATAGCAAAGTTCTAACTTAAGAAGTGCTTGGAGACACCAGGAAACTCCCAGAAAAGGGTAAGGAATTCCTAGAAAGTAGGACGAAAATTCCTACAAACAGCTCGGAAATTCCTAAAAAGCAGGAGGGAAGTTTCTAAAAAGCACACAGGGCTTTCACAGAAAGCACTACAAATAGCTCCATATGAAACAGGAAAATTCCTACCAAATAGAAGGGGAAATCCTAGACAGCAAAGAAGGTTCATAGAAAGCAGTAGAAAACTTCACAAAAAGCAAGAAAATTGCTACAGAGTAAGAAATTCAAGGAAAAAAAAAAAGGGAATTAATTTGGGTGAGGTTAGTCCTGGAAAGCAGGAGAGTGAGTCTTAGAAATTACTTAAGACATCATGGGAGAAGTTTTACAAAAGAAAAATCTCTAAAAAACAACAAGAAAATTCATAAAAAGCAGTAGAGAAATTCCTAATAAAATTTCCTAAAAAGCAAGGGGCAAATTCCTAACAAACCAAAGATCAATTCATAGAAAGCAAGGGAGAATGCAGCAAATGGAAACTTATTTTATACAACTTTGATAATTCAAAAATTGGGAGCAGGTTTAGGCTGGATAAATCACCTAGATTACCGCAATATTCAAGAAAAAAGGTGGTTTAAGCAGGAAAATGGTTACTCCCAATCATATCATCACCCTAAAGATATTTGCAAGGGAAAATTATTTCTCTCACCTCCCTTTTGCCCAGTTACTTAACTGCTCAGTAACTACCATCCTCCAAAACAAACATAAACCAAAAAGTTGTGATGTTAAACTTTCCTCACGTTATTTGTCAGGCAAGTCTAGGCTGACCAAAAGGATGCTGAAGAAACCATCTGATCCTGAAAGATGATAAAGATCTTGATGAAAGCACTTGTATTCTACAGAGGATAAACACTGGTTAAGCATTTTGGAGAAAGAAATAATTTCCTTAGCAATTAGCAATAAGCTACCCACCTCCTTGGGTGTATCTTCCTCTAAAGGAAAGAATTATTTTGTCCTTCTCTCAGGGCTCTGTTGTCTTTCATGGAGAAGAACAGCACAAATTTCTGACCCCTGGACATGACTTGTTAACTCCATTGACTGGCCTTAATCCTCACTTGTTCATAGTGCTGAATTAGAACTAACTGCCCTCAGTGAGATTTGCCCAGGGTCATGACTGCGAAACCACATCTGATCTATACAGTCACACTGTTTACTGGCGAGATGAGACATAGCTTTATCCTTTCTTGCATAGGAATAATCTGCTGGCAGAGAATTTATTCAGTTGAGTACTGGGTTTATGAATCTCTCCGTCATGAGGGTAAATGGCTTTATCTTCTCCCATATAGAAACTAAAGACCTTTAGATTGCCTGCAATCATTAAAAAAAAAAAAGTTCTAGCAACCTCAAAACAAACAAAACACATAGTCTCTTCCTAGAAGATGCAATGGAAAACTCTGCCATCAAACTGTTCATCTATTAACCTCAGTAAAGTGTTTTTTTTAGGCTTATTCTGTTGATGTTTCCTGAAATATTTATCCTTGGCCTCCATATCTCACTGCTGCTTTTGTAATGATAATTAAAAAGGGAGGTAGCTTTGAGATATTTTCTGACTTACAGAAAATGTTATGTCTTTGAAGGGGAAAAAAAACAAGGAAGCTTTAAAGTGCTTATAAACTGCCAGGCAATTAAAAATGTTGTCAGAATATTTTGAAGTGCCTTTAAAACATGTTCATATTCCTGGAGTTTTCACAGACTAAAACTTAGAAGGAAAAGCATTCTTTTGTAATTGACTTCTCCCAAATTCCACTTAAAACCTCTTTATTTCCATTTTCTTTCTTAGAGAGAAAGAACCGAGAGGGGAAATTTTCATTTTTCAATGTTTTATCCATCATGAAAGACCACAATAAGCATTTTTAACCTTAGAGCACACTTGCTTTCCTTTGATTACAACCGAACCCTTACTGCCACTCAGAACCCCCTGGGATTTTAGTCAGTATAAACAAGAGATGAGAAAGTATCACTCAAATATCCTCCCCATTCATCTTTCTACTCTGAATATAATTTGTGTATTTCCTTTTTACTTTACAGCCCCAAATGGTTCTTTAATGTCTACAAAGGCAAAGTATATCAAGGCAACCATATTTTTATAGACCTGAACACAGGCTTGGAAGCAACTTTAATTCTCTCGACTCAATGAGATCTCCATCTCTAATGGAAAAAATAATTAAAAGTATACTTGGAAATTCTTTACAATACTTTACTAAAATTGTTCTAAAATGAAATCACACCTCCCTCTCCAGTTTCTGCCTGTTTTATTACAAAGGATATTTAAACAACTAGAAATTATACATACTAGCAATTTATAATATCTTAAACAGATGCTGCCTTCAAGTATTGCACAGCTCTCAAAACAGTTTTGATTTCCCAAAGTTTTGAAAATGTATTAGAGCTCAAACTACACAAGTTTTTTCTGGCTACCATCTACTCTGCACTTTTCCCTCCGCCTTTCCCACTCTCTTATGTTTAATCCCATTCTCTCAGTACAGTAAAGCAGAAAAGTTTGAAAGAGTAGAGAAGTGTCATGGGCAAACACAACTGCAAAGCTGCACCATTTCCATTTCTTCTCTTTCTCCAGCTATACAGTGGATCAACATCTCCACGTGGCCACCATGCAGGCAAAGACGGTTGAAAGAGATACCGTCTACTCTGCATTAGTACTGGAGACTGGCATATTTCCCACGCCACATGACAAGACACTGAAACGGGCTCGCACACAACTGCTGACCTCCAGCCACAGCTATACTCAGTGCCTCAAGTTAAGTGGTAAAGGGAGAACATCAGGTTTGAATGGGAAGAGAGTGCAGTCCATACCACGAGTAGAAGTATTTTAAAGCACGTTTACAACAGACTGTAAGCTATAAGCCACAGAACCATAGTCATGAACAACAAACTCAGAAGATGAAGCAAGAACTACTATCCTTAGCCCCTGTAGAATACATTCAGATTACTAAAGTCCCTTTGCTTTCTTCATTCCTCAGCTACTTAATCCATGAGAAATAGTCCCTCTTACATGCCTGTGGCATGTGAATGTGTTTTTCCTCTTCTCCTCACTATAGTCCTGAAAACCAAACATTATGTAATTTCAGTGTTACTGACAGTAAAAATACACATTATGAAGAACAATAGCATTTACTCTGTCTAGTAAAGACAGAATCACTACAGTGGAGAATTCAAAAATGAGCTATCCTCTTTTCCTCGTGGCCTCAACTCTCTTGCCAGAGATGACAAGTAACGACAAACACAGTTTTGACCAGTACACATACGGGACCATGGCTGAAGAGCACGGCAGACACCATCTCCCTCCTTCAGGTACTGCTGGTATCACTTCTAACACAAAACATTCAAGAATTACCACAATGTTAGTTCTTTAACAATTCTACCTAGCATATCCCAGGCAGATTGAGCAGAAATGATCACTAACACTAGTTCGATATCTGCATTTCACACCAAAGAGCGGAACAGTTTGGTTTTCAGGTTGGAGTGGACATACACTTGGCGAGTTCAGGGCACAACAAGAGCATCAAGAAGACAGAATCATCTCATCATGGCAACAAGTCCTTCCTCTGACAAGCATTGGTACAGCCATCATCGTTCCCTACCTCTTTCCTTGGCACTGAGATAACTTTCCATTGTCATGCTTTCCTCTTTACCTCTTTTTAAAAGTAAAACCTGTAAACTTTAAAAATTAGAAAAATGTAGTATCAGTATGAAGGGTAAAATAAGCATTGCTTTGAGTTTAAAATAGACGGATGCACATGAGGCTGGGACAGGGAGAGGAGCAGGGGCCCTCCGCTCACTGTTTTTCTGATGTCTTTTTTTTTTTTTTCTTCCAAAGTGTTGACAGCAAATCTTAATCGCGAGGACCTGAGAGCTTTTACTTTCAATAGAACAAAGTGGTAAACCTGCTTTTGAAATTGTATGCAGACACTAAGAAACTAATCTCCTCAATTGCTATGAGGCTAATGGGAGATGAATGACCCGTTTTGATAATAAAATGATCCCTGTAATGGAAAAGTTTGATAGGGATACCATATGTGAATTCATTAGTTACGTATAAAAATCATACTTAACTTTTTGCAGTGGTAAAGATCTTTGTTTTTCAAGGAAAACAGATTGCAAACTCAGTCTCAATTAATTCCATTCTGTCAGACATTTGCCCATTTTTGGTGTTTCACTCCAGGTCATGCTGATGCAAAATTCAGACATGCCAACTGTCCTTCATGAAAGCTGTCAGACAGATTAGTATTGCAGCACTGATGGAGCTACTACTTTGTCAGGACAGGGAACCAGTGTATCGAAAACGAAGTCTCAGCTGATGTGCCTATGGGAAGGAAGCTACTGAATGTATATGAGATTTGATCCTATTTAATCTTGGTGTTTAGGACTGCATTGACCAGGTTCTATTCTTAAGAAAAAAAGAAAACACACATGGTACTTATCTCAGCATAAGTGTGTGAACTGCCTCACCATAATTTATCCTCTTTCTCCATTAAACTTGGTGCTTTTCCAGTGCCTAGCTAAGGCTCTGCAGTCCCATTCAGATATTGTGTCCATGCAATCTTTTGTCTGGACACAGTCTAAACTTTAACAAGGCACAGGATGTTTCCAAGAACACCTGTATTATACCCATGTCCTGTTAGAACTAGACAATTCATACTTTAATGGTACAATCTACTCAGAGCTCTTTCCATCTTTAATGAGGGCACAATCTTTTTCACATCTGTTCTGCTCTACAGCCAGATGAAGGAGAAATTATAAGTCAATAAGCCATACTTTTTATCCTTCAGCTACTTTCCCTCATACTGTCCCTTTCAGTAAAGACTCTCAAATTTAAACCACTGCAGAACTGCGACCCCTGCTTACTCCGCTTTGAGCCTCAGTAAAAGAACTGAAAACTCTGTAGATGTATTTGCAACAGGCCAGTAATTTCTGATTGTTTGTGGAACAGTGTGTAGAGTCTGCAGTACTTAACACAAAGTCAAGCCTCTTGCTTTGAGGAACTCCACTTGGAGAAGCTGTCAGAGTAAAATACCACCAATTTCTCCCATAAAATCAAAAAGAGAAGATAAACTTCCTCCTAGGAGTACCTGCATTCCTGCCTGAAATTTATTTTTAAAATGTCAACATTAAGTTTCCTCCGAGCAAAGAAATAAAATCCAAGCACAAACTGTAACTACCAAACAGAGCTAAGCTACTAGCTATTTCTCTGACTTGCCAGCCTTGCAAGTGTTATTTGCATTTGAGAGAAATATTGAGAAAATATTTCCCAGAAAACCACCACCTCATTTTCCCATATGAGGGATGCAGCTTTCTTGGATTAATAATTTTTTAGAGCATAATTACTTGGATATCTACTTTTTTTCTTGTTCAGACTATAGCTGCAGTTTTGTTTAATGTAGGTGTGCTGTTATTAAATACTGTAAATATATTTTTAAGATGCCAGTGCTGCTCTGTTTTGAACTCTAGAGGGTTCCACCATCAGGTGAAATTTCCCAGGATAATCTCTAAGGCTATGTAAACTCCTTTACATGGATTGCATTTTAAATCTCCTTTAACAGAGAATGTTCAGAGAGGGGTGGGGGCATGGGATGCTTTTTGACAATCATAAACCACAATAAGTTAAGTGTGCATAATAAGATTTGTCCACTTACCTAAAGTGAATAGGTGGAAAGAATTGCTCACTTATGCACTGACAGCTTTAGAAGCGGCACTGAAATGGAAAGCAAAAAATTACAGAAAATCATTCTCAATCTTAATGGTCTCCAGTTACTGTGAAAGCAACATCTTTTGGAAGGCACTCTGAGCACTACTGCTCTTTAAGGAGTCCTAATCTCCCCTGTGATTATGTGTAACTCTTGCTCTGGTTCAAGAACTTTGTGTTCTGAGGCTACAGTAAAACTCATCACGAAGTTCAACACATGCACATTAAAATTTCCAGAAATTCCATTCTACTTTGGAGATTTCCTCCGAGCAGTCTCTGAATCAGGTTCAACAACTCAGTATACTAAAAACTCAGTCATGTAATTCCCAATACCTCCTCTAACAGTCATACCCTTGTTATTGCTGAATGGCAGTTCAGATTAACAGGAATCTGAAAAGGAAAGAGGCGTGAAACAAAAAATGGGAATAGCAGCAAGAACGTTCTCAAGTGCTTATGCAAGAGGCTCACATCCTTACGGATGGGGACGCGTTATAACCCTCACCTCCAACAGTTTTGCAGGAGAGCAAACTTACACCTGACTGCCCTTCCGCTAGCACTTCCCGCCAGCCCACGCACCTCTTTCCTCACTCACTACACGCACCTTCCCCTCTCACACCACAGTACATTTGTATTCCACGCTTACTACCACCATTTCCTGTGCACTGTATGCATCCCCGTGCCTCCTCACTGCCAAGCTTGGTGTTTTTGGTTACCTCCTAGAAGGCTGTTGTGCCACATCAGACACAAAATCAGAGCAATTTTAGTTCTGCCTTAACCAAGGCTTAATTAGAAAATCAGTATTGACACCTCCATTATACATATGCATGATGCTATTTGAACGCTTTCTGTCAGTTTCTCTTTCTTTTCCTCAAAATTACACCTTTGTGTTGTTAGCTCTATTACGGATTTTTAGAGTCTAGATTTTTTCGAGGCCTAATATTAAGGTCTAAGAACTTCTTATTCAGAATGAAAAAAGCCTCTCACATCAGAAGTGATAAGCTAGTATTAGTAAGGACTAGGCACTATGCATGGCAAGTAATTGTATCCTAGAGCATTAAACCACAGCAGCAAGGAAAACACAAAATTCACAAAAATAAAGATAAAAACTATTGTGTTCTTAGCAACAACGGATGCTTAGTCTTCTTGCAGAAGAGCTGCTCTTGCTTTAAAGGATAGTTAAAGCATGAGGGATTAGAATAAATATAGTACATACTATCTATTAACCAATACCCTCTTCAACCTCAATGTAATTGAGAACAGTATTTTAAAATTAAACTAAATAAAATCTTAGAAAACTCCAATATTGAATAACAATGAAAGCATAAAATAAATGTTGCACAAAACTAAGGCTGCTGAATCCTTATGTAATTCCAATTTCTTTGGATGACGTGGGGAGTGAATGCAGTGGGTCCCTTGCTGTCATCTGGAGTTAGGTAGATACTCCTGCCAGATGCTGCTTTGCCTACATATCTCAATAATAGGGAGGCAGTCTTGCTGAAGTCCTCTGTCTGAAGTATTCGTCATTTATGTATCTAATGCAGCTCATTTTTCTGTTCATAAATTGACATTGAACAAATCATGATGTTAATAAATCTGTTTCCCAGAATTATTCTATGAATGTTCAATGTACACAAATACTTTCCACAACCAATCTGCTGCAACTAACGTGTCATGCAAATGCTACTTGTGCTAATCATCTGTTGGTTATAACCCACTACTCTGTCTGTCATGCCAATCACTTAGACAATGTCATTGCTTCCTGACAGGCTGTACAACTCCCTAAGCAGAAAGGGAGCACGAGTAAGTCGCTGAGGACAGCTCTTTCATCCTCAAGGCCTGCTCACAAGTATCTCATCATACAGTTTTTAAAGACTTGCAATCACTGTGAGCACTCTTCCTCACTTCAAGAGCACCTATTTACCAGACTGTTCTCGGCCAATGAGTGAAAAGAACCATGAAGTGAGTAGAACTGAATTTGCTGCTATTGTTCCAGTGAATGCCTGAAAATACGCAATTGAAAAAAATCACCTAGTTCTATATATCATGTAGAATGGCCTCTTCCAGATGAGGCAGGAATTTAAAGCCCTTAGTTCTTAGATGAAATTAGGAACAGATTTGAAGGAGAAAAAAAAAGACAATTGGGCCAAATTCATGTTGAACAGGAGGTACCACCCAAGAGTTAAAAATGTCTAAAATTGCACGAAGCCCCACACATGCCTTTCCAGCAAGGATCCACACCATTCCAAAGCACAATTTACATTATGTTGTAGTGAGAAAAGCTCCTATGCTGTAAAAACAATAAGAAGTTCCTAACAAACCTCAATATTACCTTGACAAAGACAAAATTGCTTCCCCAAGTCTTACTTCTTTGCAATATAGTTCTGACATTGTGCATTCATCACTATGAAATTATGTCACCAAAATGAATGAGAAGTGAATGTCTGTGCATTATCTAATTCCTCAATTCTTTTTTTCACATACAGTACTGGGGACCTTTCTGTTATTTTGTTTGTATTTTAATGTGACAAAAGGAATTAAGAATAAAAACAATTACTCAGTGAACTAAAACTAGTGTTCAGTATACTAGGACAGGGTTCAAAACAATGGCAGTTAGAACCAATCCCCTGTGTAGGAAGTGCAGAGATACATACTATGCATCACAAGGAGCTCTTAGTATGCTTAATTATGATACGTTTATCATAATTCTGATAATCTGTATCAAGATAAAGGCAGCATATTAATGACTGAATAAGTATTAACAGCCAAGTGATCTCTTCTCCTTGCAATAGTCTGCAGTCTAATGAGTAATCATAACAGTAGTGAAGTAATTATGTGTTCACTTATACTAAAAGCACCTCTGATGAAGTGTGCTGAAGTAGAATTACCTGTGATACAATTATTTTCCCTTCGTTTACACCAGACTTAAAACTCCCATGTTTCCTTTGTTTTTCAAAATGAATTCAAGAAACAAAAATCTTAAATACTTACACTTCCCACTAACTGAAGATGGTATTCTTTCCTGCTTTTAATTAAGATTAATTAAATGCTTTGCTTTAGAGAGGACTGGCATTATACAATGCTCTTCTCCTATGTATTTTTGGGGCAAGCCATGGCAATGCAGAGAAAAAGCCACATCTGAACTAGGATGTAACATGAAAGAGTAGCCAGTTACCGGTATACAACTTCTACCTAGCTGTGGCTGGAGACTTGAGTGAACTAAACTAAGCACAAGAGACTCATTTCATTATCTTTTTCCTTTTTCTTTTTTTTTTTTTGTTTTGTTTGTTTGTTTGTTTGAGCTATAGAAAAAAGGAAAAATGAAGCAAATGCAAAGGTGGAACAAGAATTTGGACATCTATTCAACCATATGATGTTCAAAAGCCCCAGTGAAGTAATGGGTAGAAATCGATTTCTGAAGCACAGATAAGTGTTCAGACTGATCGATCTTTCCAGATCAAAAAATATTTATAACGCTGCTGGTTTATTTATGAACACTATTCTAAATTTAGAGTCTGTTAGCTTACTGGAACAAGTTGATCTGTGGATGAATTAAGAGGGTATTTTAGAGAGCAAAAAGTGTTAAGCCAGAGATAAGAACAGGTGGTTTATAAATTCTTTGCATCCTCTACCTGAATGAATATCACTGTTTTTTCCTTATGTGGCAAATTTCAAAAGTCCACCTGAACACCAGTTCACATTTGTTCCAAAATGACTTGTCAGCCTTTACAATTCTATTAGTAATTTTCTCCACTAATCTAAGAAAAAGAGATCTTGGACAACAAACATTTTCTGGTACTGAGCTTGATTCCTATTACATTTTACATAAAAAAAAAGAACACTTAGCAGATTTATATCCCTATCTTTGAGTCTAGTCAATTAAATTTCCTCAAAGACAAATTTTGGTTTTTTTAAACAAAAAAATCAGATTGCTTTACTCTGAACTCTTCCACTAGACTTCCATATTCTTCTGTATGACTGACTTTGTTAAAAGGATAATATTGAAGTATTTGAGCACATCATATTTCTACATGATTCTGTAGGATATAAATGCAAATTAAGATATGATTAAACACTACTTCGCTGATCTGATGAAGTAAACCATCTTTGAATTAATCAGAACCATTTTACTGATCCTTATTCCAGAAGATTTGACCCAAACAATCCTTATCTGTCAAATAAAATAACTTCTTATATTTAGATTAATACTATTAAAATAAAGGAGATTCATATTTTCCTTCAGTATGATAAAGTCTTTTAATGCTTTTAGAGGGACCCAATCATTATCAAATAATGATCTGTTATCATTAGAAAGAAAATATGTATACAGAAAACAAGGAGGAAAGGAGGGTCAGTCTGTGCCAAGAGTTCCGTTTGTTATATAGGCACTCATTCTTCATTCTTAACATCTGCATTTTTATGACGCCTAACTAAAAGAACTTCCTGAAAAAGGTCTGCAGATTTTTAAGAGAAACCACTTGCACCTGTGACCAAAGTTGAACTTCCTCTCAGATCAGCAGTGACAGGAAAATCTCTTCCACTCACTCAGTTTGTGTGACCTAGGAAGGGTTCCCATTACAAATGCCAAATGCAGTTATCCCATTAATAGTCCCACTAGAGGTGGTCAGGGCTAAATTAATTGCCCTCTTACCACAAACAAGATACCTCCAGCTCACGGTAAAAATCCAGGCACAGACCTGTAAGGATAAATGAGCGATGCTGTCCAAGGTTTTTAGCTCCCGTTCTAAAAGCAGAAAAATCTACAGCATTTCTCAGGGCATCAAGAACACTCATTATTCAGGCCTTTTGCTCTCTCTATATAGACAGGAGTCCGGACTGCTTCACCAGATCATCCTGACTCCTGCTGCACTGTGTATACCCAAGAGTGAAAAAAACACATCAGTGCTGGAGTCACTAGCATTTCTTTCTAACATGCTTTAAAATCCATGAGGTCAACACTATTTTGCAGGCAAGGATGGTGTAGTGACTCAGGGTAACTTTCTGCTCACTTAACAGGAGCTAAGGGGCCTTTCATTGATTGCTGCAAGTGGTTATTCTGGAGCTTGTACTTTCCTCTATAAATCATGGCACCACTGCTGGCAGCTAATCCAACTAGGGACATATGGCCCATCAGGTCTCCCTGCCACTACAGTCTTTGAAGTCCAATCTTTATTTCCTCTTTTTCTTTTTTTCTATTTACTTGGGAAGGGAAAGGAATGAGAAGGCACACACCACATTTCAAATAAGAGTGATGCATTTCTGTGCCAGAGCCAACAGGACCCTACAAGCAAGGAGTTGGTACCACTCTTGAAACAGTCAGCACAAAGAAAAACAGATAAAAAAAATCCAAAAGACAAAAACTGTGGATTTTAAGGGACACTTGGAGGTTCAAAGTATTTCTGTAAGGAGATAAAAACATCAATCTAATTTCAACAGCATCAAGAAGTAGAGACCATAATAACATTCCTTTTCATAGAACTCACTGAGCAATCAAAACATTTAGCAGAAAAAAAGCACCATAATCTAAGAATCTTCTTGAGTATACGCCATAAGTGAGCAATATTCTACACACTTAATAAATATACCTCCTACTCCCATGGACACCACACAGTCCTCATGTCTTTAAATACAAGTCTCCTGCACTAAATAACCACAATTTATTTCCCTCAGAGATAAAGAGAAGCTAAGAGGAACTAAGGCTTTTTGTTGCTGGAAGTTTGCCACTGGTGCTGTAGAAAACCTGCACAATACATTATTTATGAAGGCCAGTGTTTCTTTATCTCTATTTACGTATTCATTTTTGTACTTTGCGCAACAGCTCCAAGGAACAGATGAATTCTACTTCACAATGCAGGACTCTTTACTGCATATAGGCCAACTTTCTGGCAGTATTATCAGCCAAAAAAGAACGAACTTTTTGAAAGTACTGTTTAATGCTGCAGTTTCTATCTGTTATTTCAGAAGCTCATAATTGGTTGTCACAGGCATACCATCTTCTTTTCCCTCTGACCAATACTGCCCCTTCACCTGGGCCATTCTCAGGCAAAGAGATTGAAGCCTACAATATTTTTGAAAGGTTTTTCAACATCTACAATACTTTAATCTACTGCAAGTTCCTTCCTAGAGAACACTGTTATGTACAGTTCACACTGATTTCTAGCTGGGGCCCATGTTGTTGCAGTCATTGATTCACACTGATCTGTACACAGGTCCTTTCACACAGAGTTCTTACTTCTGTGTGAGAGTTCGTACCTCACAACGCAGTCAACACTGCCTGGCTAAAAAAACAAACAAACAAACAAAACAAACAAAAGAAATCCCACACATTACTTGCCTGCCTAGTCTGGGCCCAGCAGAACCACTACAGCTCCATTTATCCTGCACTCTAAAGGGCCACGGAGATGATACAGAAAGCAAAAGACAGAAATAATCATACTGAGAGAGATTCAATGACTGTAATGAGAGTAAACAGGTACTAGGAAACAGAAATTTTACTGATCAAATGGACTATTTGTGTAAAGTTCCTTTTAAACCCTACCATAAGACAGTTAAAATTTGCAGCAATTCTATCTTCAAAAGTTCCTTTTTTTAAGATAGGTGGTAAATAAGCAGCTGTCATGTTTTTATTTCTGTAACAGGACACATGCATTTTATATAATACTGCAGTGCAACAGTGCTTTTAATTAACAGGAAAAAAGGAAGAAACAACTTTACCTTTCACTTCCACAGTACCTACATAATGCCAGCTGCTTCCTACTGTATCCATTACACATCAAATAGACCCAAAAACTCACATAACAAATTGAGTATGATTTTGTAAATATCACTTAGGATGTTTTTCTCCATAACATTCAAACCACAAAACATGAACCCATTTCTTTTGTTCTAAAATATTTATACAACTAGGCATTTTTTGAAATAACTGGAAAGAATACATTTATGATCTAACTCATATGCTCCTTAGCGTAAGTTTGCTGATCCGAGGCATTCCTGTGCTTAAGATCTAGATGCCTCTGAACCTTAACATAAGAATATAATCTGTCTTATACCTAGGATATACACCTGTGTTTAACCAATTATATATGTAGTACTTAACCTCAAATTCCACTATACAGGTAAAATGTTAGTAGTGAATAAACCTCTCCACACAGACCTGGATTTTATCTTTGAAGCGAAAGGCAATTATGTGAAATCATACCATGTTTACTTTTCAAATGTCTCCAAAATGCTGTGACAAATTCTGTGTAGTATATTTAATTTAAAAGAAGAAATGAGCTCCCTATGGACAGAGAACATAAAAATATTATCACATGCAAATTTTGGAGAGAACGTCTTCCCAAGGAAGGTTAAACTGCTAGCCACAAGCTTTCAGGTGGCCCTTCTGCCCTACCTAGGAGAATAAGCAGCTGTCTTTATTTGTTCAGCAGGAGCTTTCTTGCTCACTGCTGCGAGACCGCTACTTTGGCAAGACTTCTGAACAGACCACCAAAATGTAATACTTCATCATGAAGCATTTTCTTGATATGGCGCTCCAAAGCCATTACCTCCCTGAGCAATGACATGACCCTCCAGAGCACTCTTGTGATAGCAGGAGCCTGATTCCCAGCTTTCCAGTGAACCCTCTTAGCAAAAGACCTGCAGTAGCTTTTTGAAATGCCCAATCTGAAAGTCGATCATAGCAATTAATACATATAGCCTCAGACTCATTCACAGTCTTGTTTCAGAAATGGCTCTTGATGTTCTCCCATATTCATAGCACAGTCAAAACACCACCTGAAGCAGCTTACAATTTTCTATAAGCAGTTAAGTTAGCCACTGATGCTGTTATCTGGGCTAGTATGCACAAATCAGTGATTACATACATCTGTATCATCTTCCACATACTGGTTTCACTTTAATGGCAAAGACAGGTTATTCCAACATAACCATGTGCTGCTTTCCAGAGCACTCCTCAGAAAAATTCCACATGGCTTTAAGAGTATGTATTATTTCATTTGGAGTAAGTGGACCTATGATTTGTCTCTTGTTTTCAGCCACCTGGAAATTATTGGAATCATATTCAGCCTGCAAACAAACCTGAAAAACACATGGAATCATATTTAGCCTGCAAACAAACCTGAAAAACACATCCAGGCTCCCCCTTTAAGGAGGAGTTTGTTAACTGGAAGGATAACACACACTATTTAGTGCTTTGAATTGATCCTCAGTTTGTTTATTTTTCCTCCATCTTTTCAAAAGTAAGAAAACTTCATGCATCATAAATATTTTCCATAAACTTTTTGGAGCATCTATTGCTTTGCCAAGTGATGAATAATCCTGGTAACTTAATCTCTCCTCTGTTTACCTACTGTGAGAGCCTTACTACTAGAATAATAGATCTACCCAAAAAAAAAAAAAAAAAAAAAAAAAAAATTCAGACAGGATTAGGAAAAACTGACATCAGTTCTTACTAGAGACCGTGGCAAAGACAGCTCAAGCCTATGACCACTTCTTTTCTAGGCACAGGGCATTGCGCTCTCCATGATTTCCCTGCAGCACACTTCCCTTTGCTTCTCCCAGTTACCTAGTGAAAATTCAGGCTTGCAGAACTGAGCACAATTTCCCCTAGCAAACCCAATCATTGTGCTCTGAGCTTTTCAACAATATTATTCTTTACATGCGAGGAAAATGCTCAAATGAAAGAAAGCAGCTCTTATTTGAACTGACAGCTTTATAGGAGCAGTTATCTGGTATAAGACATCTACAAGTCCCTCCTCTCTCATCATTAGTACCAGCTCTGGGTACCTCACAAATTAAAGAAAACATCAAGAGGGTTGGCAGAAAGCCGAGAACAGGGATAGAAGGAAAGGACAGATACTGAGCAATCAGAGAATGCAGGAAGAAAACACAATTAATCCGTGGCATGCAAACTGAAGCAAGATTTTCATACTCCAAATGACAACTTCAGGGAGTGTTGAACCCTGAACTCAAGAAACACTGTACTGATGTACCAGCACTAGAAGTTGATCCACAACCAGCTGTGCTAGCCAGAAATAGACATATGGCCTAGGAGGCACTTGCCTTTCCATTGCTCACCTTTCAAGATGAAAATATATGTTCAATAATAGCAACCCATCCGTTCTTAAAGATGACAGTCAAGATCACAAGTTTAAGACCTATAACTGCCTGATCTCCTTCCAGAGACCTGGCTCAATCACTGCAGAATACACCTTCAGAGTAAACTGGCAGGGCTTTACTAAAAAGCATGTTGAAAAAAGTTGCTAAAACTCCATTTTCTCTGATACAAAAGAACAATAGAAAAAACCCACATTTATTCTCACAATAATGTCAAAAAACAATATCCTCCTTTTCAATAAAAATTAAAAACAAAAGATTTTTATTCAAAAGAAATCTCCTCTTGCAAGTTAGCCAAGTTCTCTTGAGAAACATAGATGAATAAATCATTATCCAAGCGAAAACTGGCTTATGGAAATTATGCAATTTTATGGGAATTTCTACGACAGCAGATTTACACTTCAACAACAACACCCTGACTTTAATTTGTTTGGAAAATCTGTATTTATTACAGATTGTGTTTACCATTTAAATTCAACAGTTCTATCTATTTACACTTTCTTTCTGAAGGATTTTCAGCAGCTCTTCTCATCAGTCTAGTTTTCTCTTGCTGTACCCAGGATATATTTCGCTCTAGCCTATAAGGTAGGTGAACAGAGGCAGCAACTATAATAGTACAACAAAGAATGTGACAGGTAATACCTTACAAGCCAAGTTATTACTGTAGTCGCAAAAGTTTAACTGGTCATAATCATTAATTGTTAATAATTCTCAGGAGACTGAACTGCACCTGCGGATGCCACATGGATTGCTTTATCAACACCTATTTTAAAATCTTCTCAATGGCTTAACAAAATGCCATCAATAAAATTGCTACCAGAAAGACTGTAAGGTGACAAAAAGTTGGAGGTAAGCAATGAAGCAGAATGTCACAGAAAGTAATCAGGACAGAAATTAGGGCAAAACAAGGTGTGGAGGAGCCAAGGTACAACTAAGAAGGAAATCACAGAGGAAAGAAGAAAGACTGTGCTGACTCCTGGGTATGTTGATGCAGCAACCGCAACATAGTAGAACAGTATTTTATCTACCACCCTACATACAGAAGGGCATTTCTAAAGGAACCAACCAACAATTTGCAATATTCTGCACATTTCAAAGTTCATTAGTAATACAAACATTTAGAAACAAAATAGTATAAATTAATCTGTTTGGAATAGGGAAGACAACCACAACAGATGAGTACAGAGGGAAGGGATCATCCCTTCCACATGAGGACTGTGCATCCCTTCCACATGAGGATTGTGCAGACAAAAAAAATCAGGAACATATCAAAATATCTGTAACAACTTTAACACCCATTTGGTCCTCAAAATTTGACTTCTCCTATGGCTAACATTTATGCAAACCATAAAGTACCTCTATGAAGCTTTGGCCACTCAGTCCCTGGTTGAGTCTTCTGTATACAACTTCTCTTGGAATCTGAATAAGAGAAAACCCTTTAAAATCACTGCCTTGGGGGATTCCAGGAGTTTTGCCTCTATTGATTTTGTAAGAAAGATTTTGTACGATTTTGTACGATTTTCACTCCCACACCCTAAAGTTTTGCATTATTAACAACTTATCTATACTTAAAACCTGCAAATAAAGCGTAGAATAAATCTGGAAGAGTTAACTATGAGTTAACCAATGACTGAGGTTCAGGGAACCAAAGGAAACCTCGCACTGTGCAATACAAGACCAAAATTCCTTACTGGAGCATAATATGGAATAAACCTAGGGAGATAGAAGAGCCTGAAACAAAATGATATGTCATTTTGAGCAAGAGACCACAAAAATATATAACTAGCTTTCCATAAGCCAGGTTTTTATAAACTAGGAAGAGCTGATGGCATAGGGTAATTCTGGAAAATAAAAGGGGATAGGGAAATATTAGACCCCATGAGTAGGTACTATATTTCCTGTGACTTCTTCATAAAGCTTTCCCACTATTTCTTATTTTTCTTGTCAACTTGCAAATAGCATTAAGACTAATCTACTGCATCAAAAATAAATATGAGACCAGACTTCTGCTGTTGCATCAGAAATGAAGACAATTAAGTCTGTCTGCCTAGTAGAGGCCTCTAACCTGCCTATATGATTCTCTCTACAGGTTCTAAAACCTGCCAACATGCTATTTTACACACTAGAATGGCTAATAACTATAACTTAACTTTAAAGCACATAATACATTTTTTTCTGGAATCAGTTCTGTTAGTACAAGGTTTTACTTCAACTTTTCCAATTCAAGCAGACTGCCATGAACTCCTACAAATGTCTGTGAAACAGCTGGATCTAGAACAGTAAAAATCTAGAAAGTAACAAAAGAACAAGCTTAAAATAGGCAGATCTTTTGAGACTGACTTGATTGTATTACTATTTTTAATGACAAAACAACAAAATTAGTAGATAGAAGCCCTCAACAGACTGAAGATATATGGCCTTTAGAGATGTGAAACAATGTAGCATAAATTTACTTTCTTAATTCTTATCGGGTTGGAAATGAGGTCTATGCTGCAAAGTGAAAGATGGCTTTAGAAGTACAAACAAAAGATAATATTAAATGAGTAGATGAGGTTTGAAAGTATCTTTGCTAGTCCTATTTAATACTTTCATTAGAGATCCAGAGGACAGTAAGAAGCATGGTAATAAAATCTGCAGATTAAAAGGATTATAAAAATGAGCAGAAGTTATATGTAAAATGCAATTTGGAAAAATCATGGACTAAGAAATCTGGGACAAAGTAATCCATATAGTTAGCCTACACATTTTCACCAGTAAGGTAAACAAGGACTTGATAATGTAATAAAACTGTAAATACACACACAGACATATATATGCATTTATACATACTAGTCTGAGACTGGATAGAGAACTCTGTATTTGACTATATAACTGATAGGAAAGCAAGGAAAGCATGGATTTTTTTCAATAAAGTACTTGAAAACTTCTTTAAACTCATTTTGTTCTTTTAAAGAAGTTTTACACAGAAATTACTTAGCCTTAGCCTGGAAGGAAAATTTTGATTACGTAGGGCTGCAGAATACAGACTAAAATTCACACATGAATTTAGGCAACAGGTCACAGTTTGTGTCTAATCAAGTTAAATCTCCAGGCTCTGCCAATAAACCTATATGCTTAATAGGGAGCTCATTTCTAGGAGTTTTTAACTATTAAAATAGATAAACATGAAAAGGAAATCAATGAAAAGGGTAATGGACAGTGAGACTGGTTTAGCAAAGATTAAAAGGAACTGGACATGTTTATGATGGTTACAGGGTATTCTCAAAGAAAAGGGCAGACCAATCTTCTAATACATGGAGAGACTGTAGAGACATAAAGCAATTATTCTCCATATTAATTAAGACATGGAAAACTTTTAAAAAGTCTACTTTACTGTAAGATATTCTTAGTTCTGAAGCAATGTCCCACATGAAGTTGCAGCTTTTTCAAGCCTGAGGAAGCCAAACCACAGTCAACACATACGAGAAGGAACAGCTCTCATTAGTACTTAAGTCAACTGCTTGACTTCACAGGTCTGCTCATCAATAAATTAATTTTAACGAAGACAACTGCTTGCTCATTTACTAACACACTAAATATTTTATCTTTGTCTACTTAAATACCTTTAGCCCTTTGAAACGCACATTAGTCCTCTAAACTGTGATATCTAATAAAGAATAGTAGTAAAAAGGAATGTAATCCTATATGTAAGGACAGAAGTACAGAAGTTTTTTCCTGACACATGATAAACATCAGCAAGTGGTCTGCATAAGCAGGATCGAGATAAAACAGAGAGGCACATAGCAGTGCCTCAAACACCAGAGCACAAAAAGCAGCAAAAAAAGTACCTTCTTGTGTTTCTTGAAAAAGCTTATTTTTAACTCATATTTCCTGCTTTTCTGCACATATTATAAACATGATGTCTGAAAAATTCAATATAGAGGACTCTTAGTTACCAGCAGCAATAATCCATCAAGTTTGTGCACATTCCAAACCAATGAACATACAGGTAAAATAATTTTACTCCAAAGCCTCAGCTCAGGCAGACAGCTCCCAAATAAACCTTGGTTAAGAAGGCAAGTTACAGAATATGATCTGAAACTAGGACTGTCACTTAACTGTGTCAGGTTTTGCAGTTCAGCACAATATATAGATCACCTGGCTTTGGAGAGGAACCCACTGGAAAAGGTAGCAAGCTGGAGAGCACTTGGCCATCTCCATCAGACAAGCAGGACCTATAGCCAGCTAACTGGTACAAGCCTCATTCCCTCAAAAACTCCTGGGGCCACCCAGTTTGCTTTCATCCAGCAGATACTTTGAATCAACCTATCCCTACCATTTAGCACCAGCCAGCAAAGCTAAACTAGTTGGGAGCTGGATTTGTAAACTGTATATGCTTGAATGCTGTAATAATGCATCTACAGAATGTACCTATTTATTATAATTCTGCTCCACTGATTCTTAAAATTGACCTTAAAAAAACATGTAATCAACGTTTTTATAAAACCACCTGAAGTTAAATCATTTATCCTTAAAAACCTAATTACAATAAATCGTCATTATGTTTCCAGTAAGGTGCAATTATTACTTTCCTCTAAGAGTGAAAAGCAATTAAAATAGAACAACGATCATTTAGAATAAAAAAAGCACAACAGTAAAAGCTCCAATTTTTACAAACCTATAGGAATTAGAACCACATAAATCTTTATGGTTACATCCGAACATGGGATTTGAGTATTTGAAGCAGGATCTAAGACTAGATGTAATAGAAGAGAGTGTCACCATTATGACAGGGTCAACACCAGCCCCATTAGGAAAGCTTTCATCTCGCAGCACTCTCAGCTCACACATGGTTTACTCATGGTAAAGGAGTACACTTTATGTAATTGCTAGGCACTGCAACAGGCTCACCATACAGCAGCATTCTTATCCCAGTCCATCTACTGCCTGTAAGAGATGAGTGCAACCTCAACTGCCAGGGCCAAAAGCCCTGCCTGTGTTTTCCCCACATTGTCAGTCTTCCTACAGCCAGAGTCTTCGTCACAGCCACTGAACTCAGGCTGTTACTCAGGAATGGAATCAGCACTCACCATGCAAGAAAAGCCACAAAGAACAAGCAGGCAAGGGAGCATGCGATGCTGGAGCTGCACTTCCAGGATTATTTTGACCTACTACGTGCACGCAGAGGTGTTGACAGTCCAGGGGCTACAGTCTCTCAGCACACCTCATTGGAGGTGCAAATCAAGTCAGTTGACTTCAGCAAAGAGCCTGTACAAGCAATCCTTTTGCAGAAAGGGGTGTTGCAGGGAGAAAATGAGTTATTTATCCATCATTAAACCAGTAACACCATCAACAGCAACATACAGCCCTGCTAAATCTGTTTTTCAGATATCGGTTATGCAAGCGGTTTGGTGATGAATACTTCTATCACCTTAACCCAGCAAATTATTTAAAAACACCTGCTTAATTTTAAGCACACAAGTAAATCCAGGAAGCTTCCATTAATTAAACACATGCTTAAAATCTCTGCAAAGCAAAGCCGTTTATCAATCCTTTTCTAAAACATGTCTAAATAAAAGGAAGTGTTGAAGCCTCTGAGTTTAAGCATGTGTGGAGGCTTTTGTTGTTTGTGACTAGAATTAATAAAGTTAAGCCAAATCATGACAAAGATGGTTGCTTAGGAAACCTGACTGCACCTGAAAAACTGCTGATTAGCTCTGAATTTAGAGCTGAGTTTTTCTTCACATTCACTTCCATAAAATTTTAAATTATTGCTACAGAAACACATAGAATAACTTGAATTACAAATAAACTGTGCTTGTTTTGTAATAAAAGATTACGCCTGGCTTCTAATGGTGTTTGCAAAGCTGCTAAAATTTAACTGAAGAGATAAGGAAATATACATACATCAGAATATTTCAGGAATCCTAATGTGCCATCATAGCAAAAGGTTTCAGAGCAGAGGCCCTCCCTAATGCCCAAGCTTCCTCTGTGTAGCACAAGGCAATAAGACGTATTAAAATAAAGATAAAACAAGGGCAACCACATCAGTAAATCCGGGGAGTCATGTTTATATTCCCGTGTTTTTGCTATGTCCTGAACAAACCAGAATTTTCAAGTATCTTTTCCTTTTCACAAAGATCGTATTATCTAGAAGTTTATTGCAATGGCTTCTTTTTTACCATCTGAACTTTCCTAAAGTTCAGGGGCCCAACACACACCCCATAAAGCAAGGCACACAGTCCCTTGATTCTCTGGTTAAAAAGACCTAAATATCAAGCAAAAGGCTCACCAGTCAGCTAACTGGCAAATGAACAGTGAGAGCAACACCATGGTCGTTGGCCATGTTAGCTTCTCTCAGCCACTTTAAATACTGGACTTCAACTCTGTCCAGAAAAAATACTTGAATTCTGACTTAGCTGTCTAATTTTATTAGCAGCTTCAATATTTATAATTTTCTATAGCTGATGTGATCTGGAGATGACGAATGATTGCATGAAAATATTTCTAGAACTTCACAGATCACACCCAGATGAAATTTTCCTAAGAAACTAAAGCTTCATTTGTCTCCACACCAAGCAGCTTTAGGTAAACAGTATACTTTTAATGTTCTCCGGTTACCAAATTGTAAAGGGACCTGGAGTCAAGGGCTCACATTTATATGTATTAAATATAACTTGCCCTAAGTATATTCCAACTTTAAAGTACATTAGCTAAAGCATTTTAGTTTGCATACTTAGCAAATGCACCTTTTTATTCTAGTTTAAAACTGCTTTTATACTCCATATCAAGTCAAGGGCACGGCATTGTCCCAGTTCTTTCACAGGCCTTTTCCCTTTAACAAAGGAAGAAAGGGTATGCACCAGAGAGCCACATGGCTTCTCATCTACAACTAAGTCCTTAAGCAAAACAGAGCAGACAGGAAAGGATCATCTATTGCAATGTACTCCAGCAAGCTGGTACAGCAGTGTCCCAAGTAACACTACGCGTGCTTCGTTACACCAGCTGTCCTCAGATATTTACTGAGTTACATCTCTGCAAAGAACATGACTTGAATGCAGGAGACACCGTACTACTGCTGTCTGCCCAGCACACAGAGAGTAGGCAAAAAACCATCCCTTTGTTTAAAGTACATCTACCATTTCAAGGCAATAAGAAAAGCTTTTAACTAAAAACACAGTAGGCAGACTAAGAACAGAGCATTAACACTTAAGATCTTTAGCCTGTAGAATGTCAAACACTGGAAATAGTAGGTTGAGATATACACTGTTGCCCAAGTTCAGGAAACACCTATAAAAGAAAATATTCTCTTACCTTTGAGTAGCTCACCACTAATAGGGGGACTTTTTTTTTTGTGCAACAACTAATATAAAGATTAGATTGAATGGAACTGGTGGCAGAAGGAGTTGTGGTAATGTGATGAGCATGTGCCCACCTTATCTCTAGAAAACTCAACATAAACAGTTTGTAA
This sequence comes from Eudromia elegans, assembly GCA_003342815.1. Taxonomy (NCBI): domain Eukaryota; kingdom Metazoa; phylum Chordata; class Aves; order Tinamiformes; family Tinamidae; genus Eudromia; species Eudromia elegans. The sequence continues at coordinate 3,911,573 of PTEX01000052.1, read as the reverse complement.
AAGCTGCTAGCTACAGCATTGATATTCTGTCAAAATGAATGATACCTTTACCACAATAAGTCAGAGCTTGTAACATAAAGTACTTCTTTCAATGAATGGGACCCTGTACTGAGGCCCCTATGCAGTTCTCCATATAGAGATTTATGAGCACAGTTTGGGGTCTATTGATTTACTTTAGCCTTTTTATCTTGGGCTCTGATCCCATTAGCTTTCACAAGGGAAGCAAAGCTAGGCCCCCACTATGACCAAACGTAGGGCTTCCAAGCAGCATCAGTGCTGCATGCAGGCGTACCAGGATGACACCGGAGTTGGGCACCTCCCGCATCCCTTCCAAGTAAAGGAGTGGAAGACGTTGCCATGGAGTAGATCTACACTTACAAAGAGATATGAATGTCATTAACACATTATTTCTATAACACAATCTTGAACATTTTTAGGAAAGAACTATCCAAGCTGTAATTTAGGAACAGAAATTCTGCCTCAAAAAATCCCTTGATACCATAGCTCTTTCTCATTCATTGTTTTATGACGATGTACCACAGAATAAAGCCAAACAGCAACAGCTATTACAAATCAAGTGACACAGGATCAGAATCAGAGGGAGTGGAGGGGAAGAAACATTCACAAATGGTTCTAATTTAGTGACATTCCATGTAGTTATTTGAAAAGTTGGGATCAAACAGTGTTGAAGGCTAGCACATGGCTATCTGATTAGGAACACAGTGATCCTTCCCATAGGGAACAGAACAACTGCTGCAGCAGGACATGACTATCACTCATTCAAGACATCCCGATTGATTCGGGCTACAGCCGCAAAATTCCAGCCAGAAGCTCAGCGAAGTCTCTCTTTCTAAGGGTATATCACTGTCTGCAAGTATTCTCTAAAATGAAAATGGTTGTAGGAATCTATTTTAAAATAAATTCTGCAACTGCATCCACTGACATGACACCTGGAGAATAACTTTCTGTAATATGAATGACTTCATCTTGCATAATGTATTTTACTTGTGATGGTAGAACTATGGAATTATTTCCATTTTGACACAGCAAGGAAGCCGGTCTGATGGTCATTTATCCTGCAAGCAAGTTGGCCATGCTCAGTTCATTGACTTTACCATGGCCATTGCAGATAGATAATACTACTAGTTTGTTCCACTTTCATTCTTCCTTCTTCTCATATTGGCGGCAAGTCAGTTATAACACATATAGCGCTTTATGCACAAGAATAAATTCTCACCAAAAGTAAACTGACATCGGTTTTTCATTTAGGAGTCTCACATTAATGTACACAAGCTGGGAATCTGGCCTATTTCTTCAAAGCAACTGAAATACATGAAGGTGCTTTAAGACAAAACGTGCTTTTTAGAGAAAATTTAGTATTTGGTTACATACTAGAGCAGAACATGCCCTCAACTGATGAAAAGCATTACTTCCTGGGATTTAACAGCTCCTTAACTTGGCTTCTTTTTAATGTTTAGAAGTAGTGTCTTGGTCAGATAGGGCATTTTTGAGCATAAGCAAAGAAGCAATAGTAATAAACTACAAAGCAGCAGGAAGTCAGTGATCTTATATCTGTATCTCTTGCAGTTTTATCTACTACAACAGTAAATCAAAAAAAAGCATATGTTCAGTGGGATTTGCCCTTCATGATTTATCCTTCATCCTGAACCATTAGTAAAATATCAATTGACCCATACTCACTTTTTCCTGCTTAAATCTCATTATTTCTCTGAAAAGCATTTGCTTTCTTCTGTCTCTCCACCCAGCAGGCTCTCAGCCTTAAGTGAATTCTTGAAAAGGAGTGTCTATGCACAAGAAAATAAAAAGGTGTTAATTAAGCCAAGGACCAGAAGACCTGAAATTGATGAAGATTATTTTTTTCAATATAATAAATGATGAAGAGGAATGTTTAGAGAGAAGACAGCTGCATGGTACCCTATGGGATTTTCAAAGTATCACACTCAGGGAAAACGTAACCACAGAAATCAGCTACAAATCTCCAGTTCAAGCTAAAGGCAAGCCAAGCATTTAAACATGAACAAAAATAAAGGTTTCCTACCAAGCTGGGGAAGCGTAGTCCCTTCTGTGCACGTTATTCCTTGCATCTTTCTGCCAGCCTCATTAAACTAGAGGGTAAGGACAACTCCAGTGTTGGATCTATTTCAGTTACTGCAGGATAGGTTCCTCTGAGTTTGCTATTACCAAGGACTTGGCCTTTCTTGCTTTATTTCTACTGAACTTCCTTGTTCTAATTTATAGCTTTGCAGTAGCAACACTGTAGTTAAAACTGAAATAGCACTTTCATTCTAAATCACTATTTTATTCTTTTCACTTGAGTTCATTACTTACCATAAAAATGTGCTTCCTGGCAATCCCTGTCCTCCTCCTCCCTTCCACCTCAGCATAAAAATGTTTGTCATTCCCCAAGGACATTTGGTGGCTGATCCCATACTCTCTTTCATAGGTGGTATATTTGTCTTCAATGACAGCATGTAAAGGAAAAAGCCCACAAGGCTATTTCTGTAATGTTTGCATAGGGAAAAATCTGAATTTTCAGAGAAGTATGAATATATGTCTGTTTTGCACATAAGTGCAGAAAGAAGGAGGTGCATCTTTGAGCTCTTTTCCTGATAGCACTTGATTTCCCTGCTTCTGTTTTGAACTTTAAATTCTCAAGGGACCTGCCTGCAAACTTTACAAGAGATATAAGGGCCAGAATATATGACAGTCCCAGGCTGTACTTTGCATGCAGCATCTCAGACAGCACTAGAGTAGCTTTAGTTGCAGCAGGCTCTTCCCATAAAACACAGGCCCCTTCAGCAGCTGTAGCAGTAAGGAGCCTACTGAAATTTAACATAAAAGAACAGCCACCCATTCCCAATTCCATTCACTGAAAATGTCAACTTCGTTAGCAGTTTTACTTTGTGTAAATATTTAGCATTATCTCATAGTTTCCCAAAGTCACTTTTATTACTAGAATTTCCAAGAAATAACCAAAGCTTACTTTAACTATCAATCCAGAAAATTCTGCACAAATTCTTCTTCATATACATGTGTCAAGAACTGGAAAATGTCCAAACACATGGAAAAAGAAGGTCACATTAAAAATCCCTCACCATAACTTCTAATACAGCCCTATTTTCATTCCTTATGTACAAATGCGTCAGCTTCTCGAACAGCCTTCTAGTCTTTTCGTCTTTGATGACACAGTAGGTGCCATGGCAGAAATGGCATGAGGCAAGAGCAGGTGAAAATCTAGGGATCAAACTAAAATAGTGGATAAAAGCTACTCAGCTAAGAGCAAACTATCCAACCCACAAACAAGTCAGTCCACTTCCCACTCTTCCAGGCTCTACTTCATCTTCACCTGTGGGACTGAAAAATGCCACTTCTCACGGTCAGCTGCCATCATCGAGAAAAGCTACTAAGACCTGGTCACAACCCTTATATGGACTGTGAATTGTCTTCCCATGCACCTCTGACGGCCTCTGTGCAACAGGAGGCAGGATGTAAGACTAGATGGGCTGGTGGGAAGTTAGAGAAATCTTAAAGAAGTGGAAATATTACAGAGGGTTTCTGGCAAGATTTGGCTCAGATTTTTTTTTCAAGAGGGTAGAGGAGAAGAACAAGAATAAATTCTGTTTGTTTCTGCCCACTTCTATTTCCTTTATAGGAATCTAGAGTATCAAGGTTACTGCACAATTAGCTTCGACTGATAAAAACAGGTCAGATAGGACTTTTAAATTTGTTGAGTACTAAATTATTTCAGTGCAGACTGTGCACAATGGTCATATCAAATAAAAATCAATAGATAATTACAGTGTAATGGAGATATTTCTTAATTACTCGAATGGTAGATGCTTTTTGTGATTCTATCTTTGTGACACTTTGTTTCTTGTTATTCCTGGCATTCTGAAGGGCAAAAATCAAACATGAACAAAATAACACACTTTGTAAATTCTGAAGGCAAGCCTTTCAAGACCACTGCCCATCAGAGATTACACAAATTAAAAAGCATCTTCTGTTTTCCTCAGTCTTAGCACAGTCTACACAGTGATTTCTAATCAACCTGGTGTTTTGGCTGCAAGGATGGAAATGGAACATTGATCTTCCTCTCTGTAGGAAGAATGCATTCTGTATTCAGAGCCTGAATTAAACATATATCTATCACAAAAAGCTCTGTGATATGAGGTAGAAAAATATCAGATGACATTTTTAGGGTATTTGGTAAAAATAATTTCCCCTTTCAAATAAATTAAGAGAATTAATTTTTTCCCACTACACTCAGGAAAGACTGAGATCTCTCACATGAGAAACTCGCTAGAAAAGTGGCAGTCCAGGCTCATGGGCGCTTGCCCTGATGCCTGCTGTGACCATGAACTGATGTGTATGGACATCTGCAGCCCAGATCTTTGCAGTTCAAAGATGTCTGGTCTTTGTCCTGAAAAAAAAAGTTATCATGACTGGAAGCAAGGTACCAATCTGACCTTAGAAGCTGTTTAAAGATAAACAAATAAACCATATAGATAAACATCCTTCAAGGAAAATTAGAATTTGCTTCCCCCAGCAAAACTTCACAAAATATCCCCACAGTTAGCAGGAATCTATTACTGCTGCTACTTGAACAGTTTGGTCACAGATTTCACTTATTCTTTATAGAGGCAGAACACCACATTATAGCAAAAGCAGAACAGAGGAAAAAACAAAGCATCTGTGATAGTTACCCAGCAAGAATACCACTAGCAGAGATCCCAGTATTTAAGAAGGAAATTACAATCTCTTTAAAACAGTTTAATTTATTGACTGCAAATGATCTGCAATTTTCTGATCTACATTAAGGCTTTCTATGGAAGACTTCAGTTTCAGGATAATAAAGCTTGCCCTTCATTAGGGGTTTGAGCCACACCTTTGCTAGATAGCAAAAGACTGATTTAGTCTTGCTACTAAGATGGTAAGACTGAAAAGCAAAGAAATAATGGGGGAAAGAGTGGAGAGTGGAAAAAACCACAAATAAAAACTACACACACATTGAAAAGGAAATGGGAGAACAGTATCTGTGTTCTCTGATGGAAGAGGCGTACTAAGTTATGAAAGGAACCTAAGCAAACTTGTCACTGACACCTGCAGATTTAGAGGCTTTTGTCTTCAGGATGAAATGTTAACCCTCAGGATGAATGTTAACCCTGACTTACCAACCCAGCAGCTCCAGGCACTTCACATTCTTAACAAACCGCTCTGCAGCAGAAATGGCATCGTAACCAAAAGGAGTGAGCCTCCTCACATATTTTGTCAGGCTAGAATCATGCTGCCAGGATTTTATTAGCTCTTTCTTAAAGGAGATTTTAAGGCTCCCCTGAGGGATGCTGTATTTATGGAGAGGCTTCCATGGCTTCAGATTTGCACTGACCTGTTCTTATTTACAAGCTACGTTTATTTCCATCTCTGCATTGCAGTTCACTGCAACTAAATTACCAAGCTAACAAGATTCTTTACTATTCACATTTATTTTTGCCTATTGTTACAGACACACCATTATTAACTTCTGTTGCCAATCTCCTGATCTTCTCACCTGTCCTACATTGTGGACCGTTGGTATCATTTTGTATAGATCTCAGACAGAAATACTGTAAGAAAGATCCTACAATCCATCTAGCAGAAGTCTCCATTTTTTATAGGGTCATTCCAGGAAACCCAGAGCATTACAACCCAAGTGGCTTTTGTGTAACCTCTAAAAGTAGAGATAACTTGGATATTATTTGATTGCTGAAGTAACTGGGCCCTAGTAAATCTTTTGCAATAATTACCTAGAAGGGCAAATCTCATAGGTGACTGCTGTCAAGCACAGGTCTGCGCTGCTCCAAAGCTAAGAAAATTCTGCTTTATCGGCACCAGGTCAAGACTGTTAATTCAAGATGACTGTCTCGCCAACATCTCCATGAAACTTTTGTACTGGCTCACAACCTCTGAATGGACTCCTACCACTTTGCCGGTTTTTACATCAGCTGTTTGTAAGAATCATTCCAGATGAGAAAGAAGAAAACATCACATCCAAATCCTCAAGAAGCAATGCAAAGAAAACGATGCTTTGGCTTTAGTAAGCAATCACGTTGAAAGTTCAAGAAAGACTGAGTCTCCCTGCTCGATAAGCAGAACTAAAAGGCTTTGCCTGCTACCGTCTAGCTCAGAGCACCTATGTGCAGAGTCTAAAGGGAAAGTATCTTCATTTAAAGACGTCACCTTGGATGCTAATAGGCCAATGGATCTGAAGGGCTGGGAAAAACTCCCAAGCTACTATTGGTTTTATTGGTATAGACTGGGCCAGAAGTTGGGCTGATGCCCTCACAAGTCCTGCTATCACAGCTTACGAAAGGGGGTTTTCCAGAAAAAAGACACTCCCTTCACTCCAAGTAGACCTCCTTTTCTAGTATGCTGGTCAATGACCTTGCACTTTGTCTTTGAAGCTGGTGTTAAAACAACACCAAATATCTGCGTAAAAAATACGCTTGCATCCAGAGCTTTTCATTAAATAAAAAGTTAAAAATAAATCATTTGGACCCATTTTCTTCCTTGCTAACACCACTTGTAAGGTTAATGACTTCCTATTTCCTGACTGGCTTCTTTAAGGAAAAGAAACACGGTACACATTCCAGTAATAGGGTGCCTCTGTCAGCTCACTCAAAACGTGCATTTATATCAGCCAAGCCTTTTCCTTCACACCACCAGAATGCCTGATTTTACCCAAACTGCTGCTGTCTATATGTACACAAAGTAAACATTAATTCTCCTTCCTTTTGACAATTTGGCCTATCCTGCTGGCTCCCAGTGCACTGGGGTTCCACAGCAAAATCAGTAGAGGAGCACTGCTAAAACATCCCTATCACTTTCATGTTCCTATGGTAGCATGCCACAATCCTTCTCCTCCTACATAAGGCTAAAACAAGAAAAGATCACTGTAATCCTATTCTTCCTATATTACACAAGTGGTGCAAGATTCTCGCCATGTCAGAATCAAATTTCTGTTTGTCAAAACTGCCAAAAGCTTCAGCAGTCTCCACTGAAATCGTAACTAACTGTGTAGGACATATATGTACATTGAGAGACATCTATAGAATATAAACATATTTTCTTTCTTGAAGGTTAGCATGCTGACGGAAGGTTTAAGTTCTAGGCTGTAATTAACTCTTAGGCTTCCTCCAATATTTTTAAGCCACTAATAATAATAATTCCTTTTCATGAAATTTAATACTGAATTATAGCCTGATACATATCTGCCTGACATGCTCAGCTCCCTGCATGGTGAATCCAGAGGTTCTTCTGAAACAATACTAAATGACTTGAACACAGTGCAGCAAGCAGTTAAGCAAATAAAGGCAGAAATAGGAGGTTGCTCACCAGTCTGGCTCCACAGCTCCTAACTGAGTATTGAACACACTGTCTGAAATCACAGAGACAGCATAGATCCAGGTAGACAGAAAGGACAGGCCCTTGTCTGAATTACAGCCTTTTCTAGGGCTTCAGAGAAGGCAAAATCTGTAGCCTTTGATTTGTGTTCATCCTGGTAGCACTCCAGGACCATATAAGGCACATGAACTTCTTAACAGATGACTGTCAAGAAACCAGCACATCTCAGAAGCCTTATTATTAACAAATCTACTGGGAAGGTTCAAATGACAAGCTGTTACAAGAAGAAGTGATTGATACAGCAAGCAAAATGCCCTTTTCATAAGCCTTCCAAAGCTGGAGAAGCATTAATAGCCTTCTTTACCAAAGAAACCAGAACATAGACACTCATTTCTCTGAAGGACATTCTTAACATTCTATGGCAATGTTAAGATTGTTGTCCAAGACAGGGAAGGAAAAAACAAAAACAAAAAATCCACCAAACTGAGAGAAGTTCTTTTGCAAAATCAATGGACTTTTTCCATAAAGAAGCCTCAATATCACAAAAGCAACTAGTCTTCTTCTTAAACGATTTCAACCAGAAACAGATATGAGGGAAATATTAATCACTGAGTCAAAGTACCAAGACTGGAAAAGCAAAAGTAGTTCTTCCTCTGTTTTCCAGTCTGACGCTACTGCACCATTTATCTTATGAACAAAAAATCTGGTTACACTAATTCACGGCCACAGACATCAGAGATGAGGATGAGGAGGTTCTCAAAACAAAATGCTTTGAAGTTACCTGCTGGGATTTAGCAATCCCAACACAGAGGTTATCAGTCAGTTGATGCTGAAAAAAAATGCATTTGAAAACTTCTCATATTAACTGAAGATTATTAGAAGAAAAAAATCTGCAGAGATACCTTCATCTTTCACTGTGCTTCAACTTCATCACAACTAAATTTGATGGAATATTAGAAATTATACTTTAGGCTGACTTAAACCTTAATACTTTAGACGGACTGATCCTAGTCAAAAACAGGATCAAGCACCAATAAGATTATTGCAGTCCAGGTACAATTTAACTACTATATCACACTGAATAAGTGAGTCAGTCAAGGGAAAAGACGGTGTCAAGTTAAGTGCAAGGACACACTGAGGACAGCTCACAAAGCACAACAGGGAGAAGTAGGGCTTAAAAAAAAATTGACATCTATAGGTTGAATAAACTCACACATAAATCCCAAATGCCAAGTATACCTACAGTTTTGACACTACTTTTGATTTCTGCAATACACATGGAATTATCCTTAGAACTCCTCATGTTTACTGCAGACACTAGGCAGGATTCAAGAAAAAACACTTGCAAGTGTGACTGGGGAGAAAAATGTGTCTTGCAAGAGCTTCTGAGAGAACAAAATCTAAGAATCCACCAGGTTAAATATTTTCATAGCAAACATGCAGCCAACATCAATGTTTTCAGGTCTTGTTTTCTGTGGATGGCTTGAAAAAGCAACCTCTACGGGGGACTCTAAACTGCAGCTCTTCATTTTTATTTTTTAATGAATATTAAGTAACATTTGCTCATATTTATAAAGAAAGTTGCAGCACATCTCTTCCTAAGGAAAAAAAAAGATGAGGGAATACAAGCAGTAGATAAGGGTGTTTAATGCTATGTTTGACGACACTAAAATGACATGTTAAATACAGGAAATAAGCAGCAAACAACACAGAATGAAGAACTTCAGCTTGATCTTGCCTGTTCTAGTTTATTTTTACAGAAGCTTGTTTCTTTTGTATACTTTCTTTCAGGAAGCCACTGAAAAGGCAAACAACAACAAACACGCTCTTCTATTCAGATTTAAGTATCTCAAGATACTTCCTTTATGTAATTCATTATGGCTGCTCTCAGGCCAAGGTGGGTTTGTGTGGGGTTTTTTGTTTTTTTTTTTTTTTTTTAAGTTTGCTGTTTAAGAGGCTTGAGATAGCCCGTTAAAAAACCTCATGTGTTATTCCATTATGCATTTTCAGATGACAACCCTTTGTTTTTCTATACAATTATTTTAACCATTTTGGCATATGCTACTGAAGTTGCAGGACAATGAAAGATTAAATATGTGCTATTGTTTTTCAAGAAGAAAACAAAATTAGATTGTATTGAAGAGGTAAATTAACCAAGGCAGAAATCTTAGCTTACATGCAAAAAAAGCTGCACAGACCAACTTGTATTGCCAAGGATGTATACAGATTTACATAGATGAAACCACGACCAAAAATAGCTATCAGAGAGCTCGCTCACTAATAGAATTGGCAAGATCCTGCAAATTATCTGCCTTTACTGCATTTAATTAAAACCAATACAAAATATTTATAAGCCATTTTCAAATTCATTTACTTGTGATGAAAAGCAAAGCAAATGCATGTGAAGTCGAACGTTCAGTTATCCAAAGCTTCTATGCCAAAAATGGGCACAATTTGAGAGAAAGTGCCTGAATTTCCCAAGCACAGACAGAAGTCCCCATGCTTACAGACCACTTGACAATCTGCCAAACACATCAGCAATTTTCTACCAATTTATAATTCTTTCCAGGAGATATTTAGTCATGTAATCAGTACAATAAAAACAAGCTAGCTATCAGCTACCATGTCTATCAAATGCCAGTTTTTACTTTGTTGTAACTGATATCTAATCAATATGCAATCACAGGTTATTTGATACCAATTAAATGTCTAAATATTTCTTTCAGCATTATTACCCTAATGAAATGGCAATTGTGTACTCAACATTTCTGTAACATTCGAGATAACATATCTAGCTGGAAACCACATCTAGCTCCCTTATACCTGTGGAAGCTTAATGTGCTCTATTAAACATCAATGCTTAATTACCAATGACCACCTTAATACACCTAAGCAAACCAGCTTATGAAGCTATTACTATAAGTGACAAACAGGACACGTTTGCTTTAAAACCTTCTAGTTTACACTGTAGAGGCAAAACTTGCATGAAATAAGGTGATTGTTTTTGACTGCCAGTTTCCTCCCCAGATAAAGTTTATTTTCACTGTAGGTTTCAGTCCTATGCCTTTGCAAGAGATGTTGTATTTACAATTAGAACAGTCACTTGGCCACTCCATTTGCTTAAGGTGAAAATATTATGTATTTTGAGTCTACAAGTTATCGAGACTTCCAGTCAGAATATTTTGCAAATGAGAAGACCGTAGAATTTTGCTGGAGGCCAAAATAAGTCTGTCTGCACATACTGCCCTATTAGCCAGGTTAATTAATTTCTGACTTTCCTACATAGACTTGACTTCTCTGTAACAATAAAAATCATTAAAAATAGTTTTTCAAATGGTAGATTGAAACAAGAGGTAAGTTAAGCATATGATGTTTCCAAAAATAGACTTCTGCAACCAGAAATTTCAACAGTCAGTCTGTAGTCGGAAATTCATTTCTTACCACATACCGAGTCCATAATCAAGACAACTGAGTTCTTGTTGTTCTCTTGCATTTACTGGATGTACTGGAGAACAGATTCACATGGCATTGGAGGTACCTTAAATATAGTTATGAAATATATAGATCCAGCATTAAATCCTTCAACGACATGGAAGACCCCTAATCTATTATTAAAGTTACAGTAAAGCTTGTCATCCTACCCTCTTTTTCTTCTTCTTAAGAGTATAACAACTGTACAACAGCTCTTCAGCTGTTCTTCAATACAGGTGAGCTCAACAGTTTAACTGTACATTAGTTCCTGTCCAGGTCACTGGCCCAAAGCTCTTCAGTATTTCCTTACAAAACAAGTAGGTCAAATAAAAGACTTAATGTTAAGTAATTAATTAGTCAGTTTACAGGATTTAGACCTAAATCTTAAATTGCATTGCTATTTCAAACCTCTCCTTACTTTTGTTAGGGCTTTACTTTTCAGTCTCTAATCTTTCCTTGGTGCTTTGTTTTGATTTAGAGGTTTGGAAGTGCTGTGCAAAATGACATTTCCCCATCACCACACTTACAGCAGAAAGTCAACACCTGGTGATATAAAACAGAAAATCCTATGAGGTACAACACACATTAAACAGCAGAAGTCTCTGCAATTCTCTGTGCTCTGCAGATTTAGTACTCCAGTCACCGCAGCTCAACCCAATACACTCCTCTGTGATGCAAAACCAGGTTTGTACCTAGCCTCAGCAGAGCAGTATATGCAGGGATTTTGTCCAGTGCCTCTTCCTGCTTCCCAAAACTGAGTCCCGTGGTACTGCCAAGACAAAACAGTTCAGGAGATGCCAGAGCGTTGGGAAAGGGGCTCCTCCTCTCCCCTTCTCAGCACACATCTACAAAGGAACTATCCTTGCAGGACAGAACACATGCACTCTACGAAAAGAAAATCTGTTTGAGAAAATTTGCCTACTTTTACAGTAATAGTTTCTGCTTTTATGGAAGGAAAGGCAGTCACAGAAAGAAATAGCCATTCCAGACAGTAACTGAACCCATATAGCTGGCCACCCTGCCATTGTTACCACAGTGCTCCTCCCAACATTTCTTTACACTGACATATGACAGGCAGCCATGCACAGTGGCCATTCCTCAGGCTCTTCACAACAGCAGCAAGCTACTTCAGCAAGCTCTTCCAGCAGACAACATGGAACACAGTCATATTTTAGAGAACTATACAGCTCTTAAGGCCTATGTGGGGTAAGAGAGCTGACAGCCTATTACATGCTCACCCCATACACAAGCTTTGCCAGAAGTGATGGTACTAATGATCGTGGTTATAGCAACAGAAGCTTGAGACAGGGCATAGCCACAGGCACAGTCGAAAACAGAGACAGGCCAGGGCTGGCACTGAACCCCGCTCCTGAGGCAGCTCTGTTCAAGCACCACTCAAAACACTCATGTGAGCTGGGTCTTTAAGAGGCATATCCTGGAATCTATACAGGAAAGAGCTATTACACACACTCTGAACAATGGAACTTCAGTTGTTGGTCACACTGAAGTTGCTATCAGGCAAGAAAAAAAAATCAAATCAAGACATACATCCACATGGAAATCCACCCTAATTAGTTTCACAGATTGCAGAGATACTTTAACAGCTGTGATTACAGCAATCACTTCGAGATTCACAATCTATTTCATATTTTATTAAACAAAAGAGTGAAGTAGAGTCAAAATCTACTTTGGTGCTCAGTGACTAACAACTGTAAGGTCAACAGAGAATGTGAAAAAAATATTTACTTCATCTCAAAACACATCTGTTCATCTTTAGTGTAACAGACATAAGAAATCTGCAGCTGCCCAATTTATAACCTATTGCTCAGCACAATACTTCTCATTCTCTGATGTTCACCAGTCTTGAGGGAGTGGGTTGTATCCCAATCCACTTTTGCTGTGGTTGACCAAGAAAGGATGCCAAATGGAGGCATAAAGAGACCACAGTTTCTGTCAGTCACAACAGCAAGTACCTGAATCAAACAGGCCTTGGGTTCCTGGCTGAGACAGGAAAAGCTCAGAAAAGCTGCATCCAGACCATCAGTCACCTGCATTACTGTATTGTACTTGTAAACATGTAATTTACAGCAAACAAAAAAACTTTTATTGTCATGTACTATAAGTAATACAGCAGTCAAAATGAGTACACACACTATTTCAGCATACTCGAGTACAGTAGTTTTTCCCAGATCTCCAATAGAATATTAGTAGCTATCATTTCTTTCTGACAAATGCAACACAATATATTCCAGCTCTTATTATGTTTAAATCAATTCTTGAAATACTACACCTGTTACTACTTACTTAGGACAAAAGATCAAAGATCAAAGTGAATTCCATAGTTGTCTGACAAAATTATCAGTCTTTGGGCTATTAGTATTTTAAAAGAAAAGTATTATTATTTAGTATAAAAGTTATAATTAGAAGAAAGGACACAGTACTATGGATGTTTCGTATTTTAACCAGACTTCAGCACTCATTGTTGAGAGTGCTTTCAAACATGCTGAATTACATCGGCCAAACAATCCCATCATCTGCCCAGGGACGCCACCTGTTTACAAAATTAAGGAATTAGAAGTACCTATGAGACAGTAATCTCTATTTTGCATGGCCATGAGCCAGTATCTCATAGAATGGTTCAGTATCCCAAACAGTAATACCATGAGTCCCTAGGATGTGGCACTTAGTTTTGAGTCAGGCAGAAAAGAGATGGAGAGAAAAACTGCACACTGAAAACCCAGGTCTGCTGAAGACTCTTTAATGTGAGGAAAGATCACAGGTTCTCAAAAAGGACTGAATCCTCTCTGAAAGGACGACAGATTAATAATTATCAGCAATACACACACATCCCTCTCATACCTCTACTGACCCCTCAAAAAAGAAAACTTCATAGTTAATATAGCATGCACTTTTCTCATGCACTTTTACTGGGAAACATGAAAAAATAGGAGTCTTGGTCCTACTTTGCACTAGCCCAGAAAGCCTGCATGTAAAAAGTTATAGTGCTGCAGAAAGTTTTCTTTTGAGTCATAAAAGGAAGTTATGTCAGGGGTGAAGCAGCATCACTTAGAATAAGCCACAAGTTGGTGATAAAATCAGATAAAGAAGCCTTGATGAATTAGGACAGAAGAGAAATAAGATCTAAATGTGCACAAGGGTCATTTAGGAAAAAACTTTTTCCCAAATGATGTTCTAGCTTTTGGTCTTAGATCCTTATAACTCAGGAGCACTGCTGATCTTTTCACCGCAGTTAGACAAAAGGTCATCAGATGTTTCATCTGCTAGAGATGCAAATTAAAATGCATCCATCCTGTTTTTCCAGCAACTGTCTTTCAATCTTTATTAATAATATCACTGCTTAAATTCAAGAAAACCTACAGTCAGAAATGATGAAACACCAAAGAGATCCCACAATTACCCCTGATTCCTTAGACCAGTTCCAAGGTACCCTTGATAGGTGCACACTTGTGCTCGCCTTCTGACGTACACACACAACAGACATCAATCACCCAGACTGCAAGATGAGTGACACTGGCCGCAGATGGAGGCAAAACATCTGCTCATAATCCTAAATGGCTTATGTGACAAAAGAATTGTTTCTAGAGCTATGACATGCAAAACAGCGTTAACAAAGTTTGATTTCACGCACACAGAAAAACAACGAGTGCTCCCTCCACATGCAGCTAGGCCACCAGTACCATTAGGGCCCACTCACCCGTACTCACCCCACTATCTCCACCCTCCCAGGCCTCACCACGAAGGGACACCGGGTACTACCGATAGAGCACAACACCTTCTCCCCGCTCGACACCTCCTGCTCCACTCTCATCACCCGCCGTTCCAAGCAACGCCCGCGCTGCGTCGCCTCACGCTGCTCCCGGCCGCCTACGTGCCCGACCGTTAGGGGCCGTTGGGGCGGGGCCGGGTTCGCGCCACGTGCCCGACCGTTAGGGGCCGTTGGGGCGGGGCCGGGTTCGCGCCACGTGCCCGACCGTTAGGGGCCGTCGGGGCGGGGCGGGGGTTGCGCCACGTGCCGCGGCCGCCGCGCAGGCGCCGGCGCCCAGGGCGGTTGCTGCAGGTGGGTTCCTGTGAAGGGCAGCCGCGAGCCTAGAGCTGTGTTTGATTTACGGTTCTGGGCTTCAGTACATTTCAGTTCTCTTTAGTCCTTTCACTCTTTCCTGCAATGTAAATAATCTGTACATAACCAAGGAAACCATAAAAATCACCATTTCTTTCTGTTACTCACTCACCTTCCACTGCAAAACTGCATGACCTACGCTGAATATGATAAACTCAAAGTAACATCACACCTTTCACTGAGGAAAATGGATACGAACTACCACACATCACAGGTCCATTCCTATGCAGATCTGGGTGTCTGCTATTCTCAGCTATCCTTATGCTTTTAAAAATGACCTGCTGGGAAGCAAATGCTTTGTCTTAGCAGCACTCAGTCTCATTTCTCATTCTCATTGAGAAGCATTACAGTGCAAGACAGATCTTAAAACACCAACCTTCATTTTTTCAATGTAGTAAAGGCAGAAATTGTAAAATAAATGTCTACGATCTAACTTGCTCAGAAAACACTGTATGTACGAGGCATGTCCCGAGGAAAGGAGTAGACAGAACATGCACTTAGTGCAATTGTTTCTGTGAGACAAGATCTTCACGGAAAGTGCCCTGCACTAGCAGTAGGCTTACACATCTCGAGGCCTTACCTGGACCTCAGTGGACCTCATACTGTAGCTCCAGTGTTTGAGTTTGGCCACACGTTTCCTTTGCCATATACCGTACTAGGAGTTTGTCCGGAATGTGAAAATCTGCCAAAATAACAACAAAGTTCATGGCAGCGTGGTGAACTGCAATGCCACTAAGAATCAGCCCATCGCTAGGAATTAGCCCATCAAATACCCCAACACTAAAACATTAAAACAGTCCCAACATATTTACATGAGTCCCAGTGCACTTCCTCTGTACAAGGATTTCACCTATTAATTGTCCTTCAATGGATGTTGTTTTTAAAACATCTCACCGCATTACCATTAACTTTGGTTCAGCTTCGGTGATTGCTACGGAGGGCTGGTCGCTGGGACAAGCTAAATCCCAACGTTGCTTTAATTACAGAATTTATCATCAGTGAAACATCAGCCAAGGCCTAAGAACTGAATGCCAATGAAACAAACTTTTATTGCCAACACTTACTTTGCTCCTTGGACCACATCTTCCAGCATGAGGCCTACGTGCCTTTGCAGAACGTATCACCATAGAGCCACAGTTAAACTTTTGGGCTCTTGTACCTGCTCTAAGGCCTCAGCACAGTCTGGTTAACCTACAAAGAACCAGCTGATACCTCCAGTCAGCTCCTTTTGTAATGCAAGACCTGAGAGAAACTTATGCTGGAAATTCAGATTTTCCAGAGTCTTGTCAAATGAATATTTAACATTTTCCCTGCATTAACACAGACTTTGATTGGAAAGATGGGCCTGATTTGTAAAGAATGTAGAGTGTAGTCTTTCGTGTAGAGTTTTTTGGAGAAGCATTGCATCCCCTACCCTCTCTGCAGCACTAATTCCAGACAGAGCTCTTGAAGTTTCCTGTCAGTTCAGTCAATAACCTGCTGGAAGAAAATCATCTCTAAACAAAAAGTCCAGACTACAGCTTTCACTATTTACTATTGAAATATTTAACAACTGTGAGGTAACAGCCTTTCTCTGAACCAAAATTAAAAGAAACATTGTTTTGTTTTATAATTTCATAATCCTCCAATTATGTATCTTTCCCTGCTTTTGAACTGATAGATGCAAGACAGCAAAATCTTCCTTTTCTAGCAACAGTGTTATGTAACAAACAAAACCAACTTCATTCACCCCCAGAATGAACAAGTATAAAATTGGTAACTAAAAATCATATTTAACTTTTTATAAAAGGAAAAAAAAAAGCCACTCTAACATTCTACTTCAAATATCAGAGAGAAGGTAAAACATGAGCACCAAAATATTAATTAAATACCTCAGAGTCTCTTTAATTTCTTTAGAGAGAAAAATGCTCTTTCTTAGGTCCTCATGAAGCATCAGGGTCCTTCACTAATTACGGCAGAATAAATAGGCATTGTATAGGCATAGTATCATAGAGTCACAGAATGCTTAAGGTTGGAAGGGACCTCCAGAGGTCATCTAGTCCAACCCCTCTGCACACACAGGGTCCCCTAGAGCATGTGGCACAGGGTGGTGTCCAGGCAGATTTGGAAGATCTCCAGAGAAGGAGACTCCACCACCTCTCTGGGCAGCCTGTTCCAGTGCTCTGTCACCCTCACCGTTAAGAAATTCTTCCTCAAGTTCCTGTGGAACTTTTGGTGCCTCAATTTTTGGCTGTTTCCTCTAGTTCTATCACTGGCCACCACTGAGAAGAGGCTGGCCCCATCCTCCTCACTCCCTCCCTTGAGATACTTGTATACACTGATGAGGTCTGCTCTCAGCCTTCTCTTCTCCAGGCTGAACAGGCCCAGCTCTCTCAGCCTTTCCTCATAGGGCAGATGTTCCAGACCCCTAATCATCTTCGTGGCCCTGCGCTGGACTCTCTCTAGCAGCTCCACATCCCTCCTGCACTGGGGAGCCCAGAACTGCACACAGGACTCGAGGTGCGGCCTCACCAGGGCTGAGTAGAGGGGCAGAATCACCTCCCTCGACCTGCTGGAGACGCTCTGCTTAATGCACCCCAGGATCCCATTGGCCTTCTTGGCCACGAGGGCACACTGCTGCCTCATGGTCAACTTGTCGTCCACCATGACGCCCAGGTCCCTCTCTGCGGGGCTGCTCTCCAGGAGGTCGGTCCCCAGCCTGTAGGCATGTCTAGGGTTATTTCTCCCCAGGTGCAGGACCCTACACTTGCCCCTGTTGAACTTCATGAGGTTACTTGCCGCCCAGCTGTCCAGTCTGTCCAGGTCCCTCTGGATGGCAGCGCAGCCCTCAGGGCTATCAGCTGCTCCTCCCAGTTTGGTATCATCAGCAAACTTGCTGAGGGAGCACTCCATCCCTTCAACCAGGTCATTAATGAATAGGAGCAGCAGAAAGTAGTAAAAAAGTAATAGCAGAAAGCATTCTTCTAAAAAAAAAGAAAAAAGAAAAAACAGACTGAGTTTTATTACTTTATTATATACTGAAGATTAACTTTTTTTGACATTTGCTTCTTTAGGAAAGCCACCTTCTTCTCAGCATCCTTTCAAAGTGTCTTTGAATCACCTAACAAAACCAAGCACAGATCCCATTCCCCCACCTCCGAACCCTTCCTTTGCAGGACAGGAACTGTGCTGGTAGCATCACCTTTGTCCTCCACGATGCCACTTCCCATTACTTGCTTTGAGGACAAGTGAAAATCAGCAAGCAATCAGCACAGGGCCTTCATCACCTCCATACACCTCTCCAGCTGAACGATTAAATGCCTTCGCTGCAGCTCTAGCAGCCCCCACTAATATTTTATGTGATCAAGGGACAAAGTACTTGCTTTTTACCTCTAATGTGAGTCACATTTTCAGTCTTTTCTCACATTGTACACCTCAGCAGCTGTGTTACCAAAACAAACAAACAAACAAAAAAACACAAAACCCAAAACAGAAAGCTGCTAAAAGGCAATATTGGCGGTTAAATGTGAGTTTACAGGCAAACAAGACAGGCAATTTGTAGTCCACAAGGGGTAGAAGCATTAATTTGGCTTGCAACAGAAACTTCTGGGCAAAAGAGAAGAGAGCGCAGTTTAAGCTCTGTCCAAGGCCACCTTGAGCCCATCTCTAGTACTGTTCAGTGCTACTGTTTGCACAGAACTGAAGAAAGAGCCAGAAATAATTCCACTTTTCATCTCTCAAGATCTTTACAAAGGCAAAGCAGTGAGGAATTTTCCTAATTATTAGTAGTCCTGCACAAGACAGTAAGACCTTCAGTTGCCTGCAAGAGAAGAAATACTGAACTGAGAGAACCTGGGCTCTTCTAGTTTATGTACGTGTTTTATATAGTAACTCCATAGTAACTCACATTTCCCCTTATTCTCCTTCTTTATGTATGTGGTTGCTCACAGAAACTTACTGCTCCAATTGCATTACCTATTCACAGCCCAGAAAGGCAGCCTTGACTTCAGCCTCTGTTCGGCTGGCAGCAACCTAAAAGCTCAGGTGCTGGAGAGGCGTGGGAAAAGAGGGGGGCCGCTGCCTTTTTTTGTTGGTTTGGGCTTTGCTTTTGATTCTCTTGGTTTGTTTCCTTTTATGTTTTTAAATGAGAAGGGACAAACAGCAGTGAGTAAGAGGATTCACACTGCCAAGAGCACATGCTTTGTCCCAGGCACTCTCTCAGAATGCTTTGGCCTTAATAAAGGTTTGCCCCTGAGCACCTGCCCATAGGATTTTAAATGCTTAACTTCTATTAACTTATGTGCCCACAATCCCAACAGAGCCATGCAGGGCCGAGAGGAGCAGCCCAGCCTCCACAGAACCCACCTCTGCCCACGGATGCGCTGGGGACAGAGCAGCTTTCCTGGGCAGAGAGACAAAATGAAGATCCTCACCATGCTCTTAAGAGCAGGGAAGTGATGCAGGTGAACATTTGGCCACTCACATGTTTCTTCTGTGACATGCACCAGCGGAACAGGGCTAAACAGGCACCTGGTCTCATTTGACAGACTTGGCCCTGGATCAATGTGGGATTTCATTTATAGACAAAATTATTTTCAGGAGATTATTACATGGTCCCCTTTTATCACCAAGCTGCCAGACTACTTCAGGTACTCCATCTGCAAATTATGAATAACAATTCAATTGCCAATGCAGGAAATGATACACCATCTTCAATTACAAGCATGAACCTCCCCTCCCTTTCTTTTGCTGGGAAAATATTATAAATAAGCCATTAAAGAAAGTGCTTAGCAAGCCAAGTACTGCACTATACAATTCGGGAGCTTGTTTTCCTCTCTGAGGATAATAAATCAGTGACAACTTGTGGTTCTCCAGTTTAATCTAAAGAATTGTATTTCTATTAATGCAAATGCTGATTTCCTTGCGTCTTGCTTCCCAGTTTCTTTCATTCCTCGCAATGTACCTCCCAAATCTCCACTCACAATAGCTCTTCTCATGTGAGCACTTCCTAAGCAAGTACCTAGGACTGGAGCACGCTGTGCTCAGCAGCAACAGCAGCTACAAGAGGGAATAATCCTGCCAGCTGCACCTGGAGACCCTGATGCAGAGCTCACACAAGGTCCCGCTCTCCAGCTGCTGCAGAATCCCCCACTCCCTACAGGAATCTGCCCAAATATTTAAACATGAGCACAAATTTATCATATAAACAACATATGCAACAGTTACCACCAAACAGCCTCCCAAACCAATACTCCCAGCCACCCCCAGCAGTGATTCTCTATTTCTCAGGGAGGACTCGCCTTTTAGCCCCTCACAAAATCACCACTTCACCTAAGCAAAGAGCACCCCAGTTTCTCTCAAAAGGATCAGCTCAAATTGCCTCCCCATATTCTTAAGGAGCTTAGACAAAAATGAGAAAAGGTTCATTGCACCCATGGCATTAGAACTACACTCTCCAGAGCTACTTTAATACCTATGCTCGCACACAGGCTGGAAGAACTTTTATCTTCCTTAAAAATACACTAATAAGCCCAAGACAGTGTGCTAGGCCCTCATTTTCTTACTCTGCTCCTGAGCAGATCCGCAATCACTTGTATAAGCTCAGTCTTGTCTGGAGCCAACTCTAATGAATCTCCATTGATTAGGAAGAATCCTCAAGCATAGCAAATTTCTTCCTCGCTCTGTTTTACAAATCACTTCATCTGTTTACTCAGCCTGTCTGGGGAATGATGTGTTTGTTGCTGCTCTTAATCCTGCATTCGAGTTAATTCCTTACTGCACTGTTAATCCGAGTTTGTTCTTTAATCAGTATTTACCCTGTGGGCTGTTAAAGGCTTCAAGCCCATTACCTGACTGACTCTTAGCCCAAAGAGGTGTCTTCGTTCATGCTTCGGAGATGCATCTGGCAGCTCTGAGGAAGTGACAGAGAGGAAGAGAAAGAGTATAATCACAGACAGCAGGAGAAAGCCACTAATTAAAGTTCACCTGACAAAAGCTGTGCTGGGTCTTTGTTAGTAAGACTGTGTTCCAGTCCAAAAATAAGGTTACACGCTGCCTCTCCTCTCAGACACGGAAACCTGCACAGGAAAGGGAAGGCACACCCCTCACTTCTCAGTTATCTGCCTCAGGAGAACAGATGCATGCAATCCTCTCGTATCTCGCTGCTTGTCCACGAGACCAGCACTTCTTAAGAGAACCACAGGGGAGCTCGGCAGTGCTCGCCAGGCCGCAGAGCACACTCGCACAGCCCTGCTTCTGCACCTTCAGCTCTGCACCGAGCTCAGCACGCGGCTGAGAGTGGGTGGAGGCGAAACCCGCGCGGGGGCCGGCAGGGCTGGGGCAGCCGGGTCTGACAGCGCGGCGCACGGCCTTCTCGGCAGGGTCCGCAAAAAGAGAGGCCTTTAGTATTCGCTTCTCCTAATGGGCAGGGGTGCTATTCAAGTTCAAGGAATTTATGCCATTCTAAATTCCCAAGATCTCTTCAGGTTTTGAAATAAGATATTCATAATTCCAGGACATGCATAATCTTCCTCTTGTTACAGAACAGTTACAAGAAACTATAAATTTCTCTTTCTCGATAATTGATTAGTTGAAACTTTCAGGTCTCCTGAGAAATTTGGGGATACTTCTGTAGGCAGCGGGCAGTTAGACAGCATGCGAAGCCCTTCTGGGCTCAGGTGCGAGAGGCAGGCGACATGCTGCTCTGGGGACACCGCTCTCAGATCCCAGAGGAAGAGCTGGGTGCATGTGATCAGCGTATGCGAGAACTGCATCTTCAGCTACAAGATTTCCATTGAGATTTTGTCCTACTAGGCACCGGACTCTATCCAGGAGCCTGCAGGTCATTGCATTCCTGTTCTGAGCAATCTTTCTCTCAAGCAGAAGGTGAGTCTGAACCGTAGCAACCCCCTTTCTCTTCATGCTGTGTTCTCCTGCACACCCACTGCAGTCAGTAGTAATTCTGCTGCACCGCTTTGAGTGGAAGGCCCCAGTGCTCCCACATCCCCAAAGATGATCATGATGCCGCTCTTTGCCAACTGACAGGTCAGCTATAACTTATTACTGTCACTCACGATAATTATCCATAAGAACTTAAAAAAGAAAAGAGCTATTGCTGTACCAAACCACTCAGTGGATCCCTTATTTTAAATTCTACCTTAGTTAAATAATTTTGACATGTGTCAAGTGCTACCAAAAAAAACCCCTCATATTTAATATGGAAAAGTAACTTTTTATCTATTCAACCTGATTTCCATCTCCCTGATGAAAAATAAAGCTTTACCCTTGGTAGCAAGAGGAGTGGGTTGGTACCTGAGGATGCTCTTTGTTGTGCATTACAGCAGTCACATTAAAACAATCACAAAACCTAGTTTCATTTTCACTTTTCCCAAATGCTACAACTGTCCATAGCTCAGAGTCATATGATAAATCAGGCCAAAAAGATAAAATAGTCATTATAAGATATTATGCCACTAATCAATACTTATAACAACAAGCAAAGGTTATTGTAAAGAAACTAATAGGCAAATAGATAACTTGAAATTAATACCTAGGTGCCCAATCAATGAAGTGTCCAGTCAAAAATCAAAATGAAGCTATGAATAATAGCCAATACCTGCTTATTGCAAGGCTTTGATTTGTTTCCATGTTTCCTCAGATTGCTTTCTGAAGGAGGATGGCATCTGTACCTTACTTTTTACCTGGGTAAATGGAGTCCTAGGAAGATACTTGAAACTTTTACAGATGCCCAGGGGAACGTGTATCAGGCAGAGCTAAAAACACAGCCTATGCTACCACAGTCTCAACCAAATTCACAACTTCCTACAGAACTCTGCTTCCAGTTAAAAAAATATCCTCATCCCCACGTGCAGTGCTGGTTCAACTCCTTTCATTTATACCAAAATAAAACCTGAGTATAGTTAAATGCCCATTGTAATCCCCATTTTACTCTGGTTTGTCTGTGTTCCACTGATGCATCCTTAATGCAGCATCTGACTGGGATAAATGTCTACAGGTCTTGACTGTGATCCTGAACACTCCTGAAAACAGGCCTGGAATGGCAAGCCCTCGAGTTGGCTTCTAAGAGTACAGGAGGATATATGACTGCAGGGAGAGCTTTTTTGGGAGCACTTCTTGCAGTCATTCACAAATCAAAATATGTATAGTCTGACATACCAGGAGATTTCAACAGCCACTCTTTTGGATTGCCTTATAAGAGATTAACTGTCTACAGTGTTTATCAAAACAGTACCTAAGAACAGAAATGGATAAAGTGAAAGGTGAACACTTGTGAAAGGCAAATAGCTGTAAAATAGCTGATATTTCAAAAATATATTGCTGAGTTACCAACAAGATACCAAATCTGATGATTTCTGGGATATGAGCACTGCATGCATTAAAGACAAGCCTTCAAAGCTCTCCTCTGCTGCAGAATGCAGGCAGTAGAGCAGTAAGCTCTCTGACATGTCACCATATCCTATGATAAACTGACATTTTTTACCCCTTTACTCTGTGAAGAAAGTAATTTAGATATCATAATATTGTGTGAAATAAGTTGTTTAGAAATGCCAAAAACAAGGACACAAACAGAATGCCCAGATTTTGCCAGGCAGTAACCCAGTCTGGCCTATTTAAAATTCACCAAAAGCTGCTCCAGTGTTTTTTTAGTAAGAACTGACTCTCCATTAAGGAAATTAGCAGCAATAAATTTTACCTGCTTCTAAAAAGGATAAGATTAGCTTATGCCAGGCTTAGATAGCTAATGTGATTTAGAAATACAATTATTTAAGCCTGCTTTCAGCAGTATCCACCACCTTACCAGCAATGACATTTTTAGCTGTCAGTAAAGAGCATACTACTTAAAGTAACAGTAATAGGAGATTCTGCAAAAATATCTTTTTCAGGGAAGTTTTCTAATAAGAAAACAACCCTATTTTGTTTCTACTTGAGCATTTCTCTCCTTCTGCTGAACACAGAGCATGTTGGAGACGTTACTGCTGATGTAACCCAGAAAAATTGTATTAACTGTTCTTGACTTGCTGTGAAGGCATTTACGCCCACAACCAAGACAGCAACATTGGATACAGAACTTCAGAAGACACAGAGGATGTGCATAAGGTATTAAACTAATCGAGATCATTGTTGATTTTCTCTTTCTGTACAATTTGTCTTTCTAATTACAACCGCAAATACAGAAATTAGATGACCTGCTTCTCTGGTACTGTCTATTCCCAAATCCTGATGGATTCCCTGTGCAATTCCAAGTGCAATCATCTGGTGGTTAACACAAGCCCTCTTTGGAGAATTGCCATCAACTCTAAACAAATATTAATTAAATGCAAAGGTACTTCTGTTTCCCTCAGGCAACATAACCTTACCTAATGTCCAGGAGCATCAATCCTCCCAGTATCACTCCTCATGCTTATCCCAGCTCTGTGCAGATACCTAAAAGCAAAGGGCAGGACTCCCCAGTGCTCTGCATGTTGCACACTCATTGGCACCAAGGGAAACAGCACTAGCTGCACTTCTGCAGCATACAGCATCTGCTCCAGGAATAACACAAAAGAGAGTCTGGCCTCTAGTCTCAAGATTACTCTTACTCTTCCAAATCAAAGCAACTAGGAGAGGTTCATAGACCTTAAGGTTCCTTCTGCCACTTACCACAGCTGTGGGGGACAATGACATTTTCTAGACATCATCAGACATCCCCTGTGAAGAATATGCTTATTTTAAAGCAAAACCTTCTCAGGTTGAATAGTGATTCATGGTGGGGTTTTGCCTCTATTTTTTTGCTTGTTTGCTATTCTTAAATGCAGATATTTGCATAAAAAAGGGCTGCTGTACCATCTTCTCTCAGAGCTCACTCCCTTCTGAATCCTGTTGATGACAGCTTAATCATTTCCACAGCAACCAAGATCATGACATCAAATAAGGTATCAGCAGTAGGAACAGATGATCTCTCTGGAAACAGAGATCCTCCTCCATGTACATAAATACCCTGAAAAACAAGAGAAATAGAAATACAGAGAATAACACAAAAATGTGATTGTTCTAAACAGGAATGGCATTTTTTCTTTCACTCTCTGCTCTTTCTCATAATGTAATAGCATAATACTATGTTACATGATATAGTGTTAAAACAAGACTAGGTGTCAAGACCTGGCACTAGGGATAGACAGGATCCCTGGTTGGAGATGGCACGGCAAGTTTATATGTTGTTCTTCTCCCCAGCAAAGTCCACGCTTCAACAGTTGTAAAAGAAGAATTCTTGACCCATTTGGCTTTAATAACTTCTGCTGAATTTGGTCTAAATCAAGAGTTACGTGAAAAAACAAGACATAGGGCCTTGCTTTCATTAATTAAAATCTTGATATCAACAGGTACTTTCCCTTAAACACCATGTGCTTGCATGATAAAAAGCAAGAACTGTGTCCTCTCTATGGGGACACTTTTTAAATAACCTTCCTGACTGAGCAAAGCTGACTCTGCAGTTGCCTCTGCAGATGAGTAATGTGCCACAGCACAGCATGTGGCCAGCACAGCCTGGCTTGTCGTCTCCAGGATATGGATTTACAATCAAAGCATCAGGACTTGGTTCTTGCATAAAGAACAAACAAGCCAGCACTTGAGTTTTGGGAAAACCAAGCCTTTCTCCTGCATCTCTTCACCTATTGCACAGTGCTGTACAGTATGCCAGCTACTTCTTAACTACATGTTTTGCACTGTGCAAGTCTCTGCAGAAATCTTTTGTCAAGGTTTTAAGAATGCTCTAAATAATCCTACATCTGCTTAATGCTGTAAACATTTTGTATCATCCTTTGCTTTGGTTTCACTTCAGGTATACTCTTTATCTCTCAGTGCCGCCAGGAATGAAGAGCTGTCTGTGTGTGGTCACCTGCAGGTAACACAGCCAACACAGTGAAGAAGAGACCAATCTTCTCCTAAGCACTTCCAACCATAAACTAATTAAGCAGAAATCCTGGTTAGAAGGCTGAATGCAGAATGCACGGGGCCACCACCCACTATGCAGCCACAAATGGCTATGTGTGAAGGGCAAACAACCATTTTATATTTGAAGGATTCAAAAGAGCAGGGATAGATAGAAATGGATATATTTTCCCAACTCTTCTGGATGGCTCATAGACGACTACTGAGTTCAAGGACAGCCAATTGCATGCATCTCATACATTATTTAAGTGCTTCTCCCCTGCCAAACTACACTGTAGCTAAGGACAACAGGAAGACTCTTGTGTGACACAGAAGGGTCAGGGACAGGGTTTTTGTCATGCTGGACTGAGCAGATAACATCAAACCTGCAGGCGATAAAATTGCTCAGGAAACTAATACCTGAGCCAGGAATAAACTAAATAAAACTGCCATCAGAACAGATTATTGACCGCTCTGCCTTGCATTTGAAGATAAAAGCTACAGAGGGATGGAAAGCACTCCCACTCCCTCTCCAAGTGAATAATAAATCTGACGAAGGTAGGAGCTGCTAAGCTGAAGATCTGTGGCCCCCAAGTGTGTGTCTGTGGTAATGCGTGTGTGTGAAGCGCGACGGGGCAGGCTCCCCGCTGCGGGGAGCGTGTGTGTGAACGGGGCAGGCTGTGCTGCTGCGGACGCGCCTGCTGGGAGCGAGACCCACCGGTGCGCGCGGGAAGCTCTGCCCCGCCGGCCAGGCGGCGGGAGGGACACCCTAACGCCAACAGAGCCTGGAAACACGCGCATTCCTGCAACAGACCCAAAGCATCATCACAGCAGGTAAAGCAAAACTTACAACCAATGTGCCACTAAGGGCAAAGTAACAGCCCAAAGGACTTGCAGCAGGGGTTCTGCCTTTGATCCAGGCTTCTTTATTACTGCATAACGTCAAGCAGCGCGTCCTACTGTCTGTCTCCCAGGATGGCAGGGGCCAAACACCTCTTTACTCCACACGCTTGCTGTGTTGCAACTGATCAGAATGTCATTGTATACCCAGGCATATATATTTCACAGAGAAAATCTGATACACCTAAAATATGAAAAGAACCATATGCAAAACAAGGTCCTAATCTTTGGTTTAAAGAGACAAAAAAAGGTCTTTGAGTGACACACTTTCTGCAATTTAAACTTCATCATGTTTTCCACTGATTTTCTCCACTGGTCCAAGCAGGAAATCTTTCTTCCTTGAGAAGACATCTTTCTGAATAGCTGGTAAATACTAGTATAACACTAGTATAAACTTCATCAGGGGATTCCAGCATTAAGAAAATACCCAAATTCTCCTTCCTATGGGCCTCCAAAGGACTGGGCCTTTGTTTGTGCACATGCTTCAGGCAAAGACTGTGAACATCTTATGCAAAACCAACTACTGTCTAACCAAAGGGAAGGTGCAGCACAATCTTCCAACTACTGTCACCCTTGTCACATTTTCTCCCAGTGCACTTTCACATTGCCTTTAAATTCCCAAGAATCAAGTTAATTAGCCATATTGAACAAAGTCCCTCTGACCTGTGTAAACCACCAGCTATAAAGCAACCTCATTCCTTAATCAGTGCAGCTTCCCGTGCCACACAACAGATACAGTTTCCTAGGGCTTCTGCTCTGAAAAGCACATTTTCTAGATTTTAGTAGTGGAGTAAGTGTTGCTGTAGCTGTCTGCTCAACAACATGACATTTCTTTACATGGAAAGCGTGGATTGCCACAAGACCTTTTATTCTCTATACTCACACCCTTAAACAGAAGAAAAAAGAGTCACACTTTCCAGGGAAACAATGTGCTTACAAAACATAACTTATATTCATGCAATAAATCTATTTCATCAGATTTTAGGAGGATACTGCCCTAGAGCTGCAGGTCTGGAAATAGGCAGAGCTCCACAGGGCTGTCAGCTTACAACAGCTGAGATGGCTCAACTCTTCTTTCAAAAATGACAGTTAATTCCCCCTTTCTCGGAGACGTTTTCTTCCAGGGGCTCATCCACATGGCTCTAACAGCTGAGCTGGACGGAAGAAGTTTTCACCACCTTGCTGAGGTGTCAGTGGGCTGCCCTGCCCGGGGCCGCGCTCCTGGGGAGCCACCTCAGAGCCCGCAGGGCACCCAGCTCCTGGAGGCGACTCAGGGCAGGGCAGCTGCCAAGGTGGCCTGTTTGCCAGGGGAACAAGGGAGCCCTTCGCGTGCCAGCCCTACAAGGCTCCAGACCGCACAGTTCAGGCAGGGCAATCTCCAAAAGGCATGGAACTACTCCCAAAGCCTCTCCTCGGAGGGCTGCATTCCTTGCACAATACTTGCACCACATCTTGTGTGGTTCTGTCTGCTGCACTACTTAGTTTTGAAAACAGAAAAGCTGTATCAGAGGAAAAGAAAAAGGAAAATCATTTTATTATTCCTCCTCTATTGATCTTTGCAGGAGTGAGGCACTGTTAAGCAGCTCTAACAGGTCAGGAGGATAGTGCCTGAGTTTCCAACCCACTTAAGCTAATATGAAATACTGGCAGTAATCAGCAGATGTCTCGGCCTCTCATCAGACTGTCTTTGGCATTAATTTCAAAATCAAGCTGAAACTTCAAAGAAATTTAAATATAAAAGTATTACCCAAGATTTAGCCCTTCTCAATTGTTTCAGAAGCAATATACAAAACCTCAAAGGATAATTTAAAGCAGGAAAGAAAAGTGTTGGAATAGGACAGACACCAGCAGAACTTGAGACGCATGGATAAAAACAGCCAGAATCTCTTTCTTTCAACGTTCTGCTGACGCTCACTTGGTCTAGGCAGAACAACGAACAACAAAACGAAACGGAGCACGTGAACCCTCCTCAATGAAAGCCTTTCTCCTCACACCCAGCTCCTCCTTTCCATGAGACTCTGAGGGAGATGGCAGCCTTGAGAAGGTCAGAGGCAGTATTTCTGCGGTTGCCCAGACACGGAGGCATGTGGGGACACACTGCAGCAGCAGGCACGCAGCACGGGACGCATGTCGTGCCAAGCACGACCACAGCCTTCTAAGGGGTAAGAACTGCTGCACTCAGCTAGGGCGGAACGGACTCTCACTGCAATCACTTGCAGTGAGTCTTCAGGCCATTTAAAGCACTCAGAGTTGAAATATATTTTCTAGAACTCGATCACATGTTGCTAACTGCCACAGACTTGGGGACAAACAAAGAACCAAGAGAAGGTAACCATTATTTTTTTCTTTTTTGGCGGGGGGGTAGTGCGTGTGGTGCTGCCTGCTGCATTGAGCAACCAAGTACTAATGTTTCCAGGCGCATCTGCAGCCCAAGAACTGTACATCTGACTCACCTGTTTGCCTGCCTTGTTTAAACATTAAGAAGGAAATCCTGCTGCTGGAAATGCACCTGCAAATCCCCAAACTCCCTGTGAGTGGAGCCTTCAAATCCTCATGGCTTTTCGCACCACTGTCCCCAAGATCAGGCAAACAATGCACTGAGTCTGAGCCTGGAGGAGGCGACCGGCACTGTTACAAGATCACTTCTGACTTAGTGACAGAGAAATACAAAGGAAAAAGTTAAAAACAGCCTGCACGATAGACAAAGCAAAAGCAGTCTAAATGCAGGACGTTCTGGAGCACCCAAGAAATGTCAAGCCTGCACAGTCTGTGCTCTCTCCAGCACATCTGTGCTTACATTCACTTTACAAAATACCAAAGGTTAGACCCTCGACATCTGTGCAGGACACGCTGGCCTGCTTCATACAGAGCCCCTTGGAATCAGTTCTCATCTACTACAACCACCAGATACACAACACTGGCAGGAACACAAAGGTTGTGACTTAACTTTGCTTCACTAGAAAGTCTGTTTTAGAGGCAGCTGAACTACAGGTAATATTTTTTTTTAGTTAAATAATCATTCAGCCACCAAAAGTGGCAAAAATTGACTCTCCAGTGGTGTTATTTATCACTTATCTTTGGTAACTCTACTCACACCACCATATCAAGCCTCATGGCAACCACTTTTGCACAAAAGGTCAGCCACAGAGGCAGGCAGCTGCATTTCCTGTGCTTGGACGATGTGCTCCAAAGACGTGTTGAACTCTCTCTGGATACTCCTCTTTGTGTCTGGTCCTCTCCTTGCCCTGCTCTCTGTGCCTGGCACTGCCACAGTCAGCACTTGCAGAATGATCACATCCCACAGCAGTACCTCACCCTGTCACTAAGGCAGAGGAACAGGGACCCATCCAGCTTGACTCCAGGATGTTGTTTTATCTTGAAAAATCTCATCAGCATAATTTGAGTGCTTCAGTAAGATTCTTCCCAAGCTATAAGCTCAGATCCCCACACTGCAATCCGAGCAGCTGTCAACATGACCAAACAGTGGCTCTCTTTCCTTTACATCCCTACATCACATTACATTTGCGTTTTTTTTTGCTGGCACTCCGTGGTGCACCAGTGATTTTTATGATATGTCCATCCCAGATGTGTGCATAAGGCAGAAGAATTTCCCTGTGTAGATGGAATAAAAATCCCGTCCAAGCCGTGTTGTCTTTAGCTGCACATCTCTGCATCAAGTCACACATGTTCCTCTATTACCATAAAAGCCTACACTACCAACATTCACATGGGATCTAATTCCTGATCAAGCCTGTCTCACGTTGTCTGGTTGTTTTGATTACCAGACGATCAGAGGAAAGAAAAAAAGGCAGGATACTGGAAGCTGTCACATAGCAGAAATAGTGATTCTTTTTTCTTTTTTTTTCTTTCCTTTTGCCTAGATTTGCTGGGTTTTGTGTTTTTTTTTCATCTCCTTTCCCCTTTCCATTCAGAGTGACAGTTGTTCAATTCTCTGTGGCATGTCAACAGTTTTTACAAATTAATGCATACATCTAGGGCTATCTTTATGGCAGGAACACCTCCTTGTGAACAGCACAGGTTATAGTCATGGTCTCACTCTAACTATGACAAATTATTCAATATTCATTATATCCTGAAAAGTATTATTTTAACTATTTTAGATTGGTAAACTATCTCTGTCCAAATCTGGACAGGTCTTGCTACACTGCTTATAGATCAGTTCATGCTTCCATACCTGCTCAGATTACAACATCAAATTAAACTCTCTACCAATTCACAGGTAGCTTGAACACTGATGCCTTATTGCAAGTGTAGACTTAAAAAAAAAAAAATTAAAGAGAAAATACAGTAAGTTTTCACTATCTACTAAATTTTACTCAAATTTGTATGCCTTCAAGAAGTGGCATTTGGCCGTTACATGCATCAAAACCTTAGACATGACCTACAGTCCTATACATTATATTACACTGTTCCCAGGACCTCCAGTAATTGTCACACCTCTCCTCACTCTTCCGCATGACCAGAATAGCCCAGGTCTCATGGTCAGAACGCTGACTGCCTATTACACCAGGCCGGCACTACTCTTCCCATGTGCCTGTCCTACACACTCCTTAGCATGACCCCCAGAAAAGACAGCAGGACGACCTACCCATCTTTCACTCAAGTGAAGACCAATGTACCTTCCCTCCTCCTGACAGAGGTATGGCTAAAATTCCAAGTCTGAGTTGTCCATCTCCATGTATCTTTTTTAGAAGCAAACACTGTAGTTGTGTCATTCACCTAAGAAAATTGTTGCTTCAAAGAAAACATCTTTCAGTACTTGAAGTGAATTTTACACTAGCCTGATGGACTAGAAGCCTTTTCTCAGCACCTTAAGCACCTCAGATGCTTATCTCAGCACCTCCACACCCAAAGGCCCTTCAGCCCTTGCTGGTCAATATTACCTCAAGGAGGATAAAAACTTTCCTGACTTGCTATTTAATTATCTGATACTTGATGAGTATAAGACTAAATGGGTGCCATGAATCCTATGTGTTAGACACTCACCTGCCAAGAATGGGAAGAGAACTTGCTTCACCAGAACAGTACAAGACAAAACCAGTGTTGGAAGCAAATCTAGGAGGGAAAGTGGATAGAATTATTGAGAGGAGGAATCATGGGAAAGGGTTGCTAGAAATAAAGCAGTAATGTTGCTTTCCAGGCAGAAAGAACGGGAAATTGACTGTTCCTGGTCTACTCATCAAATCAAACAAGCCAGGATACTAAGATTTGGCTTTTAATGTGCCCACCTTGTCATATGCTAGTAAGTCTAGAGGTGATCTCTCAGCAGCACAGATGAAAATGACAGATCCGTGACTTTGTTGGCATACTAAGTGCTAGTGTAGATGAGAATACAGATGAGAGTTATCAACAGCTACCTCAAATCATGCAGGCATGAAGGAACAGAAACACTGATCTGTTATACTCTGTGGCCCCTGCCTGGAAGCCCTGGCTGCCTGCAAGAGATCAGGAGGAAACGAAGGGTGCTGAGTGTCTGGACAAGAGGGAGGTCGGTACAGCAGCACAGACCCACGCTTACCATTTGACGCTGCTGGTGCTTCCTCTCTTTGGAATGGCTTTCCAGAGACAAACATTTCCCTTCTGTGCTTCTGCCACAAATCAGTGTATTAGCAAGCCTAAATATAAACAGAGTTGTTTTGTTTTTGTTTTTTCTTTAGGAAACAGAACATTTTCTGGCTAAAAGAACTTTAGAAGAGAATGACAGTTACTTCTCCATGTTCTCCAATCTGAATCTTTAACAGCTTCTCTTCATTTTTGCTGCTTTTCTCTCCTCTCCAGGTCTCTCCCCTTTTTTGGATCTTCACCCTCTGTCTTTGTATGGAGCCTTTGGAAAAACAAAAGTCAGACTGGGCTCACTTTCAAAGTCTTCAGCAGAACCTCATTCAGACAAGTATGCATTTTAACAATATTTACCATAGTTCATATTGCTACAAGAACTTCTAAGTAAACAGAACAGAAAATATAATAACACAATAAAAAATTCAAAAGGCATATTTCCTATTGCCACTAAAATGAAAGGCAGAAAACAGCTCAAGATTAACCATTCTGTTTCCCAGTCAAAACAATTAAAAAAAAAAAAAAACTCCAAAATAAAATAGCAGCAGTAATAATGGAGAGATATCACTGTTTCCAGCTCCCTTCTTTGGGTTTGTTATCTTTTTGTTTGTTATCTTTCTTTTTTTTTTTTTTAAAAAAAAAAAAAAAAAAAACTCCTTTCCTTTATGTTTTGGCTGCTATAAATAATTCTGTACCCCGGGATTGTTCTGCAGGCTATTAATGTCTGTGACCTTCTGCATCAACAACAACGGCTTTACTCTCCAGTCATCTCTCGAAGTGCTACCTAATAGATTCAACATGACTAAGGCAGCCTCCTACAGCTCCCCGCCAAGCCATGCAAACACATCCTTCGTGCTATCCTTTTATTTTTTTTAAACTCCCCTTGTTTCATGGGGAAAGGAAATAGACAGCTATACTTTGCCATTCCCAAGTTTTCTTGGAGAAATAAGAGGTCTGATATTACATTGGAATCATATGATTATACACAAAAAAACTTCTCATTATATCTGAGCCACGGTGGAATTCTCTTTTGAGCTTATTGCAGCTGCTTTTATTTGTTAAGAGTGCTTAAAAACTCAGATGTGATCAAAAAGATATCAAGAGCATTCTCCAACTTTATGATCAAATGCACACACATATCAAAAGTGTCTCTAGTTTTTCTTAGATTCATTTAATCAAAGAGGTTAATAGAGTGGAGCCTAGTTAGCAGCAGCACGGTGCTGCTGTAAGTCTCCTGTGATGGAACCAGACGGCGTCCTGTAGCAGAACAGATGGATGAAGTGGGCAGCAGATATGCCACTGATGCAGGATGAAGAGGTCTCATAAATATAGAGGTTTTTAAGAACCTAAAAGCCCTTTCAGCTTCTGCATAATTTCAAGGTGTACTTTGTTTCACTCAGGAGTCAGAGATTTGCCAAATGAATTTGCAGGAGGGTTTTTTTTTTATTTGAACAGGCTAAATTAATTGCCTCAAAGGGTCAAGAATTACACAGCTGAGACCTCGACTATGATTTATGACTTTCAGAATTCATATTAGGTTCCTAAATGTTGTTATCCCATTTTAAAGTTGAAGAGAGCTACAGGTTAAAATAAAGGGTAGAGATGCACTGGACTACAGCAATAGCTCAAAGTGACATAAATACTGCAGAGCAATAGATTCCTTTGGAAGTTTCCTTTGGGGAAAAGAAGGAAAAAAAAAAGATTTGGAGGATGCCAAATCCTTCATTTTGTATCTGATTTATCACAGTTCCTTGCCAGCTGTCCTCACCATCTTATCTGCATGGCATGACAGAATATTTTCAGTCTCTATTTCTCTTGGTCTAGGCTTTTCATTTTTTCCCAGTCACACAAACCAATGAGCAGGAAATTCTACACAAGTTGTTCTAAAATATATCACACAAGAAAGAGATGAGCTTCTGACAAAAGAAACATTTCAGAAAATCTGTTTTTCTCACAGTATATCAAATGTTCTTAACAATCTTTTCAGTCAAATCCCTTTCAGCTGCAGCTGTTCATATTCTCTGATGAGAAGCTGATAATTTGCAAGGCAAATCAAGACATAAAAGTTCTGGTCTGGTTTGTGTTTACATTTTTTTCCTGGAAAAAATCCCTCATCACAGTACCACCACAACTGGGCTATCTTTCTCAAACACACATAGCAAATTGGCCACCAGATACAGAACCCACAGCAACAAAGAAAACACAGTTGGTGTCCTCACAGATAAAAAAAAAAAAAACAAAGTGCTGGGTTTTATTACAAATTCTTGTAAACTGTGAAAAAGAAAAGGAAAATTGTGAAGCCACAGCAGTATTTTGGAACCTTGAAAATTACTGAGCTCCTGCAAACGACTCAGAAACCATCTTCCAAAATGGAGGATGACTATGAATTCTCATGCTGTGTATATAGTACCTTGCACATTGACAATCTTTCATCTGGAAACACATACAGTACAGATTTTGAATAAAATAACCCCAGATTTCCATTCTTAATAACTCGGCTCTTTCCAATCGCCTGCGGTGCAGTACAGTGCCCTTCACAGTCACTCATTGAAACTGGGCCAGGCAAGGAGCTACCACTATGGAACAGCCCCTTAGTAACCGCATTTCAGCTCCTGAGACAGGCACTGGAATTACTCAAATCTCCATCACAAACAGGAGCTCTTCTGTCATGTCACAGCTGACAGGAGAAGGTTCGAACACTACTGAAAGGTGGCACCTCTGAAATACTAGCCCATTCGCATGGCTTGGTGTCGACTGCTCTGCCAGAGCAGTGCAGGGATATTAGCTCATTTGCAATCTGTCTTCCGCTTGTTCTGGAGACAGAAGCACAACTCTCCCTTGATACGAGACCACCAGCATACCGGCAAAAGAAAAAAACTGTGAGAAGTTTAGATTTGTTTTACTATATCCAATATGTTCTCTTGTCTAAGAAGTCCATCTGTTTTAAAAATATACAACATCTGTGCAAATTTTTTTTAAATATTGAAGCTTGAAGTGCTAAATATTCTTTGCTGTAAAAATAAATCACAGGCATTAAGATTTTTTTCTGCTCAAATTGGTAGTTTGATGTACTTCTGACTTTCCTGAACATGCATTTTCTGATTTCTCACTGAAAGGCATTTCACACAGAGTGAGCCACCCTGGACAGAAAACAGAAAAGAAAGGCATCACACAGAATGCTCAAAGGATGCACCGTACGCTTGGCCTATCCCAGCGACAGGGTCCTTTCCCACTGTCACTGCTGAGCTTCTCCCATCTTTTTACGATGGAGAAAAATATTTTTCTTTGTCTTTTCAACAGACTGTTGAGTCACAGAGCAAAGAAAAAATCCAAATACTACACAAGGAATCTACATCTAAGATATGCACCAAGGAATTCCTGCTAGTGATGATGATAAACATGCAATTTTTAATGTCCCGAACAAATGCTATGTCTCTCTTGCTCCCTTGAATGTTGCGAAATGTTGGAGAAATGTAGAAGAACATTTTATCTGAGACCTTGCTTCACATCTCCAAAATAAAGAACAGGAGATAATGAACGGATGCTCTTGATGTCACTGGTATAAAATCCCTAGAGCTGAAGAAACCATCTCACTTATAGCAGGACATGACATTACACAGCAGGATACCAGTGAAAAGCATGCTTGTTTCCCATTGGAGATAAAAATTAGTAACAAGGACTCAGACATCTCAAATGCTTATTCAGGTATAGCTGTGGTACTTCTTGGCGCACATACAATAGAACACGCTATTACTGGTCCAGAAAACTGGCTGCTGTCATTCTCCTCTCCAGTCAGGAATGTTTCAAGCCATTTCTTCACTGTCAAGATGAGGAAAGCAGGTATGGGACTAAAGAGGAAATCTAGCCATTTCTTCAGGCACTGCCTACATTTATGGCTATTCAGTGTGGGGCCAGGAGCTGTCACAGCTATCTTATGGACTTACATCTCTCTTTTACAACACAGCAAGTACAGGAGCAGTCCAAACTGGCAGTCTACTCCTCTTCAAACAATAGTCAGATGATCAGATAACTCTTCCTTCCTTGCATGTGGAAGCTGACTTAACTCTCTCTGCAATCAAATCCTCTCCCTTCAGTAAGGGATTTTATATTGAGTTTTCAAGTTATGTGGAACTTGAAGGAGTACAGCACCTTCTCAGACCAGGAGATTCATTTCTACTGGCAGGATAGGGGACTTTGGCTATAGGGTAATGTTCGTGTGGAGGATAGAGCCCAGTTTGGCAGTCTGAATTTGCTGTATGTCAAGACAATCATCTAGCTTCTCAGTTGCAAGTACGCTTTGAGGAATGAGAAAACCTTCCTCGCATGTATGCAAAGGTCTCCTGCTGGTGTTCAGGAGAATCAGCTAGCTATTCTTCTGCTCTGTTTCTAGCAGAAAGAGTTTTAAATTAACTCACCAGGTAATTTTACACAGTTGCAAGTACACCAAAAATACAGTAAAAGTCATCCTTAGAATCTTGTTCAACTGAGCTATTCCAACACTTCAATAAGATTTGGACAAATCATCTTAGTGACTGTGCTTATTATTACTGCAACTAATCAGCCTTCTAAGGCAGCATCACTTTGTGACTTAGTATTTTCATGATTCTTCACCTTCTTTGTTTACCAATCTGAAATGAATTCAATGCAGCTGGGGGGCTGGCCATTCCTAAAGGCGGTGTGTTATCTAATTGATCACTTCAAGTTTTGAAATAAAATGTATATGTTAAAATTCAATTAGAAAGGCAAAGGAATCACAAGAAAATCCAACAGCATAAAACAAATTTGAAAACTTAAACAAATTCCAATATACAGTTACACTGTATAACCTAATGCAGCTCACCTTGCCAAATGGCACCATTAGCATTTAAACCTCATAAGAGCATCATACACGGTGCAAGTGGACTACTGCCCACTACTTGAAGGAAGATTAAAGTTAAGAAAGGTGTGATGGTTCTGGACGAGATGTGCTTGCAGATGCTTTAGCCCAGACTCAGGGACGCAGAAGGTCATCTTGAAAGGGCTGGAGCTATCACCTCTCTGATAAAAACCAGGCAAAATAAAATGATCCCAGATTCATCAGCAAGGAGACCTTCCAATCCATTAAGCAAATTCAAACCAAAACAACAACATCAAAAAACAAAATTAAGTAAATAAATTGCATTGTTTTAGGTCTCAGAAAGAACATTCCAGACTCAACAGGATAAAATGGAGAAGTTCCTGGGTGTAGGTTTCAGATGTTCTCATTTTCACTTCAAGAGATATTCAAGAACAGGAACTAAGGCAAGTGATCTAGAAGACAGTTTAAAGAAAAAAAAATTAAGGAATCAGGAAAAAATAAAATGATTTCATAAAAGAAAGAGATATAAGTTTGTAAAATAAATGTTTAAAATGGTTTTAGGTCAAAAAAAGAAAATATATTACTCAATCATCTGGGCAAAATGGGAAATGGAGAAGAAGAGAAGAACTGTAAAAAGGCACAGGAAGGAGGACTGAGAAATAAACAGAACAGTGACAGAGAGGGTACAAATGCTAGAGAACAGCTCAATAGAAGAAACCATGAACTGTACTGCTGAAGTCAGACTCAAGAGAAACATGGGTATTACGGTCTGGGAATTTATCCTGCTGCAATAATTAAAAGTTATCTTTTTAACATTTATGCTACTATAGTTGTGCCTGAAGATAGCCCTTTACAATTTAAGCAACATGCATGCATGAAGCAAAGGACAGTTAGGGGAGTTCTTAAACTTTCAGGACAGCTGTCGAAAGCAACTTTGCACAGGAGTGATGAATAACCCTGACCAAGTTTATACACAACTTTTTAGCTTTGATTAGTACCAGAAAAATAAGGCTTTGAATTTTAATGCTTTAAGAACACTGAATGTTTTTTTCACACGTCCTGTTCACCCATTCAAAAGGCTGCCTTGCTGACCGAGATGTCTGAATATGCACAGATCCGATTTAGAATTTATCTCCAACCTTTAAATCACATTTAATCATAAGTGAAGAAATGCAAGAAGGATTCTGTACTTTTGCTTTCAAGATGTCTCACCTCTGAATCAAAGTTAGCTGAGGCTGACGTAGATAATGTAATGCCAATCTTCCAAAAGGGAAAGACTAGAAAAGTATCGAGAAACCCAACAGAAAAAGGCATTTTCAAATAATAGTAATAACAACGAAATGGATGTATTGGTTTCTATTGCCTTGCATTAACGTATAAGCATCCTGAAGGACAGCAAACTTCTCAGAACATCTCGAACTTTTACTTTAAAAAATGTTCCAGCTACCACTTAAAGGCAACGCCCGCAGCAGCCAGCTGAGACAGAGCATCTGGAAGATGAATGTTTGATTCATAGGTAGATATGGCAGCTACGGCTGCAGGATGCTACAGACATGGCAGATGATGTTTTCATGCTCTACTTCTGCAACATTCATTCCTGCCCTTGGAGACATTTCCGTGTTAGCAGACTGCAGGCACTATGTCTGAATGACGTTGGTTTGTGAATCAGGACTTCCAGATCAATGTGGAAGCATTAGAAAAGCTCAGAGACTTCTTGTTTTGCATTCTCTTTAGCAATTCAGAAACATCAAAAATGCAAACACATTTTAAATAGCATCTGAAATCCAAAGTGGCTTTTAGTATACATACAATATGCTTTCCTTTTCTGAGGTTTTCCTTCATCTCATGGAATAATTTTCATCAAGATCTTACAACCACAAGGCAGTCTGGCATGACAGGAAGTCCTAGCACACATAAGGGCTCCATCTCCACGGTGCCACTGAGCTGTCTTTGAAGAGCTGTGTGCAGGCTCCAAATTTAAACAGCGAGAGGTGCTGCGGAATCAGACGCCCTGGCGAAGGCAGGTCCAGAGAGTTTGTGCACGCGTGAGGGCACGCGGCATGAGAAACGCTGAAGACCTGGCACACTGGGATCACCGGTGAATGCGTTAGAAACAGCAAAGCTGTACAAAGGGAAGTTCCCGTCCAAATCATGATTGCTACATCAGCCATCAAAACCCAACTGTCAGTCATTTTCTAACCACAAGCCAAGCTTCTCAGTATCTCAATAATCTTTCCATTTTTTGCTATTATTCTCATCTCTGTGCTAAGACCCTCTAAGTTTAAGATGACCTTCCTGTCATAACAACAATGCAGAACTACCTCTCTCATCCATCAGGTTCAATGTGTACTTGAGTCCATATCCCATCTGTCCTGGTCATTCTGCTTCATTTCTTCCCCAGCATGACAAATGAGGAATCTGAAAGGTATGATGAAACATGCTTGATAGAAAGCAAATATGATTTGGAGATGGGTTATTTTTGTTTCTCTTGTGGGTTTTTTTTTTTAATTTTTGTAAATTATGCATAGCAACTGTGCAGCTGAGTGTGAGGTCTTTTATGTTTCTTTTTTTAATTGCTTCTTCTGATACCAATTTTTACCACAGATTTGTTTTCCTTCCTTGTGTATTTTGGATCTGCCCCAAAACTCTAGCAGAAAACTAAGAGCACCTGATACTAAACAGCTAGTCAGTAAAACAGTGGTAGGACAATTTGAAGATTCTCAAAGCCATGTGAAATCCACCGCATGGGCAAAACCTCACTTGCCTATTCATATATGAAAGTAATTTCTGCATCACCTAAGGTCTGATTACACAACAAGCACAAGTTAAAAACTCCTAAGTGTCAGCTGACAAGCTCCAGGTCCAAGAGTAGTCTTGGAAATATGCTACTTTATATGGATTTTGTAATTAACCTTTATAAAAGATGTGTTTGGAAAAACTTTTTTATTCAAGGTGAGCAGCATATGTTATTGTTGTATTTGCCTGTGCATTCCTGACAACATAACTCAATTAACTCCTGCACGTAAAAGAATTTTTGTATTAATTTGCATGTTTAAGCATACACATAAATACACATAGAGGGGGATTGTTATGGTTATTCACTTCTCATTGTGGGTAAGGCTTGAGCACAGCTGAAGCTGAGAACAGCTAAACAACACACAAAAATACAGTTTTCTATCTATGGAAATGTATATGAGAGAAAGGTACAGGCATGTATGCCTGTAATCGTTATTTATACATCACCACTATAAGAAGATCAATATAACCTATTATTTTGCACATGAAGCTGCATTCCTCATATGTCACACGTAATTTTTGTAGCTAATTAGTACGCTATCCAAACAGATGTTCTTCACGTCCATTGGGTTTTCTATCTCTGTTCTGCCCTTTCTAGGCTCCAAAATTATATCCTTAGGTCCTAGTTACAGAAATCAGGGGATTAATGAGATAAAATTTTTCTCCAACCTGTTCATATCATTTGTAAAGCAGAAGAGTCGGGGCACCTGACGGTCTATGAGAAGTATTAGCAAGAGAAAAGAAGGGAGGGCAGTAGATCTCTTGGGCTGTATGAAACACTTGAATGCCTTTACTGCATAAGGTCAATTTCATACAAAAAGTCTCAAAAATAATGTCTTGGAGCTTCACCAACACAGATATCTTACATACCATAATGAATGCCAGGTTCTGCTTTTATCTGCTAGGTTTTTTGTTTCTGACAGAAAAAGGTAAGTGTGCCATCTATATTAGGAAGCTTTCAAACTGTGCTCTTGTTTTCCAGAAGACATCAGATCAAAGTACAGGGTGAAAGCCAGAGTGAAATGATTTATAAAGTCATTTTCTACTGCCAAAAGTAATCTGAATAGTCTGCTTTTTGATACAGTCTCGATTATTGTGTGTATTTGCCGATGTAACTGAGATTTGTGTAACAAGAGCCAAATCTCATAGTAAGTTTACGGGAATCTCCCAAGGAAAAAAGAAGTAAATGAAACAGAAGTATGAAAATAGATGAATTGTGAAGACAGCATATACCTTTCAATCAAGTGTTCAAGATATTTTAGAGAGTGATTAGCACAATAAAGTGATTCATTCCAGGTTGAACAAATCTGTTTAAATTCTAACTAGTAAGACAAAAACCCAACAAAGACAAACCACAGCTGCTTCACAATCCCATTCTACGAAGCAGTCCATTAAAGAGTACAGAGGACATGAACATTTCACTCTGATCTCAAGTTACTAGTCATCAGGTCAGCTCTTAAGGCCAAGTCTCAACACAGGTAACAATTCCAAATAACCTTCTCCTGTGCAACTGCTGTGGACAACGCAGCGGTATCTTTCCGAAGGAAGCTACACACTGCTGTGTCCTAGTATGCCTCCTCTTTTAACAAATTTCATTAATGCTTTCATACACTTGTTTCAAATCTTTAAGTCATTATCCAAAGGAACTTTGAGATTTACATATTTGCAATGACAGCTTCCATCTTTCAAAATTTTATCTCCCACTCCCTTCCTCCAGTTCTGAGAAGCTGAATGAATATACATCTTTCAAATGAGGCTGGATTTAATATTCCATTTTGGATCCAATTTTCTCAGTAGAGAGTTTGAACTTTAAACTTTAGAGCTGAAACATACCAAATTCAATCCAAATACAAGATCCCATGTGCTGTTTTGAGCTTACCTTTGCTTTGCAGGAGACTTCTTTCTACATTTTGTTTGTGTGAGTTATTACCAGATTAGTAACATTTTCTGGGTTTTAGAAGAAAATCCCTAGTAAGTTCAACTACCCTGGTAATTCTAGGTAAGAGAAAGAACCTTTCTCTTTTCTAA
The DNA here is from genome assembly GCA_003342815.1 of Eudromia elegans. Classification (NCBI taxonomy): domain Eukaryota; kingdom Metazoa; phylum Chordata; class Aves; order Tinamiformes; family Tinamidae; genus Eudromia; species Eudromia elegans. The sequence continues at coordinate 3,869,520 of PTEX01000052.1, read as the reverse complement.
GAGAAAGAACAGTCTCCCTAGTGTTTGAATCTTAAATCCCCAATCTTCGCATCATCTATTCTCCAGCATAACATTATCTTGCATTGTTACAAGAAAACAACTATTTGCATTTTTGAATTGCTTCCCCTGAAGAAATGGGGTATGTGGACCCAAAACACGACCCATATCCTGAAGGGAATGCAGTATCCTCCAAAAGTCTATACGGAGAGATGCAGCTGAGTTTCTACAAAGGTTTATTATTCTGCAACACAGGTCATACATATTCTTCCTCAAAGCATGGTGAGTTCTTTGCTGAGCTTATCATGCAGGAACAGAGCCATATCAGCCTCGGAAATCCACCTGAAGGATTGCTAGGCCTTACAAGAACAGGGGCTAACAGGCTGTTCGCAAGCAGCCAAGGTGCCTCAGGCCACGTCTGATTTCCCAGCCACCCCTTTGGGGCCCCCGTCCTCTGCTCTGCAGCGGGGACAGCAACGCAAGCAAGGCAGTACAGTTTGGCAGGAGGGTGTCAGCTTTTGGTAAGATTTCTAAATGACACTTGCCTGAGACACCAGCAGAGCTCAGAGAAATGGCAGGTGTGAGACTTACAGACGCTCCTTGTAATTTGGCAGCACTCAACCCTCAGGAGAAGGGAGCTGGGAAGGGCAGTGGTGCAGCAAGAACAAAAGCCGTGCTGAAGAAAGAGAAGAAAGAGAAGTGGAGGAAAGAGAAGATTCTTTCACATGAATCTCCTCTTCATTTTGATCTTGCATTACTCCTCTCTGGAAGAATCTCTCCAAACTTTCCTTAAACTTTAGACAGTTAAGTTTTCTTTCCAGTTGCAGATTGTCAGGCAAATCAAGTCCAATCTATTGCCCAGACGAGCCCCTTGCTATATCTCTGGAGAAACAAAGTCCAGCACCAACATCCTACCATCAAGCAACCAAAACATTGAGTTGGAGTTTATAGCTTAAGTAAAGGATTAGTGAAACCAGTATATACTAGAAGAGAGCACTTGCTAAAGAGGGGAGGAAGTCACATGTTTTTTTTCAGCTCTGAGCACTAACCCTGAACATCCAGGGCAGTGGTTAATATGTCTGTTCATGCTGCAGACATAATTATTTACTTCCAAAAGAGAACAGACACAGGTTTGTTGTCTCTCTGATAAAACAGACCAACTTGCCCAAGGGATGCCTCATACAGACTTCCCACTGACATTGATGAGGCTCCCCCTTGCAGGATCCGGCTCTTGCTGTCTGCTAGAAACACAGACAAGTGAACTGAGCTAGGATATGATCTTGCTTTTGCTTGTACCTTCCAAGGCCTCAATTTATAGAGGAAATCTGGACTCTCTTCTCCCCCCTGCTCTATATGACCAAAAAAACTTGCACTGCTTCCATACCACAGTTAACATGTGAGAAAAGGCAGTGGGAGAGAAGAACAAAATAGCCTCTCTCTAATATCCTGCAAAACTATTCAAATACGAATCAGCAAGGAACATTTTGAAAATATGAATGCCATTAATTTGCACTATGCCGTTTGCTTCTGACTCAGTGCCGCTTCCCTTTGATAACTCCGTTGCCATCTGAAAAAATTTATACATACTGCCTCATAGAAAAAATTATATACATATATATATAAATTTTGTCCAGTAAACACCCAGGGGAAAAAAAAGCCTCTTTGGAACAGAACCACTGTTTTCCAAGCCTAGAACTTAAATGAAGGATTTTTATCATTCTATTTTGCAAGGTTTGCAGCTGAGAGGGGCATAACCTAGATAATAAGGATGTGATAACATTACAGAAACCTGCTGATAGAAGAGTAGCTCTTCTGACAGCTAATTTATTCCCCATAGCTCAATCACTATTCCTTCTTTTCTCAGCTGCAAGAATTATTAACCATTGTATTACAGCCCATCAATTAAAATAATTGATTAATGAAAGCCAAACATTCCACATGGCCTCAACAGAAAACAAGTCTGAACAGATCCTAAACAGCAAAGCTGTTTAACACAAAACATAATTCATAATTCCACCTCTATCCAATAAATTTCACTTCTGATGAGCAGCATTTCTACTTTTCCTTCTGCATCACACTCTGCACATGCAGATTAATAACCATACCTGGCATTTGCACCCTTCTCCAATTTTGTCAGCGCTTAGATTTTGTTCGTGCTCCCAAAAAGCAGAAGGAAACTTTTCATCCATCCTAAGTTACTAGACAGAATGATATATAGGAAAGTTTAGAGATGAGCTCTCACCAGCAAGAAACACATGTCATGACATTCACTTATATGCAGCTATGCCTTCTTCCTGCTGAGCTACAGCAAAGCAATTCACAAACTGCTTTTAAAATGCTAGAGCAATTGAATCAGGGTGGTTCAGCTGAAACATCTCCCTGGATTCTCTAGGACAGAGCCCAGATAATGTCACCATCTCAAAGGAGCAAGTGCAAACAAGACAGGTAAAACTCTCTAGCCCAAAGAGCACCTCCTCATCCGGGGGGGGGAAAAAAAAAAAAAAAAAAAAAAAAAAAAAAAAAAAAAGCGCTATTTAAGGCATAACATGATCAATATTAAAGAACATCAACATTAGAAATATTCAATCTATTCAATTCACTACTCAAACTTAAATCCTTCTATTTCTCTTTGTTGTACCAACAGTTCGGTCTCTCTAGAAACACAGTCCCCAAGTTCAGCCTGGTCTGAACTTGCTTTTTCACTCTCTCTGGTGTTTGATGATTACCACGGTTAAGCCATGTCAGGCACATTCTGGAAGAATTTTAAAGCCAGTGTTTCTGTTTTCCATGGGCCCGTGTTTACGCTGTCCCTTCAGCGCTATCAGGGATTTCAGCTCTTGAAATGTTTATATTTAGTTACATTCCTACCGACAAGATTTAAAGTAGTCCCTCATTACAATATTCCTTTAATTATCTTTGTTGAAGTTGATCTTGCCTTCCTGCACTTAGGAAGAAAGTTGTCTGAGCAAATAATAACTTATTAGTGCTTTAAACAATGTAAATTAGCACACATTCCCAGCACCAAATTACCTCTATGTGAGTGAATTTAAAATCACACCACATACATAACATATACAATAATACTACATTTGAGAAGGGCTTTTAGCTCCTTTTTCTAGTCAACAAAACAGTTAAGACAACAGTTAAGACAAGCAGTAAACAGAATTTAAGGAGCTACCAAAAAGAATAGTATAGAAAGGAATCAGCAGTTGACAAAAAAATCAGTAAAGCTCGCACAATATTTTTCAGATATCAGTGTTTTTCACAGAGTTTAGGGGCATAGTATTTTCTCTGACATCTGGGTAGGGAAATCTTTATCTCTTCCCAGTTAAGCCTTTGTAACGCTAGTAATCATGTCTGTATTCATCAGAAAACAGTGAGATCTGAAACACTGTTAAACCTAAGATTTTTTAAAATATACAGATTTTGACAAGTTTATTCCCAACATAAAATTTCTTGGAATGTTAACTGAGATTTTGTTTCAAACAGACATATTCTAGTTTGTTCATTACTTTTATAAGATAGTTCGGGCTTGGGTCTTTGACTTTTGACCAATATTACTCTTGAAATTATAGTAATTTTATATTTGTAGTACTATAATCACAGACAACTTGCAAATTACATTATACAAACCAGAATGGCATGTTTAGAAACATTTTGAAAACTTGAAGTAAATGGAAAATATTCTGAAATGGAAAAGTGAAGTCAAAATTCTAAGACGCATCTCAGAAGCATATGAGTACAATAAAGGTTGATATATTTTTTGACAATTTATGCTTCTCCCTCAATGACAGAAAGCAGAAAACTCATGATATTTTGCTAACTAACTCTAATACTTCACTTAACAACACAAAAACCCAAAATGTGTTATTGAGATTCTTTAACCATTCAATATGGGAAAAAGAAGTGAAACCGTTTCTGAGACTATTTTAAAGAAAAGGCTAATTTGTTGCAACTAGATATTAAGACTACATCACACAACTGCATTGATGCGTTTTGTATCAACACTTAGTCCCCTCCTTAGGCAGAATCCCCTGATCCATGCAGGAATCTGAGCACTGGGACAAGCAGCACCACCTCCTATGTAATCCCTTTCCAGGGATTTGCAATCCCTTCTTTACACTGCACATAGGGAAAGTGTGACTGTATAACTGAAGGAGCAGCTTTATCAGCAGATACTGTGTCACAGAATTTTAATTCATCTGGTTTCAATTAGCCTGTTTATCACACATACTCATTTGAAATTGTGGTTTAGACACATTTAAATAGCATTTGCTAATTAGTAAATTAGAACCTAGTAAATCACTTGCAAATCACTGGTTTACATATGCAACATGAACACTCTAGACTCTTATTTTCCAGCACCCTTACTTAACACAGCAGGTCTGAAAAAGGATAGGATATACATTTACCTATAAGGCATATGTGGTAGGAGGTTGCTTGGCTGCTTAGTTGTTTTAATAATAAACAGCAGCCACTTGTTCAAGCTAATGATGTTCTCCAAACATCATTATATGTTTGGAGAAAAATGTTTTCCTATCACAACAATTCATTAAAAATTTATGACATATAACATTGTAAATCTAACAGCCTTGGTCTAGCTGACATTGCCTCAGCTATAAGTCACAGCACCTCACTGAAACAGTGATGAATCTAGGCCAGGAAACTTCAGCAGTTGCTTTGTCCCTTAATGTGAGTACTGCTTGTCCCTACAAACATGTTCTAAACATTTCCATCCTCAGAGTGCACTGTCTTTAAAAAATGCTGGGCACAAACACGCAATGAATTCTGAATTATCTTTTCAGCTTGTTACAACACATGCATCTCAAAAATACAGTAAGTGCATGAAAAATGTTTTAGGGTTTCGCTTGTGCCAATGGGAAGTGTGAATAAAGCAAAGCCAAATCACATTCCCCTGCGTATTACAAACATGTTCAGAAAGTCACCCTGAGCTCACTTTACACTTAAAAGGCAAACATGGTGGGATCTGAACCTGTGGTTCCAGGACAGCTAAGTGTTTTAGGTCCTAAATGTGTCACATAATCAATTGCTGCTCTAATGCTTCAGCATCTCTTCTGCTCTGCATGTTTCCCCTGAATGCAGGGGAAGTTACCTCCGAGAGACACCCCTGACTTGCTCCCGTGAAGGACACAAAGGTATTTGTGCTGGGGAGGGCAGAAGCACCGCAGCTTCCTCCCTAAATGATGGGTCTCGGCAACAGAGCAGCTTCGAGGGCTTAATGTGGGCCAGGCACTGCCACCGCGAGAGTGTAGATGTGCACTGGGAGACTCGAGCCCAGTCTCTAGCCCCTGAAAATACATCCTCAGATACTGACCAGAAAAAAACTCTATGAATGGGAACAGTGATTTAATGAAAGATCACCCTTAAAAATGTCTTATTCTGGAATTAATGAGAGGAAAAAAAAATGTTTTCTTAAATATTTATCCAGTTGGAAAAGTGGTAGTTAAGTGGTAGTCAGCAAATCGAAGTCCTGTTTGCAGTTATCCGAAGAATGGAAGAAGGTGTATTTTAGACTTCAAGAATATTTCTTTACTTTTTTCCTTCTGCAACTGTCTTTATATTTTTAAGGCCTTTGAGGGAAATATTTCCAGAAGTCCTGTGCCAATTCAAGGTACTCCCTGCTCACAACCTTGGCAAACCAAATGTGAGACATATCATTTCACTTTTTAATTCCTCACATGCTGCTCTCACATGGATACATTATTTCAAAAGAATCCACCAAGGCTTTAGTTGGAAAACATACAAAATACAAAACTCAAACTTAGCATCATTTCCCTCAATGGCTGTCAAAATAAAGTATAAAGGAATTTCTACTGAAATCAATAGTGCTTCAGAAAAAGTTAGACATTTCACACTACACAGGGTAGCTAACCTTGGAAGATTCCCTTGTCTCATGATGTGAGGTGCAGGTTTCCCTTCCTTTTAGAAACAGTGAGTGTCTAAAAGAAGGCTAGGTCATGTTCAGTTGTGCATATTATTTTAACAGATTGTGTTCCCAGCAGGAGGGGGGTTCTTGTTTTTAAAATAAATTCTTAACAGCTTCTATTGTGGCCACCTACAGACCAGATTTTGTGAAAAATCAAGAGTCCCTATTTGAAAGTGGAAAGGAGGAAAATGAGACAAAAAAAAAGTTGTGAAGAGAAATAACCAAGTCAGTAAGTAACTGTAAAGTAGAGGGATTAAAATGTGCTCTAACTTTACACGGGCAACGAAACAAAACAAAACAGGAGTTGATTAACGAGTTTCTTGTGTGTACCTTTCAAACACACAGTAATTATGTTTCCCAGAAAGTCTGCCTGCTGCTGGGATACTCGTACACATTGAGTCTTCTCAATGCAACTAGGATGTTAAAATTACTGGAGATCTTCCTTGACACAGGGTAGGGATACAGATTTTTTTTTTCCCTCCCATAAAAAAAGAAAAAAGCTTTTATTTTTGAACATTTTGGGAATACAAGGCAGCTGAGCCTTACACTCCGTGGCAATTACTGCGTGCAGTTTCAGGCAGAAATCTTGCATGCTATGTTCTTCTGCTCTTCTGCTCCCTTAAATTACACAGCTCCAAAGCAAGCACGGAAGAGCACAAGAGGACTTGGCACACGGGCTCTCACTGCCACCCAGCTTCAGAGAGGTGACAAAGGACCTTCAAACAAGTGAATATGTCTTTCCATGAAAAGAAGAAAGAGATTAAAGATATTCTGGCAAACAGAAAAAGCAAAGCCATACCCTACAAAATTACTTGAGTGGCAAGTTGGTTTGGGGCATTTTTCTTCTGGTTTGACCTGATTTTCACCCAGACAAGCTAACGGCAACACCTTCATCTGTATATTCTTAGAAAAATCCCTTCTTTAAAGTCTTCTATAAAATGACAATTTAAGAAGTGTACAGGGATATGAAAAACCTGAAAGTAATTTGACATATTAGGAAGACAACTAACTCCTCATCCTGTAAATCAGAAGGGAGAACCGACCTAGCATTCACTTCACCATCTTACTTGAAAAATCAGGGGTCAAACGACATGGAAAAACATAACCCACATAAAATACATGAATAGAACAGCGACAGATGAATCAATATATGAGCTAGCAGCGCATTGAATCGTAGCATAAAAGCTACACAGTCCTGTATAATACATTTGATCAAAGGTGGAAGGTAGAGTGCTGATGGAAAAAAGGGGAAAAGAGGGAGAAAAGATGATAATAAAATAAAAATAAATTTAAATTCTGGAATTACAAATTAAAGAAAACTAAAATTAGCATTATTTACATTACATATTTGCCTGGCAAGGTGAAATGCATTTTGGACACTCTCATAAAAAAAAAAAATCTGATTTTTTTTTATACCACTGGAGTTCAAAATGCCATTTTTCTTCATCTTTCTTTCTCTTTCTTCTACACAGTTTCCTGAAGGACCATGAAGACAAATGTGAAATTTCTTTCCAGAAATGAAAGCTACAGAAAAATACCTGCCTACCTTTAGCACTCTTTTCCCTGTCCCCTCTCCTCCAAGGCAACTTTTTAACTCCCTTATGCAAAAGCCAAATAAAATCTTCACTTTCTTTCAGAAAGCATCATCATCCTCACCTTGTGATATTTAGTACTAGGATGATTCAAGCCCTCACAGAAAATGTAAGACATCATCATCCATCAACAGAACTGGTATAAACAACCCATGCTTTTTTAGCCTTTGCCATAAACCCTCTCTGTCTTGGGCATTTTAGTCTGCTGAGTCCTTCACATCAAATATGACACTCAACCACATTTGCAAATTACCCTGTCTGAGAATGAACTGGATGCTCCACCGGCAGCTTTTGCTTTTTTAGCCTGGAAAAAAACTAAGTGTGTTTTAAGACTGTGCTTTGTAAACCTTGCCTAGAGCCAGCTGCAGCCTCTGATACCAGCTTCTCCTCTGGACTGATTCTCCCAGACAGGTTTCATCAGTTTACAAGCAGCTGGGCTGCAGTTTCATTTCCCCTTAGGATTCTGCTACTGTAAAGGAAGAAATTGAAGCTAAAGAAGAAAATGTGGAGTAAAGTGCAAGTGTCTACTGCATGAAGGCTAAATGAGAAACTGGCACTGCAGCCTATAAGTGTCAATTAGGCACTGGTTCCTCTGGGAAATGACATTTTCACATTGTTTCTGCCTTCTGCTTTGGTGTTGACAAATCTGAGCTTATGAAAGAAAAGTTATCCTCCAGTTACATGTTCTCCTGATGTCTTTCCTATGTGTGCTTTTCAGGAACGACATTTTACAACTAAACTTACTTGCCTATATCATTTAAAATTAATCAAAAAAATCAAGCACTGTAATAAAAACATGATTGATAAATCACTCACTACAAAATGGGGTATCCAGTTGTCAGAATAGAAAAGTAATTTCAGAAACCTCTGGCTTTTGGCACCCAAAGAGAAGTACTGCAGCAAGATCTGACCTCTGACTGACACAACACAGCCCTGGAAGTCTCCCCGGTAGACTGCAAATTGGATCACCATTTCAGAAAAGAAAAGGGGCTGGAATGACTGAGAGGTAAAACATTCAGTGGACCCAAACAGATTTGGTGAATGCCATAAACCCTCCCAATATTGTAGGCTTCCAAAATTACTTTCTAGGTGCTTGACTCTTTCTCAGAACCACAGTCCCTCCCATGTGGAACACATAATTGCTGTGGAGAATGCAGCAGTCCCCCTTCCTAGTGATTAAAAGATCAGAATGGGATTACTGTCCTGGAGAGCATGCTGCTGCAAGAGCTGCTTTCTGAGACAGGAGATGCTCTGCTCCAAACCCCTCTAAATACAGACTGTTAAAAGGTTTTAAACCCAGTGCAAAAGTCTTTGCAACAATAAGAAAAATCAATCCATACTGAGACCTAGTTTATGAAAAATGGCTGATTGACTGCTGAGTGGTTGAAAAGGAGTAACTGAAATTGAAATTCAGCCTTCTAATTTTACCTCCATACGCCACAGTCATTCCATCAGTCTCTTTTCACCACTCGCTCCTGGACTCCTTCAGTCAGAGACTCCTTTTGTCACTTAGACCAACACTTTTATTTGAAATTGGGAAGCAAATCTGTCCTCACAACATGTGGTGTCATCCCATTGTGTTTCCTGAGACTAAAAACACCCTCCTACACCAGCACCAGGATAACTGGGATGCACCGTGAATGCTTCTGCATTCCACAAAGTCTGTGAATTTGACAAGTTCACATAATAATGGAAAACATTTATGACAACTTTCAGAGCTAATATATTCTGTCCCTGCAGAACAATTTTTGAAAAAGAAAAGCCTATCAGTTTACAGCTCAGGATTGGTTAAGAAAGACAGCGCTTTCTGCAGAGAGGAATTTAACAGTGAAGACACAAATGTAGGGAAAACTTATTTTCAATACTTTCATGTGTTGTGCCTAAAGCAGAGCTTAGATTTACTCCTTGCAAACACCATGCAAGAGCAAGGAAATTTGGAAACATGCAGTTCAATTAGAGCCATCAGAGACTTTGGCAAAGGGCCTATTCAGTTACTGACATGGGACGAAAGGTTGAGAGCTCCCATGCAATATCTTCCTCAACCTGTAACAAAGAGATTAGGTAAACCTGATTAAAGTCCCATTTGCAGTAGTAGCTCTTGGAAAGCAACAAACCACACGTTGACCGAGCAGAGGCAAAAGTGGACACAGGCAAAACCAGAGGGGAAGTGCAGAAACTCTCTACACAGGAGTAAAATATGCAGACACAAGACAGCACAGAGTGACAGACCAGTAAGGCAGCTATCAGAGGAGCTTCCTTCTTGCTCCAAAAGGAGCAGTTCCTAAGGGACATCCATTTAAGTACTATGCTGGTAGAAATGCAAATGTATGTCTAGAACAGGATTTTTCCTCCTAAGTGCTGCAATAAAGGACCCAATAAAGTTTGATACACTGTAGACCCGAAGGTGGCAAACAGCCCTCCCGTTACGCACTCAGCAGTCTGTGCAGTTTTGTTTGACTAAAGCCTTCAGATGATGGCTATTTCTATGCCAGAGAACACAATGTTGCCATATCTGTTTACAGCTTAACTCACACCTTGGCAATGTGGGACAGACTGCAGCTGGTGAAAGTTTTCCATGACTAAGGCTCTGATGCAGACTTTGCTCTTTACATAAAGTCCAAGGAACTCCAACCCACACAACCTTCTCAGCTAGCACTTTGTCTCTGCTTCTGAGGAACAGAAGTTATTGACATCGCTGGGTCTAGCCTGGCCAAAAACTTTTCAAACTAATCCTCAGCCTGACAATTAAAGCGTTTTCTCCTTTTTATATCGTTTCATTACATTTCAAGTTATGCGAAAGGTGTCTGCAGTCAGAATAGGCCTTTGTAATAATACCTGTTAAAAAAAAATGAATATAAATAAATAAATATCTTCATATAACATCACTTATGGAGTCAAACGGTCAAGCACATCTTAGCCATATGCTCATGCATTAGAACTATGTGCTTGCATTGTTAGCTTTAAACTTGACAGCAGGGTACAATAAATATGACAGAGGGCTGTTCTGTAAGTTCTTCTCTCACACCTCGGGTTGCCTGAAAATACCTATTGTAATGCATCCACAAGTGTATATTCAATTCATTCACCTCAAAGGAGGAGAATGCTAATATACTACCTAGGAAGTGTAGTACTAGAAAGAGTATAAAAAATATAATGTTAGAGTTGAAACATGATAGCATGAAATGCACACCACATTTCTCCCAAAGGGCAGACAACGTTCAAGGTCATTCTCTCCAGAAATGTTGCTTCTACTCAAACTGACCATATTCCCAGAATGAAGAAGGCTTCAAGAAAGTATTTAGGCCCATGTGGACTTTTAAGTGTGTGCAGAAATCACTGTCACCTTTACAGCTGCTCAGATCCTTGAGTTGCATACATTTTAGTGCTTTGATGGACATTAATGTCATTAAGCTAAACAGTAGTTCTGTGAGATTACCTGAGCAGCCATCAGTTGTATTTTTGTTTCAACTCTACACTTGGCATCTGAATGAGCAGATGGAAACTAAAAAAAAAAATCTACTTCTAGTAACAAATTGGGTCCTATTAGTTTGCTTAGGCAACACTCAAAGAATACTAGAAACAATTCAAAGGTACTCACCATATGTTGTGTACAATCTACACATGCTGACCTTGAATCAGCACAAGCAATTTAAATGTGCTAGGTAAAAATCTGTCAAGCTGTAATCGTTAGAAATATCAGTCCTAATACAATTATTTTTGGTTTTGCAAAGCAACTGTCAACAATTTGGCCGTTTGTACTGAAAAGGAGGAAACGAGGGGAGGAGGAGGAAAACATTTCCTTAATTTCAACCAATTTTTCCCTGAATAAAATGAGCCATATTTTCTAGAGAATCATGCCTCCTCCTCTTTCTCCCGCCTAATGCTGTCATTATTTTTTACTTAGGCATGCAGACAAGGAGGGAGCATATGGCCAATTTTGCTATGATGAAAACCTCACAATTACAGCAAAGAATTCCCACCAGAAATCTGTGAAAGCAGCACCACAAAGATTTCATCTAACTGCTCCTCCTGACCCATCACCCCTTGCTGCGGGTCTTTACTCACGTCTGAAAAAGGTGATGGTTTCCTTATTTCTGTCAAAAAAAAGCATTTTATATTAGCTTGGTTTTTACAATCTGTATATTTGTAAAGCATGAAAATAACATACGATCACACAAATTAATTTACTAGGCTTATCAGCTCCTGCCATCACAACTGCAAGACACACATGCGTTAAAGCAGCAGTTATTCAAGGCATGCCATACTTCATGGCTCTAATGATTCCTGCAAATAGTGCTCACAGCAAAAACATCATTGTTCCTTTAAATATCCTCTCAAGAGTTGTCTGCTGAAATCCATGCCAATCTGAATTAGAATACACTGCCCCTATCTTATGAACTTGCCAGACTCATTAGCAAGTTTTTAACACACAGTTACTGTGCTTCTTCTGAGGAGTGGAAGGAAACTGATGCTGCTAGTAATGTTCTCTAAACAGTTTGGCACTAACTTTGCTTTCTCTATTGATTCTGCTCTCTTGGCAAGATTGCTCTTTCCTTTTCCACGTTCCTGTTGCAACAGGGAAGACTCGCATGATGCACTCACATCAGCTCCCTCATTCCCTCCCAGCATTGCCTATGGAAAAGCAGGCTTTGTGTTGCCAGATGAATTATAGCTGACGATACCTAAATAAAAAAGCTCCAGAGAAAGTAATTGAAGCAATTTGTCTATTTGTCACACGGAACAGCAGTTGAATATGTATAATATACACATGCATTACATATATATACACACATAAATACATATAAGTGTAAAGTATTTCTCAGTTAAAAAAAAAAAAAAAAAAAAAAAAAAAAGGGAAATCTTGCCTGAAAAACTTGATCAAAGTTTCCTCTAGTTTTGAAAAAGTCAGACTGACAAAATGTTCCTGGAAAAGGACCCAGCGTATTCTGGTGTGCACCTTTTAACCATTTTCATGGCCTTTCCACTGACACACAATGTTAATGCAAAGATAAGCTAGTGTGAAAGCAGCAACCCTTCTGCAGTGAGGTTTTAGAAAGGACATAGTATCATCTGGTGGTCTTTCAGAGAGACTAGCCCTAAAAGACTGGTTGAGTCATAGAAATTCCCAGAATATGCTCAATATTAAAGGGCAGCCTGTGCTCTAGTGAACACAGGCACTGAGCCCTGGGCTCTCTTGCAGTACAACTGTTCTGTGAATCTATTTGCTACCTGCCAAAGCACACAGCTCTGGTGCTGCGGCCACTGAACGTCTTCAACCCCCTGAAGCAACTACAAAATCCTACCAGCTGTTTTAAAAGCAGCAGGAAAAAGTCAATACTCTTGATTTGTTCCAAGAAAGATTCAGCTTTAACAAAACCCCCACCGAGTGCAAGCGTACAAGAACATACAAGCTTCCTCACTGAAGCGCGCTGTTCTGCTCCAAATTCAGGTGAATTACACCTTAAAATACCTCTTAAGAAATACATAAAGAGACAATAAAAGAAATGTTCAGTGTGACAAAAAGTTTCTTTCCATTTAAAAGCACTTCTTAATTTTGTCTTTCAAAGGGGTAAAAGCAAACATGAAAATATGTTCACTAGGCTACAAGAAAAACCAGAAGAGTCGCTGAGATTTTAAGCTTTCACTTTAAACCAACAAAAGCCATATTCTACTGATTCACAACCAGACAATGCATTCTGGAAAAGGGTAGGTTTAGGTCCTTTTGCCTCTAACAGCAAAGACCTGCAGAACTCACATCACTATTGGCAGATGTTGAGAATCAAACTGAATAGGGAAGAGTAGGCAAGTGAGCACACGAGAGTCAGGCACTTGCTCTGGCCACAGGGCAGTTTTTCAAATGGAGATGCACCACCAGATTGCAAGTAGCCAGCTATTTTTTCAGCTAGAAGGTAAAAGGGTCCTGTTAAAATATCCTATGAAATATTTTCAAGACAAGCATTTTTGAAAACAGTACTACCTCAAAGGATAGCAATAGAGTCTTCCATATTATGTAAAAATATACAGTAGGGATAAAATATACAACAGCTAATCTGAAAGCTATTCCCATTTACCTCAGCATGTCTTTATACATTCTGTTACCGCAGCTGTCTCACCAGTGTGTAGGCCAGAGGATATTTGAAATGCATATTGTTAAGGTGGCATTTTGGAGCTATTCAAAAAGGTATGTAATAGCGTGGCTTAAACACACGAGCTGATGAAAGCCAGCATCGGCTTACAGATGTTTGCTGAAATGGGGCCTGCTGGTCGGAGTCATTTTGTCCTGAGATGACAAGACCCACAGTCACCCTCCTCTCGCATCAGCTCCTTAGGGGTGTCCTGCACCTTTTGGAGCGCTCCGAGATCTTGCCAGCGTGGAGTCAGCACCTTCTGTGCCAGTTAGATCAATCCCAAACGCCAGTATCCCAAAGAAGGCTGGCTGTACACGTATGCACAGAAGGAGCTGCCAGGCGGAGGCCAAACACCATCTGGGGCTCCACGTCTCTGCTACCATGAGGACTTGGGCACGTAGCAAGGGTTTTCTTTCCCTATCCTCTCCCTTCTCACCTTTATTCTCATGAACCAAGGGCAACAAGACCAAATTTGTTATGGATGTTCATTAATAGACTGTAATAAAGTTCACTTTGTGCTGGGGTATGTTTTAAGAAAGCAAAATATTTTGCAGAAAGAGAATTATTTTAGCAAAAGATTTCAGCAGGAATTACTGGAAATTTTCTTTCAGTAAGGTGAGGGACTTGTGTCTACTACTCACTTAACTAATAGCAAATAAAACAGGTGAAATATTTCTGCACTGTGAATTCTCCGGACAACTGTGTACTTTGCAACACCCTAGAGCACATTTCAGCCTCTCTGAAAACATTCCAAGGGTCCAGGTTAATCATTTTTTGCTTTTTTTGCCCCTGCTGCTCCTAATGACTAAGGAGAAGGGCTGCCACCTAAGGATAACACTACTCTTCACAAATATGTGCACATACGACTAAGTAGCACACCTTTAAATATTTGAAAGCTTTCTTGTAATTTGCTTTGGATAGTAGACGGCAGAACCCTACCTTCTGTGCATAGTTTCTATTTTAAGTAATCTAACAGCGTGCTTTCCTCCCCATCTCTATTTTTTAATATTTAAAAGAAAAAGTAAATCCCCCTTGAGCAATTAAAATATGAAGTACAGTAAAAAGAACCTTCATATTTATATGTCATTAACCTAAAATGAAAAGCTATATATTAAAGTGTACAGTACTGTAAAAAGAAAGACTAGAGAAATTCACTTAATAGAAGTGTCTGGAGATCACTTCATTCTTTTGAATTTTGTGAAACAAAGCATACTGTGATACTTGCACCAATTCCAACCTCCACAAAGACAAAAAGAAATATGTGTTTCGGTTGCATCACAAAATTTGTAAATGATGATTTATTAAGAACATTGTGTAAAAATGGGGGAAAATGTATTACAGAAGACAAGGCACCTTCTATGTGCCCTCCCCGAATAAACAAAAGAAGGCCCTTTGCTGTATACCAATTGATTTTAAATATAGATTTCATACAACGCAAGCACTTAGGATATTCCTCATTTTTTAAATCAATACAGGAGGCAGGCACCTCAATTTAGAAGTGAATGCAATAAGTATTTGTAAAATAACTGCAGATTATTGACCAAGATCATTGAAGGCACTGCAGACAACAGCACTGCTTGACAATCCTCACCAGGTTATTGATTCTTTTCTCTCCCCCAGAAGTCCAGGTGCTTAGGCTTGGCTCAGGGTGCTGAGCACAACAGAGAAAGCACCTTATTAGATGTCACTCTCCTGTGCTTCTTCTGCAAGAAAGTGACAGGAATGACAGGCAGTAATACTTTTGACTCACATGCGTGTTTGCAATTAGCGCAAGGTCTTAATCACTGGTCTGCACAAAAAGACTTCTCCAGAAGACAATTTTTACCTTGTACTGCTCTGCCAAGTATCTTAACTGGTAAGAACGGCTTGCAACGGCCTGTCTCTCTGATGGTGACTTCCTGAGTATGAGTTTCCTGATGGAATCCAATAAATCCACGGGCCTTTTCTCACAAAGAAATAGATCCTAATGCTCCCAAAACTCTGAGCATTACCTAAAATCAGGCAATGAGCCTACACTGCTGTAAACATGTCAGAGTTCACCAAGAAATTCAGTGCAGGAGGAAGGCCAGACCACCGAAAGACACGTCTGCTTATCATATCCAGCTCACCCAATTCAATTAACATACAAAGCAAAACACTGAGCTCTAAGAGCTGTTAGTTACCAGACACCTTTCACAAGAGGGGAGAGAATGGTCCTTTAGATTCCTAGACCCAGAGCAGTACAGGCACTCAAGTGAGGATGCGTGCAGGCCGCGCACCAGCTGCTCCTGCTGAGGCTCAGCACAGCACTCGCTTCTCTGCAGCAGTCCAGAGTCACCTGAGCCCAGAGAGGTTTCTCAGAGGAGGGATTTTGTGCAAATGCAGCTTCTGCTCCTTTCTGAAGTTGTTTCATAAATTATCCACCACTTTACTCCAATGACTCCTCTGCAGTTGGCAAGAGCAGCTGCAGTGCAGCCCTTAAAGGGGAAATCAGCATGTTGCTTCTTGTTCACCCTGACAGCGTTAGACAGAGGAATTCCAAGATAAGCATCATACTTTGTAACTTCATGTCCAAATGCAGAATGGTTTATCCAAATTAAAAACCTGATTACAAGCCCTTGTTCTTCAATTTCTTTCCAGATGTCCGACTGCAGATCCATTGGCAAAAGCACGTACAGCTCTGTTTCACATTGACTTAAAGGCATACAGTCAATTTTCCCATTTTCTGGAAATATTATCCCCAGCAATTCTGTGCTTCTAGAATGGAATCAACCATTATATGACATCTCAGTCCATAACTTAAAAAAACAGTTCTGCACCCTGTGCTGGGTATTTCTCTGAATGCTATAAATTATATAACACAGACACAGTGAAAGCAGCAGTCTAACCAGGACATGCCCCTGGCCCACACACAGTTGTCTCCTGACAACTTGATATCTGACTGAAATTTTCCTTCCGTTCATTCTCAGCAGTTCCAGATAATTAAAACATATTAATCAGTATGCTCAACAGTCACTGCAGAATCCAAAGCATTTGTTCCAAGTAAGGAACCATATTCATAAACTTAACCAGTCTCCGCTCCATCCAAGCTGTTTTGTTGATTGGTTGGCATTCCTCAGCTGCAAAATGTTTTCACCAGATTTCAGACTCCAGTGCCATATTGTCTGATCCAGACTTATTGCTATAGCAGCCACTATGAGAGCAGATCAGAATCCAAGACCCCTGCTGCTGATTTTTCTGATTGAGCAGAACTTCTCCACTAGTCAAGACCAAATCAAATAAGATTTTTGAAAACTTTCTACTGATCAAAGAACTTCCATTGACCACAAGAAATCATCACTGTGGAAAAAACATAAGAAATGAAATACAGAACTTCAGCTGTCAGTTGAGAAAGAAACAGGGGTTAGGCATTGGCACAACAGTCTTCTCTTTCAATGAGACAGAAAAGGAAAAGGACAAACTGAAAAAGCAACTAGTGGCTCTGTTTTTCCAAAACTTAACCATGCCAAAGAGAAATAACTTTCAGAACCAGCTGATAATTCATTAGGGTGAGAAAAATTGTCAAAGTAGAATTGCCATAAAATAAAAATATATTTACTTTACTTACAGTGTAGGTAGGCGTGCAGGGAAATGAAAAGCTGCTTGCAAGAAAAGTTACAAGAGAAGAGGAGTTCAGGCTGTTCAGAACTTAGTTTACAGGAATGAAAAGTAACATGTTAATGATACTAGTTATGTACAAGAAGCACTCAAGATCCAATCAACTTGCTTACGTTCTACCAAGTATGACTGGAAGCAAATTTATGTCTCAAACTGGTACTACGAAGCAGCACATGCATCTTAAAAACTACAGTCTCCGACTTCCCTTCTGGGCCTACTTTGAGAGAGAGAAAAATGCAATCTGGAAAACATCATACTTCCTATTTCTAACATCCATCTGCTGCTTTGGACAACATTCCCTTGAGTGGCTACAGAGTACAACTTATTTTGTTCCTTAAAATTAAAACAAATGCAAAACCCTAGGTTGATTCAAGGAAACTATGAAAAGAGACATCTGTCAGAAAGAAGACTTGTTCTCAAAAGACCTGCCTCAATCTGGTACAGAGCTATCTAATGGCTTTAGCAGGCACTAAGAGTGGAAGGGAGCACTTAGAAAGCAGTTGCTAAGAAGCCCTACAATAGGTATAGACAAGCAAGAAGCACTTTGTATCCAGCCTCTTCAGTTTGATGCCGTTTTTGAAAGGCAATCAGACTCCTAGCACATAGTGAATCTTTTTTTTTTTTTTTTTCAAATGGTAAGCCTCACCAACTGTGCTTGCTTCATAGACTTTTAAAACCCAGCTAGAAATCAAGAGATTTCATAACTCTCGACCCCTCCTCAACCCCAGAGAGCACAGGAAAACAAACAAGCTTTGCAAAGCCTTGCCACTCTCCCTCAGGCTGAGTCTCTGTATTTTCCGCCATGGTAAAAGTCTTTGCTGCTATTTTCAGTGACTAAAGAGAATTCCCTCACTTAACTGCATTGTCACATGAGATTAATGCAATCTAGGAGATGGAAAAGAGGGAATTTAGCTTGCCTGGCTTTGTTCGTGGCAGTTCAAACAGTTCCTTTGAAAGAGCCCTCTGGCACCCAAGCTTTCCACCACAGAAATTATGTCCTCCCTATGTCACCCAAAGGTGACACCAAGACTTTTCTAAGAGTATCTGAAATCTTAAGCCGCTCAGAGAAGTCTCAGCAAGATCTGACCACCTCTCCTCTCTCTGCTCTGTACTGCAGCTAGCATGGCCCTTTCCACACATTCTTAATATATATGAAAAGCGAGCAACACAAGTGCATCTCTCTTACCATGTTTTGCCTGGAAGCTGCAAGACAGACGTCATCATCTAATTTGTTGTCCTTACAAGCCTTCCGAAAAGAAAGGAATAAATTATCTTGTAAATCTTCTGCCCATTAGCTGAGCATTTCATACTTCCATGAGGGACCAGTGTATCTGAGGGACTTCTTTTATCCATTGAAGCTAACCAGAGTCCAAATTGTTTCTGTGACGCTACTTCTCTTTCCTTTATTCACTTCTCCATTTCTGTGTGCACAAACACAATTACTCAGTTCTACCAGCACTCAGCACGAATTCCCATGCCAAGCAAAAAGAAGGAAGATACTCATAGGCTAAGAGGCTCAAGCAAGTTGTTTTGATGCAAACAAAGGGTTTGCTCATCAGTACACCAATAAATGGTGCAGATATCCCAAACTCTTTCAGGACATATAGGGCATTTAGATTGCTCGTATGCACAGATGATATCAAAGAAGTACAGAGACGGGAATGCAGCAAACGAAAGTATACAGGGGATCAAAGTTAATCCATCCAATCTGGAACTTCACTTCCCGAGTTACCTAAGCGTCCTGCCTGCTTCTGTGCACACCCACAGCACTGATCTTGCCAGTGCTGAGAAGTAACCTATCCAGATCACATGTACCGCACAGCTCACAAACTCAGCAGTTTGCTGCTTTTCTCATACAGCACAGCTCTATTCCACTTGACTATTCTTACCCCATAGCACAGTGATTGAAACACTCATGCAAAATATGGTAGATCCAAATTCAAAGTCCTTCCCAGTCTGGAGAAAACACAGTCAACATACCAGGTAAATTATCTTAGTCATAAAAAAAATATGTTTTATTATCTGACTTTTCTGTTAAAGTTGTAAAATATACCCAGGATCAAAGAAAACAAAAAAGAAAAGATACTGAATTAAACTATGTAGCTTGGTGACTGTAACCACCAGCTAGGAAAAGAAATATTAAGTTCTTGTCTGTGTCCAAGAGTACCTATTATGAGATAAATAAGGCTGAAATGCAAATCCCAACAGTTACAAGAAACTAGTTATTGCTTATGAGGGCTCAACTGGTATTTTTTGATTCCCTGCACAGTGAAAAACCTCAGCAGTCTGGCAGCTGGGACTCTCTACCAGCCCCTGCAAGATGCAGAGTGAGGTGCCAACATGTTAAGGGCACTAAAACCATGTCTCACACATCTTGGATATAAGCTCTTAACCCCAAGTTATTCAGAAAAATCTAAAGAGTAGGAAGAAAATATCGCTCGTACTCTTTCAAAGCTGTGGTGAGAAAGCGTTAAGCGTTTATTTCTAGGAGGATACACATAAATATAAATCTTAATTTAACTTAAGAGTTAAGGACAAAATGCAGGAAAGGATTTTGTTCCAAGTAGGTATTGCTGTATTCTGCAATGAATTCCCTCGTTTTCTCTCTCCCTAGCTCTAAGACAACTACTTTCCTGCAGTCAATTAACCAGCACTTTCCTCTAAGCAAACACATTTACAGCACACAGTTTAACACATTTGTTCTCAGGCTAACTCAGCTCTATCAGTAAGCCGTGTTTTCTCCCTGTTCTCCATTTCGCAATTTAGTTTAAGATCTATGATATTTAGACAAGGAACAATCCTCTACGGCATGCTATTTCACGTGCATTTTAGTTTCTTGTGCCATTTTGATGTCCCAGAGGTACAGCACCAGCACTTCAAAAACAGAGACAGACAGATAGAAAGGAAGAGTTGTGTTTCTAACTGTGTGTAATAATTATCATCTTAACTCAACCAGATTAAACACATTAGAACATTGAGAAACAAGCTAGTTGGTGGAATATAGCTCCATTTTGTGGAGACAGCATGTCACACGCAGGAACAGACCAGCTATTTTTTTCTGGAGCCTTAAGAAAGAGAAAAATATTTCCTAATTATCTAGCACAAAGCAGTACATTCAGGGACAGATTAAATGCTCTGTTTTCCCTTAGTCTATCATTATTTTGTCATGAAATAACACTGCCTCCTGCTTCATTTGATAGCAGCCTCCCAGCAGCATCTTCTCTTTTGGAGGACACAAGCAATTGGCTCTAGAATACATTCTGCACAAGAGGAATGTATGAGGAGAATTTAAATTATCTGCATATCTTTAATCTTAATCCATGGAGCACTGGAGGTTCTCCTAGTTATTTATAGCTGGGCTGCGGTGAGCTGCTGAGAGTAGAGTAATTGAAACAGTATTTCAGCCCGTCTGACACCAATTTGTATAATGGCTGCTGTTAGCTACGGCATAATCAAAACACTAAATGCCAAATAAAGAATAAAAAAATGCATTAAATGTATATTTTTATGGTGTGTTTTAGTATCACATCTTGTTTTTTATTGCATTTCCAAATTCTGTTGCTTCTTCCCTTCTGAAATCAATTTTCTTGCCCGGTAGCAGCTTACTATATTTAAGGCTCAAGAAAGCTATCACAGTCTCTTATTCTTTTGGATTAACAGCACTTTCAGTCTGAGAGCTGCTAAATTCTTGAGATTGAGGGCTGTGATTTCTTTTTGAGCTTGTGGTTATCCTAAAGGATCAGTTCACGCAAGTTTTTTGTTTCTTAAGTAATAATTATTTTTATTTCTCAGAAAGTTGATGTTCTTCCCTCGTGCTCCAAAACTAGCATAAGGGAATCTTAGAAGAATCAGGCTCTATCATGTTTTCATCAAATGCTGTTATTACTTGTTAGGCACTATTTTTGATATTTGACAATAATTTCAGCTAAGTGACCTAACCAGGAGGGAGACAGCATGATTTACAATCACATGCATTATTTCCTCTCATTTTAAAGAAGAAAGGACTTCCAGGCAACACTGAAGAACTGTCTTCAGTTCTTATGCTGAGTTGCCTTGTAGTTCTTTTGTCGAGTGAGAAACTGGCTCCAGTCACTGCCTTTCGAACCTTGGTGATAGATTCCAGGCGAGTCACAGCCATCCCATCTCTCGACAGGCACCTCCTGTCCCAGGACAGCTTCCCCTGGCCCCTCCTGCAGCTTGGTACCATAAATCCCCTAGCTTACATCCTGCCCCAGCACCCAGCTCTGCACATTGTTAGTCACCAAATGGGAAACAGACCCCTGGGAGCCAGATTGCTCACCAACTTTTACAATTTTATCCGCACGTGTGTAGCCTCATTTGCCTTTAACAGAGCAGACACCAGGGACTTCTGAGAGCTCTTCCAGCTGTAAGGCACGGAACAGTCATGGCCACAGCACACCTTGTGCTAGAAAGTCCTGGGATTGATTCCCTAGGGATACACCTCGACAGCCTGTAAGGGCCTGGGCAGTCAAGAGAGCAGGAGCTGCCTTAACAGCACTGGACCCCCAAACAGTCAGCAGCATCACTAGAGCCTCAGTCTGCATTGCAATGACAGCAAATCAGGTACATTAGCAGTAGCTTCCACCCATGTTTTGTCAGAAGCTCTTCAAAGTGCGCAAATATCTATGAAACGTGTCAAGACATATAAGCTTTTTCCCAGCAAAGTGTCTCCTTGTCAAAGAGGCCAGCTGTGCGTCCGGGCAGGTCTCAGCCGTCACACAGGAGAGGGGCACGCACGCAGCAGGCGCACCGCAGCCACGGAATGACACCTGCCCAGGCCGCTCCATGCAAGCTCTCAGGCTGCAGCACTCTGTCTCTCAAATTTTAAGTAGACACCACCAAATACCTTGGGAGCCTTTCAGAGAGGAGCCTTAAAGCCTTTCCTCAGTCTTTATGAAGTGGAAGCTTCATTCAGCTATAATTCTGCTCTTACTTCTAATTCCAGACATACCCAGCAAAGAAGCAACACTCTCTTTCAGAATCTCCCTCTAACACCACAGACTAGATTAAAAATGGTCTGAGAGGAAGAAACAGGTTGAACAAAAAAGTTCAATTGTAAACATGCCTGGACTCTGTCTAGTTTGTTATACTTGTAATATCATTCACTGAAAGTTACTGAGAGATGTCTTACAAGAAGGAGAACTATGAACTAAGTGTAAAATCTGCCAATATTTACCTAGTGTAATTCATGCACCACAGTCACATTGACCTAGCATATAACAGACTCACACCAATCACTAGCTAAAGTTCCTTCCAAGAAGGAAACTTGAAAAGTTAATAAATAAATACATAAATAAAAGGCATCATGCTGGAAGGGCGCTTCAGCCAAATGAAATGAACCAAAGGGACATGTGGGCATCAGAAAACAGAGGGCAACAAATAATGTCATAAGTCTATCAGCAGTAGCTTATCACTTCTCTTTTAATTTTTTTCTCCAACTTTCTAAAAACAGAACAGAAAAGTTTTGTGGCTTGCTAAAGGGAAAATACCATCATCTCTACTATCTCAGTAATAAGAGGTCACTTGCTTCCTTGAAAAGATGAGAGAAAAAAATGAGAGAAAAACCATAGTAAGGGAACTCTCTGGTTTATGAGTGTCTGGAGACCCACAGAGAAAACCTAATCCCATATAAATGCAACGCAGAAGCTGAAAGGCAGCCATTTAACCTTTGGACTGCCAGTGCTACCCAGCTTACAAAAGCATCCACGTGAAGCCTTTAAATCACACAAGTTGGAGTTGTGAAAGACCTATTCTGTTTTGGGGAAATCTGGCCCGCTCTCAGCAGCAGGAGTCGTCACCCAAGAGAGGATTCATCAGTAGTAGCTGACAAATACTTTACAGACATAGAAAATAAGCATAACTCTTCTCAAAACAAAACCAATGCTTTTTATAAAGCAAGCAGTTTCTCTTCTGAGCTGTCAGTACGAATATATTTTTCTACTTTAGACCCTCATTGGCATGGTTCATAGTACTGAGAACTTCTCGTTCATAATGCAGATGCACTGTGGACAGACTAGAATACACTTCTACATACACATAAACTTGTGTTGAGTCCTGCTTTAAGAATGGTGCTATCTAATGGCAAATAAACAGTATACAGATGCATGGGGGATCACATGCTACTTCTTTAGTTAAAAGATATTCTATGATAGAACAAAGGTAACAAAATTTAAATTAGGTTACTCGAGACCAACAGCTGGAAAGTCGTCCGGGCTATCACCACCTATGGGAAAGAACCACAACCACAGAGTCACCGCAATGACTCTGCTGTACAGGAGGAGGAAACTCCGAGGGTCAGGAGGCAGCGGCTGTTTCAGATGTGCTCTGTGGCAGTCACCGTCCCTCCTTGGCAAGTCATCTCTGCACACACTAAACCAGCATGATGGCCAAGCTTGCTGAACCACTTACGAGTGTATTTGGCTGGGCGCATTCCCCAGGCAGGCCTCAATATGTTGATATTCCTCTTCTACACAGCCTGTCGAAGGGGCCAAAGAACCTCTGAGTCTTCAAAATAATGAGGCTTCTGCCTCATCACATCACTGCATGTGCCCAAGCCCAGAGGGTGTAGTGCTCGCTCATCCCTTCACTTGCGGCCACACACAGGGGGATCACAGAGAGGAGAAAACATGATGCTTCAATGATTTTCATTAGTTTCTGATGGATCACAGGCTGAGCGAAGCTGATGAAAGAGCAGTGTGGTTTGCACAGCCCAGGCAGTTGGTAAGAGATATTCCACCCAGAGAAAGATTCATTCAAGTTCTAGCACACTGCAACTATGTAATGTATAAATGGGAAATGAGTTAGGAGCAAAGACACAGTGAAATAGAAGGACCTTTTCTTTTCTAAAGTAAAGGTCAAAAAGTTTCTAAATTCACTATGAAATTGCTGAATAACAACAAACAGCTTGAAAGCTTTGCTGAATGCAGGTGGGCTTAAAATACGCTTTAAATCAAATACTTGCTTACATTCCTTGCTGAATCAGAACCCAAATCCTGTCTGCTGGCACAGCCTCTGTTCTACAGATTCAAGAAATTATGCCAGGAAGAATGAAGTCAGTTTGGCATTTGCAGTGAAAATAATCAAGTTTAAGACACTATAAGGGCCACAAACAAGAAAAAGAGAAACAACACTAAGATTTTTATCTGTTCTTGAATCATGCAGAGAAAATTCTTCCCCTCCGCCCCTTCCTTTCTCGCTTGGCAGAAAGAGTGGGTGTCTGCAGCTCCATTCAAGTGGCATTATCTCTTTCAGAAATGAATTCACCAAGGAAACAGTTGCTTATCACGAGGCTGCAAGTAGGAGGCGCCCCAGTGTGTCAGTCCCCAGAACCAGGGATGAGCAGCTAAGAAGGTGCAGGACTAAACAAATGTCACTATCCCAGCTCCATGCTGCATCCTTTCTTGTACTGTTTGCTCTGAGGTAGGGTAAACAACTGCCTTATTCCTGGATCAGTGAATCAAGAACAGAGGCATCAATTTTGCAAACTGTGGCATGGAATTTGATATTAACTGTGAGCCCTGGAGATAAGTAAAATAACCCTTAAAGCCGTAACACCCCACTGCCCCTCCCAGTATTCAATTCCCCTTTCTTCTTCCCCTGCAACAGAAGGATATGGATTTCTCCAGAAATTACCTCCCAGCAGTTCAACTTCCAGCTGAGAGAGAAGAGCCTGTTTTCTCTCATTCAGTAATTTGTCCTTTTTTTTATATGTATAGTTTCCAAAATCTGGACTTCAAGGCAAGGTTCTCAGATTCTTAAATAGAGCACAAATTCTCTCATTTTATAATAATCAGGGAAAAATGTAGCAATCAATAATCAAATCTAATAGACCATGTTTAAGAAATCGCATATGACCAAGTAAGTCATTCTTTTTTTCTAATGCCTCTATTCCCCATCTTTTGAAAGAAATATTATTTTCTTTCTGCTTTTTTGTTTAGTGAAATTGCAACCACTTCAGGACAAGATCTGTCTTTTACTTCATGTCTGTCCAGTTCCTTTTCACAAGCAACACAAAGGATCCAAAGTAGTGCCCAGAGACATATGTAATACAGACATACACATACACCACATAGAAACCTACTTTAAAATAGAGTTAAGATTAAAGGTCACACACCAGAACATTTTGGGGTTGGAGGGAGAAGTCCAGACATACTACATAAATGGTAAATTGTAAATAAACACACCAAATTAACTAGGCCTTATTAGGTAGACTCTACCATTACCGTCAGAGAAATCACTCTCACATCGAGAGAAAAATGGTATTTCAGGATGTAACTCTTACTTCAGTTTAAAACAAGAGTCATCAGCAACAGCAAATGAAATAAATGATTTTAGGTAGATAATGAGTTTCAAGGTGGGCACTTTATCCCAGCACTTTTCAATTAAGAGTGCAGGACTTGTGTGTCTGGAGAATAATATCACTGACAGCACTCTTCTAATATATTTTTAGCAGATGCCCTCAGGGCTCCAGTTTCTTCAATCCACTCTCTCCTCTTTTCCTATCAGAGGCTCCTCCTGAGTTTCTGCCAACCCGTAATACTTCTACCTCTCTCATCCTTTCCAACTTCCTCCAAACTAAAAACGAGCAAACATTTTTTTAACCTATTTCATTGCTGCTGTTCTCTCAGCTGAAGGCCCCACATGTGAATTGGCTGTTTGAAGAGTTCAAGACAAGTGGTGATGGCTGATGAGAACTGTGTTACCAGAATGGCCTGGAGAGTTTTGTCAGTGCCCTGGTGTAGCCCTGCATACAGATTGGCTCCATTTATGCCTCAAATACCTTTCCTGATAGAAAAACAACAAAAATCTCTGCATGCACACAGACACACACACCTACCTCTCTCTTATTCTAAATACAACAGCTGAAATCACTAAAAGGCAGTTCTTTGGGAATTTCATATTGCAGATGTTTAGAAGAACCATTTTAAAGCCTAAACTGGACCTTGAGTATCAAAGACAACCCGTATCACAAAGTGGTTCTCTCAGGGCAAAAATAAAACCCCTGGGAAGTCAAGAGCAGAAGAGCTCCTGCTTGCAGGATCATATGGATCTGTATTGCTTTTCATTCCTCTATCTCCTTTCACAATAGATAAATACAAACAAAGGAGAGATAAATACAAACAAAAAATTAGATTCAACACCTTGTCACAAGGATGAGAAGTTCCAGGTTGTGGATACTGCTGTAACCACTGACAGCTGTTGTATAATGATTATTAACAGCTACAAACGTGCATGAAATAACACATGATCCTTGAGCAAACAGCCCAAAGAAACAATTTATTTCTTAGATGATAACAGATTTATTGTTTTGAGGGCTGTTTTTTAATTAATCCGTAACTCCTGAAAATCTCTGCAACGCAAGGAGAACACAGATCCCATGAACTCAGTTTGAAGGTTATGGGGCATATCACAAGACCCAGTGTACACAAACGAAGCAAGGGCTCTACCCCTGACTCCACCAAGACACAGAGTGGGGGGCCTACAAATTTCAGTATATCTGTAACAAGATATGAGACCCAGTTACACTTGCACACATCATAAGCAACTGGTAAAAGGAGTGATATTTTAAAATAAAGAGTCATTAAGGCAAAATCAAGGCAAATTTGAGCCTTCCTCTGTTCCCACTAACACAAAATAAAGCCCTCACTTAAACCACCTGCTTTGGACAGCAAAGGTCCTTTCTCCAAATTTAGGTGAAACGACAAAAGAAGCATCTCTCAAGATAAAATTTAAACAAACAAAAACAAACAAAAAGAGGTAGGATGCTCTATAAAGGGCCCAAACTGTGCTCACCACCATGTTTCAACGTGGGCGGACTTTTATTCAAGCCTAGAGACTTGTAGTAGGAGGTTAGAGAGGCTGAGAGTAAGTTAAGCCGCCACACAGATCTCGCCCAAACCTCTGAGAGTCTCCATCCACAGGCAGTAGGCACAGGAGGCTTCCACCCAGGCTCCCTTCAACCATGCAAAGGCGAGTATTCTGAAGACAAAGCAAGCTGTTGGATTTCTCAGAGATGCCATAAATCTGAGTGCATCATTAAACTCTGCTTTTGCATCGGATACATCTGAACAGGTTGCTACAGCGATATGGTTTGGTTTAAAATTTCCCTCTGTATTTTATTAATTTGATTTTTACTGAAAGTCCAGTTGCGTGAAGTTTTGGTAAAGTTCCCTCTGCACCCAGGCCATCTCAGTGAAAGGGAATCTAAGGAAAAGAGGAGTGTGAGGGGAGAGACCCTGCATCTTTACAGCAGACACGGAAGGAAGGGAAAGGTCCATTCTCATGACCTGGCACCTTATTCCAGGTGCACCAGAACAGGAGCTGAGACACCCTAAAGCAGCTCCTGTTCTAGAAGTAGCCAATTTAAATACACCTAATCTTAGTGTGCAGCAGATGCAGAAACACTCCTGAGGAACAAAGTTAATGCTATCTGTTCCCCAATGGTTTTTCATCCAGACGGCCTATATATATTTACAATGTTAATGGTGGATATTTTACAATTTTTAAGAAAATCTGTTGAGATATTTTTGATTCATATAAAATATTAAAATCAGTTTCTTCACATAGTTAAGATCATGTACCCTGAACCCTATTTTCTCTGGTAAGACAATAATAAAGTACTTAATGAGCAGTAAGGTTAAAGGGAGGGAGAGCAAGAAGAGATGCACAGAAGGTTTGAATTTTCAAAATGTGCAGTGAAAGCTGTCAACATGCAACACACAACAGTTATCAAGTCAGCCTGGCCTTCATTTTGAAAATGCACAGCAAAAATGCTGTACTTTGCAGATAAATAGCTTGATCTGCATCTTCTATGATGTATCAGAAATTCCTTCTAAAATTCTCTCAAATCTCTACTGCAAAGGACTGTGCAAATGACCACACTGAAGGTATCGTGAGGATCACACTGCAGTGCCTATCTAGACAGTTGAACAGGACAGAGAGCAAAATGACAGCTAAAAAATGGTGACAACAGTAGATATGCAGTTGCCAGATGATAAAAAGCACAGGCACTGTTCACAGCTGTACAGCCCCTCATGTGCTAAGGGACAAAACTGTCCATAACACAGCTCTGCCAGTACACACAGCAGCTCCTTGTGCCAAATACACTCACTGCTAAGAACTTCAGCTATGCAAAACTGCAAGAGTAAATTGACACTTTCCCAATATTTTAAGTTCCAGTCATTCAGTGGAAAGGCAGCAGCATCCACCGCTCTTGCAAGGCAACAACCATTAAATTACATTCCCATTAGCATCCACTTTCATTCTGTTGGGTGCATTGATTAATTCAGGACAGACTCACTGCATATTAGCCTCTACCTACTGCACAAGCCTCAGCAGCCAGACTGCTTTGCAGGCCAAAGCCAGGCTTGCAGGTGGCCAAGCAGCTTGAACACACCACCTAAACACACAGACAACAGACAGGTACTGACAGAGGAAGGTGAGAGAAACCTGGAAATGTGTGTCCCTAACAGCTCATCAGTCCAGCTGAGCTGCGCCTCCTTGTGTTTGGAATTATCTGCTCTGGAATTCTGCAGGGAGCTAGAGAGACTCAAAAAGGAATACGCTCCCCACTAAGGAAAAATAATCTTTAAAAATAGAACACTATTAGATTGTAATTACCAAAATGCATTGCTAATAAGACCGTGTAGCAATGTTGCAAAATTTCCTTTAGCTTAAAAAAGTGTCTCCTCATAGATTAGAAAACCTCACTCAACTCTAGAATTCCACACACAACTCACGAGAAGACACCTGTAACTCAATAATCAAACTTTCCTATTAGCAAAATCCACATGCACCAGCACTACTGGATTGTATAGAGCTCAACTAACATGAAATGGACTCCTCTTTATTGATTCAAACTCAGTCCAAAGGTTTCTCACAGAATTATACAAAAATCATTCAAATTGTTATTTCTGCTTAGAATAAATTGAAGAAAGCTTACTTGCTTTCTCTGCTTTAAAAAAAAAAATCGTTCAGTTCAAACACAAGTTTGTTTACATCATATGAAGACAAACTTTGGTTTGATTTTAAGCAAATATATGCATCTAAGTGGTAGGAGGTAATAAAAATACTTATTTTAAATTCATTACACACTGATAAATATTATATACATAATACCTATATTTCATTACAGATATTATATCTTATAATGTAAGAGACATAAATTATATCTTGGCTTTTATAATTTGCTAGGAAATTAGTGCTTTCAAGCTAATCGATAAGAAAGCTTACAGAGATAGCATAATAGAAGCACTGCTTGTGAAATAAATGGTCTGAGTAACAGCAATCCCTGTTCAATAATCTACTAATATGTTATCTAAATTAGCCACTTACCCTGTAATGCTCCTACTATTGCCATAGCTCTGCAGGAGGCATGAAAAAAAAGAACGAAATCTGCTCAGTTTTAACCAGACAAACATTGGAGGTTTCTCGAGCTACCTCTGGATAACATCATGAGCCAAAGGCTAGCTGGTAGCATCTAGACTTGCACTTCTACTACCAGAGTTGAACAGGAAACATATTTTGGAAATATAGGTCTGGTATAATGGAATCAAAAAGGCTGGACATGTGGAAACTGATCTTAACACACGTATCATTTCTGATGGAGAAAAACCAAATCTTCTTGTTTTTAGCTCAGATTATTTAATGCTCAAATTATTACTCAAACCATGAGAACTACCTGCCTCCACAACAGAAAGTCTGCAAACCATCCTAAAATAATATATTGTATTTCATTCTATTAGTCATCTTTTCTTTTAATGGTGGCTAAAAATATGCAGCAGGTATTAACACTTCTTATCTGAAGCAAAAGTAGGAAATTCAAGGACACACAGGACACACAAACGTCTCCACAGAACCTTAAGGGAAGAAGAACTTGGGCAATTACCTAACCATGTCTGCTTAGGCACGCATGAAATGGTCCCCCAGCAGGTTCTATAATGAAACCAGTAAAATGCATCTGCGTAAAAACCCATCCCTTAGAAAATAAAGTCTTAATTTAAAGACTGAAAGCAGCAATCAACAAATCACTTTCCTCAATATATCACTGTAGCAGGTAATTGTGTCCTTTTTTTTTCAGTTTTCTCTGACATGCATCTTCCAGATAACAGATTTTGGTTTACCTTGATATATTCTAAGGCAAACGTTGCAAAGTCTACTAGTAACTTTTTCTAGATAAATAAATAGAAACTCAAGGCAATCTTCCCAGTATAGTGCCTAATACATCTACACCATAAAAAGAAGGCACTACCATTACCTGTGCTCTGATTTGTGCTAGCAACTGCTCTCTGGAAGTCTTATGTTCCAGGGGCTAGTGTGTGTCACAGCTTAGGCCAATGTGTCTTCATCTTTACTGGTAGCTACCCTAGCTAGGATCACTCAAGTCAGCAAGTCTCAACCCATTAGCACTCTACCTTTTCTCTGTGGTGCTGACAATCCTTTCCTCTGCTACATTTAAAAGGTCTTTAATTTCCAATAGTTTTCTCTTCACAGTAAGTACTTGATAAAAGACACCTGCCCCTGATACCCTGAAAAAGACTAAACGCCTTCAACTCTTACAGGTGGAAGATTTCAAAAGAGCAAAGACTGCAAGCTGGGCAAGGGAATTCTGCTGGCTTCCTACAGCCCAGCTTCTTCCAGAGTCCCCTCCATGGTCCAGTCCCTTGTGGACATAGCCCTTCCTCCCCAAGTTCATGCAGACTCCTCCTCTCTTCATAATGCTGCACATGAGAGGAAAGGACGATTCTGCCTTTGCTGGGGCCTGTAAGGAGAAGCAGAAGCATAACCACAGGCTACTCCATCTATGACAGACTCTTCCAGAGAAGCTCCTTCCTGCTGCTCTCACAGCTCCCCCTGCCGCTCAGCGCCCAACTCGGCCAGGGAACGCACGACACTGCCCACGCACTCCCGGACTTTGCCTACATATGTAAGCTGCAAATATGTCACACACCCCCTCTGATGTTAATGAACTGAAGTTGTGTGTGTTGGGCTGAATTCACTTATGCAGTATGTCACATCAGAGCTATTTAGCACTAGGAATTTCTATATTTATAACACACAAGGGGAAATGTAAGTGCTCCAAGGTCCCTAGACTCATATATCCAACTTTCAGAATCACTTGTCATCAAGGTGTCAAACCCAGGAACATCAGCATGACAGCTTGTTAAAATGAGCAAGTTAAAAGTCAACACTGAAATGACTTATTAACAACTCATTTTAATTTTTTTTTTTTGAGTGGATTAATTGCACACGGAAGTGCAGGGCCTGACAATAAACAAGAGAGTCATTCTAAGTCCAAAAATACAGCAATTGAAAATACTTCGAACAAAATCTGCCAAACTTCCCCTGACTGTCTGCTGTTCTGGACCTCAATTTCGCATCTGCTCTAGTCCTGGTGATCAGGAATATTCAAAATATGTTAAACTCCATGATCCAGACATATTTTTATTTATTCAAAGCCACTACTTCATTTGCATACGTTTTGTAAATATTCACATGGTTTCTACCCTAACAAACAAACTTCATGGTGCATCTTTTCCAACTTCAGCTATCATGGGAGACAATGTTACCATGCAGAGCTCTCACCACTGCTCACAGAGCTCCTCCATCCTCACCATCTCCCTGAGAACTGTTCTAGCAGAGCTGCTCAGGAGGTGTCTCCTTGTTTTGGTCAAACAAGGCATGTGTTAGCCCGAGGGAGCAGCTTTGACAAGCATGTGGGATTTGGAGAGACTGACAGATAGGGCTGCCAAACCCCTGAGGGCTGAGACTCTTTCATAAGAACCTTGCATACAGTAGTAGCTCTTTCTAATCATGCTCCAGCCCTTTTTTCAGCTCAGTCACTACTCCAAGGCAGTCACCTCAACACAGCACAGGGGCCAAAGTTGGTAAGAGATCTGAAGTAGATTTGCTTATACATTTCTTTTTTGCAACATGCACTAAAAGGGCTTAGAAAATCCAGAACTAGATTAGGAATGATAGCTAAACAAAAATTTTCATGAGACAGAACCCAGAAGAAAGCAAAACACAAATAGCATGGACTTGGAAACAAGCACCCAATGTCCTTGTCCTTGGCCATTATATTTTTGCAATAAGGTTTGATTCAGCCCAACCTTCACCTGAATTAACTCTTCATCATGAGGTCCCAAGCAGAAATCAGCCTTCTTTCCATTTTTTCTGGCTCTGCTCTTTGTTTTTCTCACCATGAAGGCCAACACAGCCAGGCTGCTGCCTCAGCCTCCCTGACCTTCCCCGCCCTCCACAAGCTTCTCCTGCCATCCAGCCCCAGCAGCTGCTCCTGAGGAAACAACAGTCACCCCTTCCTCCAGGGTCCCTGGTTGACCACAAGTGCAGAGGCAGAGCATGGCAAATGAGTAGATAGTTTTTCTGCTTCCCAGGCATGTCCTTTTCAAAAGGATGTAACACAGTGCAGTTATGGAAGAAACAAGTCTGTCAGTCTGTCACACCTTATAACTTACAACAAACTCTGGAAAAGTCCTTATCAGTGAGCAGCCATTTACATTTGTGCACTTGTTTGCCACAGCCTAGTTAGGGACTAAAATTTATTTACGAAATTCCTCTTAAAAGCACTATATTTTAATCTACAATCCTCAGGCTAAGTTCTGCCTTTTTAAGTATATAAGCAAATATGCTAATCTTTGCTATTTAAGGAAATGTGAAAATATACAGGCACGAGAAAATAATATTTGGCTACCAGAACACAGCTAAAGATAGACTGAAATCACAATATAGAAATAAATATGCCTTATTTGGCATGTATGCTTATTTATGAAGGATAAGCTTCCCTTGTGCATGCAACGGGTCCAATATGTAGAAGCCCTTGCTCTTGACTGGGGCCAGAAGATGCTACTAAAAAAGTTAACTTTAATGTAGAAATATGCACCTATAAGCATGATGGTTCTCAAAAGTGCAATGAAACAGACCAGAGAAGTTTGAATACTTCACCTCACTGAATCTCAACTAGACTTGCCATTCATATTGCCAGTTTAGTTTGTATCAGCTCAGGGGATCTGGAAGCCCTAAAAAAAGGGGAGCAACCACTCTCAAGATCACATGCTTTGTCCAGGCAGGGCTATCATATTCTGACTGGATGCTCCTGTAAAGATGGTGGGGTCAGAGATGGGGGGGCCTTGCCTCGCCTTGCCACAGCTTCCTCCCATTACAGCCCATATAGCACAACCCAAACAGATGGGGCTACAGTCCCATCTAGATGGGGCTGATACTGGAAAATCCTCCCCCAGTTACAACACAGATACAGGCGAACAGTATGTGCAGGAAATGGTTTGACTAGAAGAGTTGCTTCCTACAGTACTAAATGAGGTTCCACCCTGTCAGAAATGCATGGGATTAAAGCAAGCTGCCAAATGGAATTACTGACTGGGAAAAGTTCTAAGATTTTGAAATTTGTCTTCAATTTCAAAGTCACAAAAATACCTAAGAATAAAAATTCCAAGAGCCAGAAATAGCGATGTAAACTTCCTAAAGTGCTTCATTTTGTTAATTCTTTCCCTTCATGATTAAACACGTACTACATATTAAAACTTAACATACACATTTTTATTCTGCAATATAATAAAATGAATAAAAAGAGAATGTCTGAACAGAAAAAGAATAAACCAGACAAAAAGAGAAACATCATTTAAAAATTAAGTTAGCCTTTTAAACTTTTTATTGAAAAAATTTAACTTCTTTGGAAACACCTCAATTTCTGAGAGAACTTTTAAACTAAATAGCATTTTCCTGATGTAAAATGGCTCTGTTTATTATTTTTGACTTTCTGGCTGGAAACAAAGCTCATGAAAGGTAGATTATATTGCAGGAGGGGAAAAAAAAGACTGCTGCAAAGTACAGATTAAAATTTGCATCATTGAACTCTGAGGGAGAGATATTTGCCTTAAACCACTGGCTTTACATGCTTTAATAAGTTATTCTCATTTGTAAGGAAGTGATTATTTGCTACAGTCAGACATAAATGACCTTTGGAAAACTGTGTACAGTTAAAGAATATGCCTTTGCTCTGTAGACTTTTAAGCAACATTTTTATCCATCATATATGTAAATTCAGTGTCAAGTGGAACATTTCAGGATATATTCATTTACAGGACTTATACTCAATCACTTTGCTATGGCTAAAAAGCCCTCCACTTGAAGAGCACGTCTGTATATCTAAGATCAGATGAATGATTCTAAGCACAATCAAAACTTTGTAGAAAAACTGGCAAACATCACAGACCCATTTTCTGCTGGTTTTGCATTTCTGTTTGCGAACTTCTGCTTCCTCAAGGTGATAAAGTGTGGGACAATCTGCAATTTTTTTTCCTTCTAAAACATATTTCATCCAAATCATGCCAGTTATAGTATAAAATGATGACATGCTTGAAAAGACTGTGTTGCAAAAAAGAACTTGTGAATCATCCATAAGAGCAGAGTTCTGCTGAATATGTAATACTGATTGTGACAGAAAATCTATGTCTCCTCTGAGAGAGGGCATTAAATTAGCAAAGAGAGTGCATTTCCATGAAACTATGGCTCAGTAGTCAATTGCAGCAACTGATAAACTTGGCTTAAGTGGCCTGAGCTCCTCCCTTTTTGAGAAACCTCTGAGCCTGGAATAAAACGAGAGTAATGACCATGTCTGACACTTGTGACAGCTTCCTAACCAAGCTGGACAATGCTGGGGCAGATCCATGCAACTGTGTCTGGCCCACTCCCAACGTTCAATCCATCTGAAAGTGTTGAGTCCCTGTAACTAACATGTAGTTGCCCAGTCCTATCTAAGTCATTACCATGAAGATGGTCAAGCGCCTTCTCGGTGGGTAGGGTGCAGCATCTGTACTCCAGCACTTCTTCAATTAGTAGAAGGACTCACTCTATGGCCTAACTAGGATTAAAGGGCAATTGGATTCCAGCTAGTCCTGGCACCGCAGGAAGTGCAACCATCAGAGAGATAACATGTCACCTGTACACACTTAATGTATTAAATGCAGCTAAACTGCAGCTAAGGGCACAATCTTGACAGACTTTTCCTCGGTAGCACATTTTCGAGCTCACCAACACCTGGCTGGACTTAATGTTCACAGTGTCTAAAAGTGCTCATTAAATTGTATTTGTTTATGAAACATTTTACTTAATGCTGCAGAACACCCTCTCCTTCTGTTTCTTTTTTCCTCTGAATAACATTTGAATAACCTTTTCTGCACTGGTGTATTGAAATATTGAGTTCTGTCAAAAAAAAAAGAAATAAAGATTTTAGGGAAAAAGAAAATGTGAATTGTCTCTAATTAGCCAAGTCCACAGCTGTTTCTCTCGGCTTTTGGAAGAGAAGGAACCAAGTCCTTGGGTAAGGCGTGAGGCCGTCAGAAGTATCAGCAAAAAGAGTATTTTTCCTTAGTTACTGTGTCATTTCTACCCTAGCAGCACATACATTTCTCAATGCTACCAAATATCAAAATAAGCCAAGTCAATTAGTGTTTAATGCCATTGGATTGTTGACATTACTCTCTACACTAACACAGAAATAGTCTCCTAATTCCAGTATGTTTTTGCACCCACGCACATGATTATTCTTCAGAACAAAAATGCTCCAGAGAGTTCCTTGCTTTATAGCACCATCTGCAAGTCAGGTATTATGTTAGCTCCAGTTTAAAGAAGTAAAACGCCTAGCTCATACCCTGCTCACATGTAGGATAAAAGACCTCCCATTGACCTTCTCCTCTCATACAGTTTCCCTACAACTCCTTTTCCATATCTTTAAATACGGAAAATTTCCATTTAAATGTTAGACTTCTCTGCCTATGAGCACCTCAAAAATAAAAATGTCATTTCTTCCCCATGGACCTAACAGCTTTTTCAAAGACCCAAAAACCTACACATATATGAAAGCTAACCTGCCTATGGAAATGAAGTATGGATAAATGAGGAAGCAGGAGGGTTATGTATCAAATCCTTCCTTTCCCCATGGCACTGTGCAGCATGCAGTAAAACTGTTTGTGTAACGTGATGCAGCTTCACAGGGCCCTCATTTGGACTGGCTTCAGATCCTCCTTAATACAGCACTCAAGGAACAGTCTTAGAGTCTTTCTTTTTCCCCCCTTCATGCTTCTTCAACTTCTAAGCTGGCAAGTGTATTAGCACAGAATGATCAATCATTCAAAAGTCAGGGAACAGCAAAACGTATAACTGGATATGCAACATTACCTCTGCATCTAGTGCATGTGTATATATACTCAGATATTATGAAATGAATTACAATTATATGATTAAAAACTATGTATCAGGTAACACAAAACAGCTCGCCTTTTGCCCAGTTTTTAATTAGACAATTCATCAATTCATTTTCTACCTTTTTAGTTAAAAAGAATGTGGAGAAGCAAAAAAGAACATCATGGAAAGCTTCATTCAAGGTCTCTGAAGATCTGCAAAAATCGTAGGCACCTAGTATAAACTCCATAAGCTGTGCCTACACAGCTAGAACATCCTGCCCAGCATGGAAGCTTGTACAGGGGAGTCATCACTGATCCACACATCAGAAAAAACACAGCAAAGGGAAGTTGCACTCAGAAACAACTGAGAAGAGTTTTTCCCAACAGCAGAACAGTTGGGATGGAGACACCACACTGGATATTATAACCTGCACAGACTGCCTACAACAGAAGCACAGCGTGCTATCAAACCCTATAGCCTGACTCATCCCTATTCTCCATCCCCTCAGTCTGCTTTGGAAATACTTTGTATTCCTTGAATCAGCTCACTGCCTGAATTACTCAGAGGCACAGAGTTTACACGACTTAAACATGAGATCATGCAGTTCTGTATCTTTATGAAGGGAGGAAAGGGGGGCAAGACTTGAAGTGAAGGAAGTGCAGATAATACCGCTGCCTTACTGCGGGCCCTGCTCAAAACTATTGGTTTTCTGTCAGCTTTTCACTGAAATCACAGCATAGCCTTCTGGCTGATTGAGATGCATCTGTGTATACATACTCCCAGGCTCTCTATATTATCTCCCTTATCCTCATATGCCAATTCCTAGCATCTCTGTTGCTACTAGAGGCTGACATATACGCTTCCTTTATAAAAACACAAAATAAGGCTGCAACAATACTCAGGCCAGCTTAAATCAAGCTATTGCTGATTCTTAAACATAGTAGCTTATTCCCAGAAATGGTATTAGCTGAGAAGCTGTGCTAAAGCTCTAATTAAAATGTATTGCACTGTGCTAAAAAAGGTCTGTTCAAAACCTAGTTTTTAATCACACTGCATTCAAGACATACTCTCTCTGTTGTGTAGGCTCACACAATTACTCAGGGCTTACTGGCTGTTTCAATCATTGGCTGCTTTCCAAGTTTTTACTCCCTTTTGTCTTACTTTATATCCATGTAGACAACAAACAAGCTACTTCCACCAGCAAGAGAAGCTTCTTGCTGAGTCAAAGAATGAGCCCTACTTGTAAAGGTAAAAACTTCCAGACACAGGTGAGCAAGTGACATAATTAGTAACCACAGGTGGCCTGCAAATTGTGTGGTATTTGGAATTTGCTCTGCAACAAAGATCACTCTGTAGGTAACTGCAGTGTAATAATGCTTCATAGTTGAAGGAATAAAGCTTTATTTCAGCAAGCAAATGTAGATCAAATACTCACAGAAGTCATCTGCCTCACAGAACAAAAGTCATAGATGCAATTACAGACTCTCTAAATACCAGTCAAATTAAGTTGGCTCTTCGGTACTTGTTTCCCAGAGAAATTTCAGCCAAGCTATCACTAGCTCCAGCATGGATACCTTTCAGTTGTCTTAAAAGCAGTACAGGGAATGTTAGACATCTGTAAGCATAAAATAGCAGTAATAATAATAAAAAAAACACTCACTGGAGGTGAAATTCAAATCCTGTCCATGTTTGTATCATTCTGTTGGTTGTCAAGTGAAATAAATCAGGACAAACTGATTTTGCATAGTCGAGTGAAATAAATCTGCTACTTAATCCACACTTAATCCACAATGCTGTCAAAACTACCACTGTTTAGCCCTTCAGCGTTAACAAACAACTTAACCTCCAGGGCATGTAAAACCATGATGTGCATTAGGGGTGAGTACCTGCACCTTTGTAAATACCTACACTCCACCTTCTCTCCCGCCACTAACACACAGTTTTATTTTATTTACAAAGTATGACCTAGTTCATTATTCTCCTCCACTTACCTGTGCGATCCTCCATTTTTTCCTGCGTGTTATTTCATTTGATGATTCCTGGGAAGCCACCAGTCCCTAATCACTCTATAGCCCAGATTAGCTGCTTTCTTCCTCCCTGCAGCATGAAGAACAGCTGCAGTAAAATCAGAAGTAAAGGCTGGTCAGTTTTACCAGGTGCTACATTACTAAACACAGCATGCACCTTTTGGAAAGTTCGAGATCCTGTGTTCGAGATCCTCATTCACAAATCACCAGTCCTCTCTCTTGAAAATTCAGCAGGTCAGTACTGACCAGCTTGGTTCCAAGTGTTGTCCAGCTAAGTCCTGCTAGCTGCCACATGCAGGGCTGCCCTTCACCTGGAGATGCACAGTACAGTATGGTGGTTACAGTATGATAGTGGTTCTCTGTAAGTGCTATGGCACTTATGGTTGAATTCCAACCCATTCCTGTCTCCAGACCTTCGGGTTTTTCCCTGGTTCCCGTTCTCTCATACTGACTCTAAGATTGATTCCAGCCCTAGTTCTAATCACCAGTCTGAACAAACCCAGCCTGGATTCCTTACAACATGGCATCTTAATCCATTCGATCCCCTTGGATATCTGGTAGAAGTATTTTTTTTTTTCTCCTCCCTGCCCCCCAAAATCACAGATAGCTCTACCACTTCCATTATTGTGCTTAATAAGAATAACAAAAAAATCTTCCCGCCCCAATTATCCAACTCAAAGAAAAATATTAGGAAATTGAACACTGACTAAATTAACAACAGAATCTGGCACTTAATGAGATTGACTCACAATAATTTTATAAAAGTAATGCCATGTGTGCGTGAAGGCAAACTACAGAGAAGTTTTTTTGGTTGTCCAATAATAAAACATAAAACAATTGGAGCAGTTTCTTCAGAATTATAAAAACATTTGCTAAAACTACCAAGTCTGAATTTTTAATTTTCTCATCATGTTGTTACTTCTCTATAAAATATGCTCTACAATGGCTAGCATCCCATTTCACATAGCAATCAGAAAAGAAAATACTTCTCAAACAATCCTTTATTATTGCTTTAAGAAGTCAAAATTGGATTTCAGGGCTTCTTTCAACTCTATAGTGAAAACCTCTAATTTAGAAACCAATGGAATTACTGAATATTTTCTACCAGGAAACCTCGCTTCTATCTCTTGTACTTTGTACGTTGTTCTGTGTTAAAATTAGATTTAAAAAAACTCAGTAAATATGGACAAAATAACATTCAAAATGAAGATGACAGTTTTTATAGCACCTCAGAGCTTTTTGTTTGCCTCTTTTATAAAAAATAGCTCAGATAAGTTAATAATAAGTAAATGTTCTGTTTAAAACCTGATCATCCATCTTTGTCTCCCCCACCTTCTTTTTTTATTTTTAAGAAAGGAAGTCAGCTTCCTTCTACTCCATAAGAACATGTTTGAGGAACTTCACATCCTTTAATCTTCTTGCAATTTCTTAAACGTCTTTCCTTGATTCTGCCTATGCAACATTCTGCTTTTGTTTCAAATTAATATTGAAACAGTGTATTTTGTTAGCACATGGAGAGACAAGCAAGCTCCTCAATATTACAGCAAGTACAAAGCAGAGGTCTCCTGATACCAGAAAGCATGAAGAAATGACACTACCAGACTACCAGTAGACAATATACCCAGAAGAACTTGGTCAGAGTAGCTGAGAACAGGTCTTGAGCTTATTTATAGGGTGGTCTACAGTAAGAATCAAAGGGGATTCCTTCTGTTTGAGGAACGAGAAAGTTTTTCAGTAAATTCTTCCCCTATCTCATGTACAGCAGAAAAGCGAGCAGAATTGCAGCAGGCAGTGCAGGTTTTATCCCAGAGCCTGCAAGTGACTTTGCAGAAAGTAAACAGCACTTCAAAATTTCTTGGGGCTAGTGAGTCACTAACATATCCAAGGTTAATAGAATTGGGAAAATTTCAGTGTAGAGATGTCAGATATTTGTTCACTTCTAAACCAAATGTTATTCTGATGAGTCAGGGTCCGACGACACAAGGACACAAAGACCTGCAAAGTGATGGCAGAAACATGCCCCAACTTTTTAGTGAGAACAATAACAACTGGTGTCTGTACCACATTTCATGTCAAAACAGCTTCACAGAGCTCATCACTGGCCTATGCCTCATGGCAGCTACTCACCAGTTAGCAGCATGAATGCTTACGCACCAGCCCCTCATCCTTGTCTAGAGGCAGCTACTGAAAGAGCTGGACAGGGACGGCAGAACCAACATGAGCAGGAGCAAACGAGCAGCAGGCAGCATTGCTATATTTACGAGACAAGCAAACCAACAACTTCCAAAAGGTCTGGGGTTGCCTCATACTCTGTTTATGACTCACCTACAGGAACAAGTTCCCTTCCCCAGTCCCACTGGCAGTAAAAGAACACCCTGTTTGGAATCATACTGTCAGGTCTGCAGTGTGCCCTGATCGTAATCAGCTTCACACAGTTCACTGCAAGGAAAAATAAAATGTGACGGGTATTGTAGAAAAAAAAGTCTCAACACTTTCTCACTAATTTTGGTGGCGTTCTGACAATTCATGGCAACCTAAATCTTGGACAAAATACTTTTTAATGTTAGCACAAAGTTGAAAAGAATACATGGTGTCCAACCACACTGAGGGATTGCTGACTCTTGTTGCTGACTTAATGACTTGGCAAAAGCACTGTAAATAAAAGCAACACAGAATCTGCCAATTCCCAGCTTGTCAAGCTCCTCAACAACCAACAAAACACTAAAGTAATTATAGACAGTTAAAATGCAAAGAGCAGAAGACCATTTTCTAAAAGGCACAATTACTGTATCCCTAGAGGCTGGGTTTAACTCTCCACCCTGAATTAATTTCCATTCATTTTCATCTGAAATTCGTTTGGCTTTCCCAAGACGTAACTTTGAGGTATTTCTATGTATCCAAGACTCCCAACAAGAAGGAATTTGCAGTAACTATTTCAGTGACATGTTTAAGTCCCTCATTCCCAGGACATTTGGTAACAGCCAGCTTTCCTGAGGCAGGCCTCTCACCAGTCTATCTTAGAAACCCTGTCTGCAGTATAATAACTTGGGATTTTCACTACCACTGGATTTTGCCTTGCTTCCTAAAATTTACTGCTCATTTGCAGGGACATGACATGAATCTCATGGGTCTCTGGCCCACAAGGCCTACAGATGCTGCTGTGAACACCTCATCTTGCTTCTTGTGTTAAAATGGCGCCTCAAAATTGAGCAAGTGCTCCTTTTCCTTGGAGCAAGTATTGATTTCTGAATACTAATACAAAAGTCAAAGTGGAAACAAGTTTGAATCCAGCTACCTATATGTTGTAACAGTGACAGAAAAATCAACAAAGCATCACAGTCCTTTCATCTTGCTCATGCGGTGGGAAAGTACTGAAAGAAAGGAGCTTATGCGAGTGCTCCTGCTCCCAGGGCTGCTACACCAAACTACAGAAAATAAGAAGCGACTATAATCATGTGAGATAATTTAAAAAGTAATGAATATAAATAACTATTCATTTAACTGCTGGCCAGAAAGGCTCTGGAGAGGAACATCAGGCGCTGCTCTCAGGAACGCTCGGCACGCGGCAGCATGCGCACGTGCAGCCCTCGCGAGGCAGGACAGCTCCCAGGCCGCAGAGGTGCCGCGGCGCCCCACGGGCACAGCTGCTGCGCTCCTCGCCTCGCTCGCGCCCGTGAAGGTGGCGGGCTGAGACACGCTCACACCCCTGCACCTTCCACATCCCAGCCTGGCACCACACCTCTGCGTACAGTTACCAGAGAGCACCGGCTTCCTAAAATCGGCTCTCTCAATTACTCTCCAAAAGCTTCATTTTCCTCCAGGGAGCCTAACTCTTTTGGAACTCTCTAAGAACATCCTTCTTTGCTTCACTTCTCTGGCTCTTAGGCAGAACATATATCATTTTTTCACAGTGAGTAATTTATTCAGAGGCATTTTCCAAGTCAAAGGAGCTTCTTTTAGCCCCAGTAAGCTTCTCAGCAAATTTACCCTGTGCAAAACAGCAAATAAAAAGAGGACAAGGCTCTACAAAGAGGACAAAGTCTGTGGCTGCAACAGCAAAGCACAGTCCAGAGCTGCATACCAGGTCTTCAACCTTCAACCAAGGTCAGCAGTGTTATAACCCTTCCCTGATGCTAGAAAACTCAGGCAAGCCCTGAATCTTCTTCTTCATTTCCTCCTCCAGTACACAGAAGAAACCAAAGTTTCTAAAACCTGCAT
The DNA here is from genome assembly GCA_003342815.1 of Eudromia elegans. Lineage (NCBI taxonomy): Eukaryota > Metazoa > Chordata > Aves > Tinamiformes > Tinamidae > Eudromia > Eudromia elegans. Next base: position 3,826,733 of record PTEX01000052.1, on the reverse strand, counting down.
CCTTCAGAGATGCTCAAGGTTCAACCAAAAATCAAAAATTAAATTGCTGTTTAAGTCCAGAAAGTCAAGTCCTGCTAGTATAAATCTGCATACTCCATTAAAGAGCTCCATTAAAGCTACACAGATCTATGCCAGCTGGGGATACAGTGCTGTTTCTTTTTTCCCTTTATGCAACCTTATCGGAGTCACATCAATCATCTTTCTGGGAAATGTGTTTTTCCCCACAGTTACAAAGGACATCGCTAATGAAGCATCGTCTTTGTTAGTCACAGAAATTTTGGCAGCTTACTAGGCTAGACATTTTAGTTTTGGTAAAGAATTTACAGGCTAATATAACTTTCTATAGCACTTAACCTTAAAATGCCTCCAAACTGCAATGAGATTATAGTAGCCGAAAGCTGCTAATTAAGTATTTCCTAATGGGATAACCTGACAAATTCAGGGTAGGTCCAACCATTCCCTTCGGTGGGTTTCAGCTCTTTCTTTTTTTGATTTGCAAAACCTTAAGAATTTCCCTTGGGACGCACAGTGTCAGCCTACCAGTTATATCCTTGCTTTTCTTAATTACCTTCCTCAAATCTTTTAGAGGCAGCTGATAGACCTGCAGGGATCCAAAGAACATAATCTGAAAATGAGGTGTTAATAACCTTGTAAGAACAGACCCTTAAGTGATTGTCCTCTATAGAAGAATTTACTTAAATAATTTTGGATTTTTTTTTAAACTACTTGCCTATTCTTTGACTTTACATAATAGAAATAACAACGATAATCTCTATAATCCTTTGAAACTACATTTGTTTAAACTGTCACAAATCCTGCCCAGAATGCACAGGGGAATTCAGGGTCAGCAGAACAGAGAATCCCAGCCTCAGTAATTACACACAGATACAATAAGCAAAATATACCTGTTGGTAATATCTATTTTTATATGGTTCTCTCCATAAGAAGGGTTACAAAGTACTTCATGCAGAGCCAATCACTCACAGTTCAAGCAACCAGGGAAAGCATTGAAGGAAATTTTATTTCTAAAGGAAAGTAATGCAGATGTTAGCACTGGAGATCTTAATGGTAATGCACACTACAGAGAAATACAACTTAGTAAAAAAAAACAAAAACCAATGACACTGTCTTTTCAATAGCTATCAGAACAATGATTTCTATGGAGCTTTTGATCCTGGACTCTGAAGGTGAAATTTACTGTGCAGGGGCCAACGCATAATTTTTGATCAGACTATCATTAGACTTGGATTGAAACTTTCAGTGGTACAAACACTTTGCTAGTAGCTCTATACAGGTAAAATCAGAGGCATTAAAGCTTATTAAAAAAGCAAATTAGAAAACCAATTCATCCATCTAGGGATTTTTTATTTGAACTCACAAATGTTCTGACACCAAAAGTAAAACTATTTGTAAAGTCAAGTAAAATATATTGTAGATGCACACAAACCTATTTTGCAAATTCAAGTCACAGCAATTATCATTTTGATCATCATGCAAAATCCAACATAGCTTTCTACAGTATACACTGACTTCAACATATCTGTATGAATTCAAGAGCACTTTTTATGGAAGTACACAGAAACAATTAAGGCATTAATGTCTATCACCATGTACCAAACTCACAAGATACCAGTCAAGTTATGACTTGGGGATTGCAGCAAGCAGGAAAAACAAGGAGTTTTTTGTTCCTCTGAATCCTAGCCCTATTTGTGGGGGCTGAAATCTTTTAAGATTGCCTCAGTCATGAGCTAAGCAGTGTGTGTATTCTCTGTTCTGCAGAAACATCCTAACCCAAAGATAGGCATTGCTTAACTACTTCACATAAAAAAATCAGGAAGAATCACAGACCAAACAGGCGTTTACAGAATGATGCTGTTACATGGTGATGGTCTTCTGCTGACCTGCTAGGATGACTGTTGAGGGAGCTAGCAACCTCTGCACGTCAGCTGGGGGTCTAAATGACAGCAGGAGGAAACCTGGGACTAGCTCTCCATAGAACAAGCCCCAGAGCACTCTTTCAATATACACTCTCAAAATGTTAACTGTCTCCTTCCCCTCACAGCTCTGTGTGGAAGCAATCAAGCAACCGGGGATACCTGTGTCATCACCAAAATGTTATTATCACCAAGGCCTCTCTTCCTCTAGGCCAGGACAATTGTGACCCTCTCCCTCTAGAGTTACACAGTAGTCCTAGATGCACTAGCACAGGTAGCAAAAGCAACAGAGAGGGATTAAAGAGAAGCATCTTTTATAGTGCCTGCTTTTCACTATTGCCCCAGAATCAGTTAATAGAAAAATAGCTTCTGGCACAGGCCAGTCCGGGCAAGGCTGTAATGAAGGGATTCTCATTGCAGGCATTTCGTTATCATTATGCAAGAGGCAGTTTATCATGGGCTGGCTGCCACTGCCTCTCACGGTGATAGACTGGCATGCAGAGACCTCCACAGTCATCTCTCTTCCCTTGCACTACAGAATGCCAGACAGAGCAAATAAAAATGAGTCCTCCTCTGCTCAGGGGCATCTGCCATCTACTATGAGTCCATAGCAATAATGTCCTTCAGAGATATTCATTATGGTTATAGTTGCTCTTTTTCCTGTCTCTCAACCTGCCTTTCCATTAAGCTTAGAAAATAAAGAGGAAAATGAAATGAAGAGGTGAGGGGAGTCTCTGAGTTTGAAGTCAACCCATTTTCCTACCAAGTTTTTTGTTTGTTTTTGTTTTTTTAACATTCACTTCTCATTCAGGAGAAAACTATATCTCTCTAAGAATATTACACATAAGCAGCATGTATGTGCCATTTTACAGTTGGCGCAGAAGCAGCTGCCAAACGTTTCAGCTGTATAAACTGAAACTGATATTAAAAAAGAAAGGTTCATCCGAGGAATGCTTACCCAAGCTCAGGGCAGCTAGAGGAAAGCTTCTCTCTGGCTATTCAGACTCCTGCAAAACCCCTGTTTTCACAGCCATTTTGTGAAAACCTGAATACCATTTGCTCTGTGTTTCACATCATGTAGGAGAGCTTTCTACAGCTAAAAATAAGTTTGCCTTTCAGACTGTCTGAATTCTGACTTTGCAAACACTGCTTCTCTTTGCGAGTTTAACTCAGGACAAAACAGATCGAAGTACTAGAGAGCACTTTAAATTGTCTGGCTCTGGAGGAACAGAAATAACTTAAGCGTGGAGCTAGGTACAAAGCACTATTTTGTTGAAACACACTCTACACTTCCGATTCAGAAGATGATGAGTGAGATCAAAGTTTTGATGATGCATTTCCACTTAGAGCCACTTGTGATGAGAGATCCCAACCACCCCAAACCTAGCATAATGTCTTATTACTTGTTCTGAGGCATTTGTTTAGAAGTGATTCGCCAGCAACACTAGCCAGAGGAAGCAGCAAGAGGATGTGAACTGCAGATTCTTCAAGTATCTCTTTAAAACTGCCTCCCATGAAGAACTCCATAAAATACTCGATACTCTAGAGAGCAGAAACGTTCCTGCCCATGTAGTAACAATGCCACTGTGCCAGTTCACACAGAGTAAGAGTTTGTTGCAGCTTCCCCTTCCGAGTATGACTCAAATTCATGATGCCTAACAGCTCATGAGCTTTTACTTCTGGTGATCAAATTACCTGTCACACTGGCTATGAAAACAGCCCGTACTCTGTAGCTACTGTTTATTACAGAAATCCTTACTGTTTTCATCTTTCTCCATGCATCTTTCCCTATGTTTCGCTTTTCCCAAGTGACGCACACAAGAGTGTGCAAGAGCAGTTGTCCTGTCTGCAAACTGTCCCACCTCCTCTCTTTCCTGGACATTCCTCAACTCTGGAGACAGAGCTGCCACTGCATGATACGCTGTGGCAGCTGAGCCACTTTCCCTTCGATATTCCCTTTTCCCTTTCCTGTGCCACATGCTCTAGGAGACCCTGTGTGTGCAGAGAGTTGGACTAGATGACCTCTAGAGGTCCCTTCTGACCTTAAGTATTCCATGATTCTATGATTCTAAGGCAGAAAATACATTTTCTACATTCAATTAAAAAGTGCAGAAGCACTTTTAACCACAACAGATCCTCAGTAATGTTATTCTTCCACCACATCTTGAATATGCCACCTGCTTATGTATATAGGTGGAGGTGTTCACAGTACTGAGCTCCAGATTGCATCCTCTAGCTGGTGAACAGAGAGACCTGAGATAGGTGCTATGAAGGACTCTTCCTCTCTCTTCAGTGGAGAGAGAGCTAAGATAGGTAAAATTAATAATGAAGGAAAAAAGCGTAAAACAGGGCTCCATCCAAGAATTAATGTGCTTATTTTTACAGCACTTGCTCAGTCATCCCTACTTGCAGCCTGAATTATCTCCTCTAATGCTGAAACAGAGCAGGAGAGAGAACAGGGTTGCTGCTTTCTTCACGGTGAGTAGACAGGTGCATGCTGCTTGTTGGAGGAAAAAATGAGCCTCCTAATAGGATAATACACTTTGGATTATATTAGTTATAGAAAGATCGAGACGAAAAAGCCTCAAGGGCACAATTATCAGTAGCTGCAGGACTGATTACTGTGATGTGCTGAGCACCTGCAGTTCCAGACACCGTGGTGGGCATCACATGCTTTACAGTAGGACCCCTACAGCCCCCTTGAAAAAGAATGGACTGAAGGGGGATTTTCCTACAGTTAAATCTGACAAAGTTTCTCTTGCTATTTTTTAAATATAAATCTTCAAGAAATGCAATTTATTGGTAATTCTAGCCATTTAAACCTCTGTGAGAGCACAGAATACCTACAGTACAGCTCTTTGTACTCTGTATGCGGAATGTAAAAGTTGCAAAGCACTCTGTGAATAGGTAGTGCTGCATATTTTTACCAAGCAACAACATTTGGGGCCATTTCTTGAATGCAGACCAATTCTCTGACCAATGTAATAGAAGGAAAATTAATGAAGAGATCAAACAAAATTCAAAGATTTCTAGCTATTTCTTAAATTACAGATCAAAGGAAAGTGCTTTTATGTTGCCAGGAATTTCCAGTGTGTCTGGGTGACCAGAACACTTTACTCTGTATGTTGTAATGGGACCTGGGCTCCATTCTCGGCTTTGACTACAACAGATGCTCGCACCTAGGCAGTCTTCACACTGGGGTGAGCAAAGGAGCGTGCCTTACTACTAGCTACACCTGCTGGGGTGCTGCTATTACCCTGCAGGGAGAATAAAATTACTGCTCCATAAAGAAATGATATAAAGACTCGGGAGACGGACAGCATTCTCACAAACCCTTTGCATCTCCACTAAAGGAACATCTCTGCTGGCATCGCCCCAGACAGGCAAAGTCCAGGGCAATCAGGACAAAGCAGGAAAGAGAGAAGTTCCAGAAATCCATCAGCAATACATTAAATGACACAAATTATGGGCTAAGAAATGAATAAATTATAACATCTTTGAAGACTGCACTCATATAGGTGACAGATTAAATTAGTACTTATTTTATGTTGAGGGAGCTCACTTCCTAAGAAATGTTTATGTGCTCTTTAGTTTTTTTTAACAAAAAAAAAAAAAGCACCCCACCCCAACCCCCAATTACTGCTATTGCCATTTCTACTGACAGAGAAAAACACAGAACTATGCAAAGCCTCCAAAAATTAAGAGACAACACTTCAGTGTGTCCACCAGCTAATACTAATCTATAATTGAACACTATGCAGGTACTCATGAAATCCATTAATGTATATAGATTGCTCCTTCAGGATCAGTGCTTCAGCTTCAGGTTACTTTATGTAAGGAAGGCATTTCAAGGTCTAGAACACTGTTAAAAATAACCATGGATCAAAACAATACTTGCTAAGTTTTGTAAGAAACTGATCTGATCTGTAAGAGGAATTAATAAGTAAGAGGAATTAATAACTTTGGAAGAAGATGTTCAGAAAGATATCGGGCATTTAACTACTTTTAAGAATTCTGTTGTTTAAAACTAACAGAAACATTCAAATTTGGTCCTTTCTTTTTAGAGCTGGGTGCTTCTTTTCAGTTGTGAAACTGGCAAGAAAGGCCAAAAGATAAAAACTCAATAATTAATATAAAAACTCAATACATGTTTTCACACTTTTTCATGGTATTTGCTAACTGTCTCTACTTAATGAAGTTGTAGAGTAATAGAATAGAGACAAAAACAAGGAAGTCACTACTGCAAACAACAACAACAAAATTATCTCCAGGAAAGAGTTGTTATTTGTATTTCGTATCAGCCAAATTCTTTGCTACCAAGACCTACAACTCCCACCACTTTTTAAACAAAACTCCCGACATTCTTTGATGACAGGCAACATGTCAAAACAGGGAACAGGGCACCACCAGTACAAGATGGAGCAGACAGAAATGCTGGGCAGCATAACAGTTGTTCTTAAATTTATCAAACACATTTCTTTGCACCACTGCACTAGGACTCCATCGTTGCTTTTCTCAGCAACAACCAAGCACTCAGTTTCACAGTTTTCCTTCAATGGTCCCAGTAACCCACATGAGTTAGACACAAGCATATAGTAGTCTGATTTGCACTTCTCCTTTTTACAGGAAGTTGAAGGGTCTCTTGAAGTTTTCCACTGCCATAGAGACTGACTGACGAGAGTATAAAATGGCCAACCTGTCAGAATAGCCAAGCCTTGCTGGAGGACAAGAACCAGCCACACATCTCAGAGTCACCCTGCTGCTATTTCCTGACAGGCACTATGCAGATTTATTGCTATCTGGCTGAGGTCAGGCACTGCTGTAGCCCATGCGCACACACACAGTGTTGGAGAAGAGCCCTTAGCGGCATGTGGGGCAGCACTCCCTGGGCACTGAGGGCTGCTCACTGCAGCGAATCCTCAGGCTCACCAGGCCACCCAGCTCTACCTGCGCATAAGCTACACAGTTTGGCTACTGAAAAGTGATCACAGGGTGAAATCATCAGAAAATAACAGCCTTTAATTATTAAAATGGAAAAGCAGTTCCTTTTTGATTCACAAGCTTTTGGGTTTTTTAAAAACAGATATAACCAAAAAGTTAAAGGAAATATTATTTTTATATCCTTCTACAAATATTTTTTTTAAACAGAAGAAAATCAAAAGACAGGTTCTGTGCAGCCCAGACATGCAAAGGCTCAGCTTGCTACTGATTCATAGGGAAGAGAGGCCACAGACACACAGTTTGAAGCTAAAGTGGGAAACCAGGGAATAATATAAACAAATAAATAAATTCTACTAGCAGCTAAGAGCTTGGCTTATGACAAATGTTCACCCCTATAAAAGAATACTAAACATATCTAAGATAAGAATGGGTGCTTTTCTTATCTGCCTCATCTGAACTTTGAAAAATTTTCCTATATTCATTTTATTCATTTTATTCTTTTCAGGTTGTTACTCCAGATACTCGTCTCAATGTGATACAGCTTCAGGTCACAGTGGAAAAAAGCAGATAAGTAAGCAAAAGAAAACACACTATTAGAGCATGACGGCCAGGCCACCTTTTTGCCCATCTACCACTATTGACACTAAGCAAACTATCTACTGCCATTGAAAAGAATCGGAACAACTGAACTTACCCTGAACTTTTCTTACCCTGAACTTTCCAAGGAACTTCAAGAAAACAGTTTTACAATGTAGGTAAATGGAGAAAGAGAATCACTGTTTGCCTCCCAGCTCTGCTGAGAACTTGGGAGATAGGGACTGAAAAGCAGACAGTTAATTTTGAGAAAGGTCTTTGCTTTGAAAGGGAGCAGAATTTAGAGTGCAGAGAGTACCAGGCTCCTTGAGAACATTCCGAATTGGCACACAGAGACAGAAGAAACTCAAATTACTAACTCCTTCTGAAAACTCAAGCTGCAGTGCCTAAAAAATAAAAACAGTACAGAGGCTGCAGAACAGGACTGAAGTATATCAGGAAATTTCTAAATGGAAATTTATCTTCTTTACAACTCTTAACAGCAGCAAATGTCAAGATACCAAAAATCAGCTGATAAGCCCATGCTTACCGTTGAGACACACACAGGGCATTTCCTACATAATTGTAACTAGTAGGAGGTCTCTAGAAATTAGTATTTGCAATTCTAAGTAATGCTAATATGTGTATGTTCCTCTTCAGCTTTACAACATTTTCAATAAAGGACTTTATCTGAATTTTGCTTCCCAGTTTCACAGGTCTCCTTGCTACCCAGAGACACAAAGTCACCACTGAAAATCTTGGCAGAGTTCAAGCGTTAAGGTGGAGTAATCCATCAGTAAAGCAATCTATTAGAAATGCAGATAAAGTACCTAAGGGCTGGACATATTTGTGCAAACTGTATATAAGAACTTCTTGTCACTATTTTATCCCTTGTCAACCAGTTAAGTCCTTTGGAACAAAATACAGATTTTCAAAATCTGTTATCATTCCATCCAGCAGTCATCCGTGCATGAGAGTAAATGCTTTCCCTATATGCATTCTTCTTTACCGCAAAAGGGAAATAAATACAGACTGTTAGCATGCGGAATTCCTAGTACTTATTTTAATTTCATCTCTTGGTTTCAGAAATTAATAATTTGAATTTTTAAAGTCAAGCTCACTGATGAAAGGGTATTTCCCTTTATTGTACTGCAAAGTGCTGCCTGCCATCCTCCAAAGGCCCTACTTCAAAATAGAAGACAATTAGACTCTAAGGTGACTTTGTGAAATAACAGTCACGTGTTTACTTTCTCTGCCTTCCAAATCAACCTTTCTCAACTTAGAAGGAAAAGATGGTTTGCCTAATTATCAGTCCTGAGAACTCAAACATTTTTTTCTGAGACTGAGCCTTTCAGGCTTGTACATCAACAACAGCAATAAAGATAGAGAAACAGTAACAATTCTGTTAGCTACCTGCAAGCCAAGATAGACTCCAGCTTAGTCAGCCACAGCTGTGCTGAGTCTGCAAGGCTGACAGAAAGAAAAAACAGTAAAAATTTATTTTCATCACCAGAGTGATCAGGCGTAATTCAGAACACATAGAAACTTCAGAGCTGCTCTGCAAGAAAGTGGTTTATTTGCAGCTTGAAGTTGTACAGCAAAAAAAAAACCAAAAAAAAACAAACAAAAAACCCCAAAGGTGTTCCGTGCCCTCACCTGAGATGGCATTTATTGCAGGAGATAAATGTTAGTATGGGCATTGACTGAGGAAATTCCCTTTGAGATGTAAAGGTTCAGCATGGTCCAAACAACTGGGTTAGCCTCAGGCTAATTTAAAACTTGAAAATTGTCAAACTGATAGCCCTAGAGATGAAGTATTTCCTGTGAGCAGGATGGAGTTCTCATGAGCAGAGGCAGTGCAAAATCACCAGAGTCACACATCCAGAGCATTTCATACCTGCCTGGCATGTAAAGAATAGTGACAGAAGGGAAGGAGTAACTTCAATACCCTTTGAAATCCTGCTCCACCTGCTTACAGTGTATCACCAAGGGCTGCCTGTTATTAGTAATTGGAAAAAAAATATTAATTTATATTAAATAGATGTTTAACAGACAGTTAGCATCACAGAGGATGCATGGTACGTAACTTCATATTATTACAGTCTGAGGTGTATCAAAAATGCAGAGACCTCAAAGAGAAAACTTTTTGCAACTGATAGTCAATTTTTCATTTGTCAGATTAGAAAATGCAATATCTTCATGGGAAAATATAACAGCTGATACACATTTAACAATAACTGAAGAACAGTTTTAGACTTCAGAATATCCACATTCAGCAAAAGCAATTAAATACATGCTTATCGTTAAGGAGTCCCACTGGAATCTATTATATCTAAGAAGCAAGCAATAATCATGAAGCAAGATGTTACCACTCAGTCTGAAAAAATATTTCCATAAGTGAATAAATTTTGCAGTGCCATACTTGCAACACAATGCACACAAACATGCAGGACTGTTCACAGCTAAAATTTGCTTTCTCCTGTGCTCCACTACTGTATCTCATGAATTTTTAGTTAAATGACACAGCCCAGCTAGGAGCTGATTTCTCAGACACTGGACTTAAATAGAAAACTGATGATTTGAAGCCTGCTTCATTTCTTTCTTGGTGACACTATAATGAGGAAATGTAAAATGTCTGAAAATTGATTTTCACCCATCCTATTGTCAATGTCTAAACAATAAACTCTAGCCAAAGTTTTAAAGATTTCATGCAACCAAGCATCCTACAAGCAAAATATATCTCCAGTTAAGCTCTACTGGAAGTGTAAAGGATATCACAAAGAGCTTGGTAAAACTGAACATAAAAGGAGTTATGATGAATGCTCTAGTCCTCATTCTTACAGAGGTTATTGTCTAGATAATATAATCAGCACTAGGTGACTCAAGAGTGTTCAACTCTGAAAAAGATACATTCTGTTACTAAAATATCCGGGACAGAAATTTTGACTTATGAGATATATTTATATCAATATTTACTTAGCATTTCTCATCCTCATAGTGACTAGAACTTTTCATTGGAAAGCACCTTTGAAATGCCAACCCTAGTTAGCCTTTAAGGCTGGATTTATTTGGCCCAATTTACTCCTGTTTCCCTCCACAAAGTTTTGTGGTTGAAAACTAACTTGAGGCAAGTTTATCCAAAGTAAATACACTGTTTTTTTTTTTTTTTTTTTCCCCCTAACAGATGAAAGACGACAGAAGTCATACCAAGGGAGTAAGCAGTCCACAGATTAAGAATTTGTACCAACAGCCAGTTGCCTACAGCTCTCTTGGATCAACGCTAAATAAGTCACTCACAGAAGCAAGGTTTCCTGCTGCTTGACTCGATGGCTATTCCTCCCCATCCACGTCTTTTTGGGCTGACAGTGGCCCTCTGCTACTCATTCTGCCCTTGGTGGGAGACCCTGGGCTCCACCTCAAGCCAAAAGGGTGTGGGGTTCTCACTGGTTTCAGCATCTGCTGTTCTCCCCACCCACACAGCAAAACCAACAGTTCCAGTTGCTTTTGTAGTTGTTAAAATAAGACACAACTTCAGCAGCACCAAACCTGGGGATGTACTTGCCTGGTGCAAAATACTGGACTATCATTCACCACGGACATGATGTAAGGGCAGAGGACATGAGGGCCTTTACAGTGCTTACTCTGCTCTGTTTTACTGCAGGCATCCTAATTTTTAGTGTTTTAGTCTTAAAGCTCTGGCTGCTAAAATCCTGTTGCTGAGTAAGAAACACAGTTTTTATTTTAAATGTGTTTCGTCTGGCTGCTGGGAAAAATTTGAAGGAATAAAGAGAATACAACCTGCTGGCTCACAAGCCAGACATGAAATTGATATAAGACAATCCATGTCCTCCCACAAAACAAATATGCACAAAAGAAATACAATTTCAGGCAATTTGATGGTTTTGGCACACCAGAGAGATATATTTTAAGAACTTAAAATTAGCAATCCTGTTTTTTGGCGTGTGGTTTTTTTTGCCAGACAAGAAGCTTGGCAGGCACCTCTAGAAAGAGCTTTGCCCAAGCTCTGCTTCACAGCCCCTAGCATGCTAACAAGACCTTTTGCCCAAAGCTTCTCTGGAATTTTTTCCAATCAAATATCACCTTTACAGACAGGGACAGTCAAATACTACTCATTCTTTCATAAAAATATGTCTGTTTAAATGAAAAAAATGCTGGAAGCAATTTTCCTTATGTATCAATTATTTCAGAAATAGTTAGCTGTGTTATTATACAACATCCTGTTTGGCTATAGCTTTGTATAGCCATCACCTTTCCTCAGAACATGGCCAGGGGGAGTCCCAAGTGTCACCTTGTCTTTTCTGTGAAGGAAGTACTTGGGTTGAAAAAACCAGGGACAGAGTGGACCAGCGTCCACACCATGTGGACATCTTATTTAAATAATGGATGAGAGCAAAGCCCTGTAATGTATGAGGTGCTCAGTGGAGCAGCTACCTATTAACTCACCAAAGCCTAATAGCTCATGAATTATCCTCGCAGAGCTCAGAAAGTCACATGCAAGTCTCTTTTTCAATTGCTTTGTGAGTTCCCTTTGGCAAGTTGACATTTCTCTCAGGGGAGTTTTCTGGTAACCAAAAGGGTAAAGAACACTCAGGATGACAGTAAGATTTCTAGCCTGGGTGATAATGAGATTACAGTAATATTTTTTGATGCACTGGATTATGTTCTTACCAAACACACATCACCTGTTTCACCATCACAAGGCTGCTCCCCAACGCACCAGGAAAGCATGGCTGCTGCCCCATGACCATATGCACCCTGACAGAAACACAACTTCCTCAGCGTTCTACTATAATATCTGATCCATGCCAAGGTTGATTAGACTCTAATAAACCAGGTCCAGAGCATAACCATCAGTCAGATACTATAGTGGTAGCCTGAACTTGCAGGTGGGTTTAGCTAGTTCAGGATCTCTGCTGCTTCCATATTTCACTATTTGCCAGAAAACTCTTTCATGTGAGAAGAAGGGACGTCTGTCTGATAACCGGCTCGGCATTCTGAATCACTAGGAATTACATGCATAGCTAAACAAAAGACAGAAATAGCCACCTTAAAGACTAGGGTGGTGAGAGTTTGACAGTGTGGCAGAGCTGCTGACACACTCCTGCTACAGCAATGCACCTCACTGAGCTTTCCTCGCTTCCCATCTCACCGCACCATCTAGCAGGTACTGAGACACACAACGTGCAAACCGTCTGAGAGCAGCTTTTCAGTCGCTCAGCACTGATAGGCCATTAGGGCTGACATTTCCTTCAGCACAGCAATTTTTAATTAATGCAGCTGCACAATTATTAGTATTTTTAATTTGTATATAATCTCTCATGACAGGAAATGATTTATAAATCTAAGACAAATATTAAGGAGAAGAGATGGACTTTCAATAAGGGAAAAAAGATATAATGAGGTTCATAGTTACAGTCAGAGAGGCTGTTACATTGGCTGTGAAACTCAGCATTTTATTACTAAGGAAATGAAAAGGTTCCCTTAAAAGACACAGAGAGGTTAGAAGTCCTTTGCTGTGATGGGGACCTATTATTAAAAAGCTTTAGAGGACAGCAAAAGCACATCCCTCCTGGGAGACCATGTGCAGCAACTCTTCTCATCAGCTGGACTATGGGAAGTGATGCAGCAGACCCCTTGGAGGACATAAGACAGTCAGAAAGCACTGGGCAGCACTGAAGTAACACTGAAGGCATCAGGCTCATCACTTGATATTTATCTAATATCTAGTTTATCTATAACCCTTCCAATCCCTCCCACTTTCCCATCTAATGCCATGTTTATTCTTTCTCTTTTTTTCCTCCTGCTCACTATCCCAACTCTAGTGGCCAACACAACATTTAGTGACTATTTGGGTGCTCTAAGACCAGAGGCCCCTCTTTTTCTGACAGTTAAATTAGGGCTTTGGAAATAATCACAGCACGCCCTAAACCAAACATCACAACAACCCTTAGGACACTGCCTACACATGAACTGCATCTTTATGAGCCATATGTTCACATCCCATTTTGTCCTCTCTCTGCCCTTCCAAGGGCCAAGCTGGAGGAAAACAGCTGCAATATCCACTGTAATCATGCTACAAATCATAACATGTTCTCCACAGCTCAAGTTCTTATTTTTCTTTTGCTTCTCTGACTTTGGCTCAGTACAGACAGGTACAGAAAGGCTGCCTCCTTGGCTGATCCCTTGAACAACCTCTCGGCTCCCTCTGATGCAAAACTGCCAACACTTCTTCAGAGGACTTGCACAAAAATAAAAGTTTTCATAATCATTTCAATCTGAAATATTGAATATCTGTTGTCCTTTTTTAATTTATCTTGTTCTCCTCTGCTGAGTCAAGCTAATCTCAGGCATTTATCCATAACCTCGTTCTCCTGCTTCAGTTTCCTTTAAGTAAAAGGGATCTTCTTCTCATGATTAAATGCATGAAACATAACAAAATCTACAGTTATTTCCACAGAATCACAGAATCTTTAGGGTTGGAGGGACCTCTACAGATCATCTAGCCCAATCCCCCTGCTCCAGCAGGAACACCTAGAGCACATGGTACAGGGTGGCATCCAGGCAAGTTTTGAAAATCTCCAGAGAAAAGAGACTTCACGGCCTCTCTGGGCAGCCTGTTCCAGGGTTCCGTCACCCTCACAGTAAAGAAGTTCCTCCTCATCTGGAGATGAAACCTCCTGTGCCTCAGCGTAAAACCATTGTCCCTTGTCCTACCACCTGCCACTGCGGAAAACAGTTTAGCCCCCATTTTGCACTTAAGAGTTTTCAAATCTGAATGAGTTACCATATTAAGTACTCAAACAGAGTTTTTTAAATTCATTTTTTTTAAATAGATTTTTTTTTCAGCCAAGAGAAGTCACTCCCCTCTCGCCAGATAATTGTGAACCCTTACGCAAAAGCAATAAAGTGGATGAGGCACTGGACTGAAAATTGGAACATCCGATTGTAGTTTCTAAAGTCTCCTAAGTGAGTCCAAGAAAAACAAGGCCTTTTGGTATCTCTACTTGGAGTTTGTATCATATACGATGTTATAGGATGATTTTGCCCATCTGCCCTTTTGCTTTCTATTTCCTCCTTTCTCATTTTTTTCAAGACATTACCTATTACACTCCAATTTCAAATATATGCAGTTACAAGAAATTTTACCAAAAATGCAACCAAATGGAATAGAGTCTCATTAGCTGTACAGTCTGAGACATCAAGGGATTTTTTCTTCTCTACATACTAAAGAAATGCAGATTATAAAATCAGCCAATTCCTTAACAAATGCCAGAAAACCTACATTAAGGAATCAATCACAGGGACCAACTTTAGAACACTGGACTCCACTAGTCCTGCTATTCACAGAGTTATCTGCATGTGAAAGCACATACTGTGTCTGACAGGTGAAAGTCTAGGGGCAAGGATATTCTCCCAAAGAAACCGCTTGCAATTTCTTTACACCTCAGGGCCAGAGCTCAAATGTAGGTCTTCCTCCTCCACACTGGAGGATGCTCTCCTAGTCATCTGGCTTTTCTCCATTCTTACACTGTAGTATCTGCCCTTTTCATTTGCTTTTAGACATGTACAACTGCCCAACAGCAATGAATTTCCAAGAAAGGTTTCACTGTCAGTGAATCAGCATTTTTCTAAAGAAAAATGACACTGACAGATATTTCTGCCAGCTCTCACATCCACTAATCTTCAGTAACTCAATTTCCCTCATTGCTTTCCTGTTTTGGAGGGAGGTGATAGCACTGACCTCTTTCTTATACATCCCTGAAATCTCTGGGCAAAAGAATTACACAGGAACAAAGTATCATTATTACTTATTGTACTATGGAGCACAGAGATTATGAAGACAAAAAAAAACATGACCTCTGTTAAAGCTCTTTCCACAAGTCGTATTTTTTTCCCTCCACACTTTGTGCAGCAAAAAAGCATTGGTATAATTCCATGACATAAAAAGGTATAAAAAAAAATTTTTAAAGTGAAACTTACTTAAAGTGTTTTTGTAAGCAAATGACCACTGATACTTTCATCTAATAAAATTAAGTTCCTTTTTCTAGCATTTTCTTGAACACACACAGGACAAATATCTCCATATTACAAACACGGTATCTCAGATTTTAGACTTTGGAGGTAAAAATACATGGTCTCTCAAACCACTCCAAATTATCTTCCATCACATTTCAATTAGAGGGTAAAATTTCACAAGGAAATGTCAAAAACCTAAAAACTCCCTTTCTATTGTGGCAGGCATCTCTGGAAGTATAAAGATGCCACCTGAGCGAGTCACCTTTCTGTCCTAGTATAGCTGACAGCAGGACATTTATAGACATTCATTAGGTTTTATTCTAAGTTTTCTCTGCCCCACAGTGCTACAGCCCTTTACTTAGCTGAGTACCAAGGACAAAACAAACTTTTAGAATGAAGGGAAATAAGGGAAATTGCATCTCATCTGCTACCATCTTCCTTTTTTTCCCCCCAGAGTCCTTTTCAATTAAAAGCTAATACAACATGACCATTAAAATGACCACAGACTCAAACAAGATCCCCTTTGCTTTGGAAATAGCCTTTAAAATGTTCAAAGATTTCTTTTTGAGTGTTCAGAATTATCTAAAAGCTTCTGGAAAAGGTTCAAATAATATGCCTGGAATATAGAACATAGAAGAATATAGAGAATAGAGGATTATTTCTGCAACAAAGAAAAAACATCAATACACAAATCCTGTAATAACACATGGACTCACCGACTTCTGGAGATTAAACAATCAGCCTTCTCAAAAATTCAAAATATGAATAAAATAGAAATAGAACATTTTGCATAGGAAGATCCATGTTCCTGGAAAGGGAAAGGTAATGGGGCAACCATCTGGTCCCTCTAAATCTTCAAATGCTTTTTGGAATTTCCTTTGTCAACAGGTATCTGTGAGTTCTGCTCTCAAACATGACCTAACCACTTCCTTCTCTCAAGTTCATTTCCTCTCCTGAACTTCCTTGTAGGCATACAGCTAAATATATGATGAAGTAGAAACTGAACTTCCGTAAAGTCCAAAAATTATTTAAGGTCAATTTCTATTCTTTTTTTTTCCTCTGTTAGTGCGCGCGCGTGTGTGTGTGTGTGTAAGTTGGCATATCCATCCCTAAGCAATTCAAAAAGGTTAGTTTGTCTTTTGTGGGTTTCTCTCATTAAGTTTATACCTTTCTAGTCAAAATTCTTACTTCCTTAGGTAGCTCACTGTAGCCTTCAGTCTCTAATTAGGCATGCAAACTGATTTTTACATACATAAAGATTTCCATTGACATTAACTGAAGCCTTATTTACAGAACCAAAGACAAAATGTAGTTATTAGTGGCTTATCTGTTTTCACTAGTGACGCTCATTCACTGCTCACTGTCTGCAAGGCTGCTCTTGCAGGGTAGTGCTAATTCAGGGGATCGAAGTCCTACATCACTTGCGGTGTAACCTCATTTCATGGTGCAGTTCATAGTGAACTAATGCACTGCCTTCACAGCCAGGAACACAGTGCAGAATATAGATCTGCAAACAGTTCAAGGCTTGTCCAAAGTTGTAATTCAAAGCTTGTCCAGTGCTATTGCTCTATATAGCTTTTCATTCTGCAATATATCCTCACAAGACATGGAGACAAATATTAGAAAAGTTTATAGGGCCATATATGATTGCTCTTAGATAACCAAATTGATTGGCTATGAAGTTTGATGTCTTTTCTTTAGTAAACAGAAAAAAAATAAAAGAGAAGCACAGCAGAAGTAATTAACAAAGGGCCTCACATGTCAGTAGCATAAAGTCAGATCAATATTAGCCATAGAAAGGTTATTTCACAGATCTACCATCAAAGCCTATAGAAGGGAAGAGGGCAAAACAGCAACTCTGTAAGGATAAATTACTACAAAGCTATGAAAATCAGATACAGGCAAAACATCATGATCCAGAGACTAGCTGCAACCAGTATAAAAATGCAACTATATTTCTATTATAACCCGAAGACACTGGAGATTGTCTGTTTCTTTTGAACTCTGGACTCATTTGCCTGCATTAAAATTCAATTGCAGGTAATCTTATATACAATAGAAATTTTATAGGCCTTTTTTTTGTCACCACATATTCTTTGACTTATTGCCCCCCCCACAGGCTTCCCAACATGATTTTACTTGCCTAAAAGGCCACATCATCAACACGTACCCTTTTTCCATAACAGCAAGTCCTATCACTTCTCTGTTATTTGGAAGGAAATTGTACTGATCTGTCTATCCGGGTAGATGGCTTTCATAAACACAAATTTCTTGTGGGGTTAAAAACAGAGTTACATCCTTACACAAGGGATTTATGCACCCTTTTCAAAATACACATGTATATATAGATATACACCCATGTATGTAGATAGATACACGTACAAATACTTTTCTCTACAAACTTTCCTTGCTTTTATCCTTCACCCATGACAGCTCCTGTTACTGAGTCATCTAATTTTGCAGTTTGATGATTGTCTAACATTAAAAAAAGGACAAGCTAAAAAGCAACACCTATTCCTGCACTCAGGATAGCTAACCTTGACTACCATGCAAAACTTCCAGGACACAATAATGTGCTGCAGGAGAACTTCAGAAAAGTCAAGACTCCCTGACTTAGGCTACTCTCAGAGAAGTGAACTCAAATAATCAACACAAGGCCCCAAAACATATCCAAATAGCAAGGGACACACTCTAAGCTCCTGCAGAAGTAACTATGGAACAGCCCTGGGTTACATTAAGTAACAGAAGCAGGTAACACAATTATCTCTTGACTAGTTTGGTTAATAAAAGACATTGGCACTCTACGCTGCTGCTTTTTTTCCATCTGTATGTTACCACAGCTACAAAAAAAACGTTCACTAGACTCTTTAAAGCCAGCAGAGAAATTATTTAGGTTCTTACGCTGGCAAGAGGTAGTCACAGAGTTAATCAGTAGTTTCATCTCTCACTTTTTCTTGAGGTTCTGCAACATGCACAGCCCATAACACAGTGCTCCCAAAGTTGGTTCAAAAAGAATTAACTCTCATGACCTTGTTTTATTTTTACGCTGCTGTTGTGGCACAGTAATCCTCAGAATATTATTTTGCTGGAGATGTCAACCTATGCTGCTTGTCTTTCTCCTTTCTAACATTGATGGTACGCAAGATCCAGAACTCTCACAAGAATTGTTAAAGAAAAAAAACGAGTGGTGGTGGTGAAAATATCCACCAACTTTTTCAAGTATTGCTCAGCACTGCCTTATGGCATATATTATTGTACTGTTCATATATAATGCCTTATGTATGAGAACTCTAATAGGTAAATTAGAAAAAAAAAAAATCGAAGGAGGAAACTAAAGAGGATAAAACGCCAAAAAAAAAAAGAAGGAGCATTTGAAAATGAAGGGCAATTAAGGATTAACAAAATATTGACAAAGAGTTCATTTTTATGACAAGTTATAAGAAGACACAAAAGACCCAGTATGTATAAAGGAAGGTAAACACATATGCAAAATAGTGGCTGTCCGGTAAAATATAAGCAATGTTCTCAGCAACACATGCAGCAAAAAACAGAGGGCTCGAACCAATATGTTCTCTCTTGAGCTGTTTCACTCCAGGTAGAAACCTGCTACATAAAGACAAATAATACTGTTTGTATATTTTACTACTCAAATAGGAGCCTTTGGAGGGCTTTCCATAACATTTAAGTTCAAATCTTAATTTCAAATTTATTCTGGCCTTGATTCAAGTTCAGTGCTGGAGTATTAGCAAAGCTATCACACATTAGCAGTGACACAGCTCCTGCCTACAGAGTCTCTGAGGGGGTAAGTACATTTATTCCATGTAATAAAACAGCCTCCCCATCCCCACTCTCTCCTGCTTCCTCCTCGCTGTGTAAGTGGAAAAAAAGATAAGGAAGAGACTATCAGCAAAAAATCATCTTCCTGATGAAGTAGGCCTATCTCCTTCCAGAGATCAATTGCTTCTTAGTGCAATTAATTTTATCTCAGTGAAATACTGTTTTTTCCTTCTTTACAGCAACATATACGATATATATATTCTTCCTTGTAACAAACCTATTCTAGAAAATCAAAGTATAAATAAAGATGTGCAACCCCCAACATTGGTAGTGATTGAGATTAAAGAGAAAAATTAATTCTCCCACGTTGCTGCTAGATGTCTATGCATCCAGCAGACTTAACTACATAAAAAGAAATCTGTTGTGTTTCTAATAGTTCACATGCACCAACAGGAAGGTCTGTTTATAGGTTTGACAACGGGGTTCTTCTTCTCATAAAATGATAAAAACATAAAAAGCTAATTTTACTACTTATGGGTTTGGCAGTTTGATTAAACAAAAAAGAGTTTTAATTTTTTGTTTGTTTGTTTAAATTAAAATCTAGAATTCCATTCTTTTGCACAAAAGATGCCTGAATTCTCTAAAAGAATATGTTGACTTTCAGGAAATTGCTTATTTATTTGCAACAGAAGCAGAGAAAATCTTGCGTACATCCCCACGAATTCGACAGGGAAGTCCTTCCATTGACTTCAGGTAACTGCCTTAACACTTGAATATTAGATGCATTTTTTCTGTACATCAGAGGATTCCCCCTGCCTCTTCTTAAGCCTTGAAAATGAGCATTCCAGAATGAACCTTGCACTCTTTCATATCCACTAATGGAAAGCAAAATAATGCATTTACCTTGAAGCCTGGCAGGATTACCCAGCACCTGCTGCCCCAACAGGTTTGTCTCAAGCAGCAGCACGCAGGGCATTACCCTCTTCTGAGTTCCACGTGTTTTTCAAAAGGCATGAAACCGAGTGCTTATTGATGCAATACATGAGAGAACACCTTTGAAAAATCCAGTACAGTATTGAAAAAGGGCTATTATTGAAGATTCTAGCAGTTCAAGCAGACCTTTTTAGGAAATGATACCTGAAACTACTCAGCTCCTGCTCCTTTATTCTTTAAACGCTCATTGATTGAGACTATGCTGTGCCTCCTCAAGCACAAAGGGTTAATTAATATGTACCACTATTAAAATAATTCCAGTAGAAAGAGTAGCTTGCTAACTTATTGTACTCTTACTTTCAAGAGGTCTCAGTACATTTTCTTTAGAAACCATAGCAATTTTTATGTACCTAGCAAACAAAGAAATAATTACCCTTGCAGCCACTGGAATAAATGATGTGCACACAGTGGGGGACGGATGGACGGACTCTCTATCTCTTCCCCTCCCCCTTTTCTATCATTTTATTCATTCTTTGCTAAAAGGTAGCAACAATTTCTTAGAAAAAGCAGGGCCTTCTAAGTACATATTGGCATGTCTGTAAATCCTATGACTCAAAGACATATACAAAGGAAGACACAAAAGAAACCTGGAAAAACAAAAGTTATTAAAGGAGTGAAATTCGTTGACAAAAATCCCTCTTTACATCATTTCTATAAAATTGTTCACTCTGTTCATTGCTGGGTGTCATGGAAAGTGCTCCTGCATGAGTGTGGAAACAAGAAAACCTCTCCACCATGCGATTAGTTCTAAGTAAATTCAAAAACCCCACAGATAAGTACACAGCTGACAGCTTTATATCTATGTGGTAGTAGGACACACGGCTACACTACCTGGAAAGGAACGATAATAACAACTATAGCAATAAATAATTGTGCTCAGACTTTCCTTGTTCTATTCTCTTGCTCCTCAAACTTAGCAATGCGGGAGAAAACAAACCTTCAGTGCTGCATTCATTCTCTTGCAGTGATTCCTCCAGACAAATTAAGATATACGCACTAAGAAGATCCCAGACCTAGCTCAATCTCTCACAGAAACGCCAACAGCAGAAAGCTGTGGGTTCAGCAGAGAGAGCCTGATACACAGATACACACAGCTGAATTTTTACAGGAGACTGGACTTTTTCTGGCACCTTGCACGTTCAGCCAGTATCCCTCCAACGAGCACTTCTCTGTTTAATGTTGAATGACCTTCTTGGCTGAAGATGGAGAACCAGTATTCTGCCATGATGGCAAAACTGCCCTACAAATGTAGTAATGATATGAAATAACCAATGGTTCCCTGGCACAAATATGACTGGATGGCAGTGATAGTTGCACATGCTTTGTTCATATACAAGAACAGGGGTCAAGCAGACCATTAAAGTCACTGGTAAATTCAAATCCAAGGCACACAGTTTTTTGTAGAAAGGAGAAACCGGCTGGCAGAAACAGACATCAGTAATAATAGAAACATTTTTTTTCCTTGGAGAAGCAATGGCATGAAAGGGATCTGCCTTGTATAAACTTTCTTTTTCCCCTTAGTGTGCTACGGGAATGCAAAGAGATGGACAACACAGCAAGGCGGATAGCAGAGGGCCTGGGAAATAACACAACTTATTATAGTCCAGATTAGTTCTGCTTTCACAAAAGGAATGCTCTACACAATAAGCAAAATGCCACTCCATCACGGGTTAGATATGAGAAATCACCTCCTGAGGTTTTGATTTTAGACTTTAATTTAAGAAATAATCTCTGCTCCAATAAAGATCGCACAGCAGTCAAGCAAGCAAAGCAGGAAGGCTTCCAAGCTTTCAGAAGTGCATTTTTTAAAGGGAGACATATCAGAGTCAGCTCCTTCCATTGTTCACAGAGCTGTCCATCTGATGTCACTCCAGAAACGAACTGGCATAATTATTTTGTTTAAATATTTTTTGCTTTTATTTTTGCTTAGGTTTTGCTTTTTTCATTAGTCTGTAGTGAACTGGGACTTTCACAGGGAGAGGAGACAGAGAAGTCAGATATAACATCTAGATACAACCATAAATCTCACCAAACGCCTACCACATCCAGCAGACCAGCTCAGCCTCCTTGATAGTGGAATATGCCAAAAAACAAAACAAAACTTAAGAGCAATACAAAGGTAGCAACTACCCATTTAGCCTCCAGCTAATCTTAGTTTGGAGATCTGTGGAGCCAGAAATGTTATCTTGATACCTAATTGCTTTCTGAATTCATCTAAGCGCTCAGCATTCAGACCATTTTATGGCAGAGCTCTATAGCTTAGTTACATGTTGTGTGAGCAACAACTGTCCTTTGTCAGTTTTGCACTGACCGCCTGCTCATTTTGTCCAATACCCTCTAATCCTCATATTAGAAGAAAATTTAACAACCAATTTCCTGTTTCTGCCTTTCAATCTTATTTTCTCTCAGCTATCTCTTTCTAAGCTGAAAAATCTCTCTCTGTATCCCTGATTATATGGAAGTTTTAGGACCTCTGTAACACTTCCCTCTACATGTCCAGCAATATTATCCCAATATTAAGAAGCAGGAACCAAGAACAGACACTGTATTCAGGACAGTTTTGTTTTGCTTTGTATTTCTGTGCTAATATTCCTAGGTTATTATTTGCTTTTTAGACTAGTACTGAGAAGTGAGTTAATAACGTATTTAATGGTTACAGTCAAAACTATCTATCTGTAAATAAGTGTTTCTCATAAACATGCCTATAGTAATTACCTCCACATTTTAATATCCTGACTCAGTAGCTTCTGTTTGCTCACAGAGCCTTTGAGAAACAGCTGTTTAAAGAATCTTTTGAGCGACTGTCTTCTCTTAGTTCTACTTCCACGACACAACAGCTTTTTCTTTTTATTTATTGTCATTAGTTTTTAATTAACTCGTCAAACATCCTTAAAACAGAAATTTCTTTTGCTTTTAGACTCTTTATCCCATTGAAAACTTGCCATTCCAAAGCACCTGAAGTATCTCACAGCTCATGCTCATACACAGCTCATGTATTCTGATGAGCTCACTTCATCACAAACGTCGGTAGCTGCCTTTGCTCTCCCTGATCACTGCCAAAGCACGCCATGTTTGCAGCAGTACACTGACCTCCTCAAGTTTCGAATTACACAGTGCAGCTTTCAGCGAAGTACTCCTGCTTCAAGCAAGAGGTTGAACAAGATGATCAGTAGAGTCCTTTCTGATCAGCAGTTCTGTTATTCTCTTAAACACAAAGTCAAGGAAAGAGGGAGGGAAAAAAAAAAGCTCATGTGCCTACACATCAAAATAAAATGTGAGGTGGTTCAACTAGACCCTTACAGGCTTCTCTTCCAGCAGAACGCTTCTCTTCCCATCTCCACGAGAACACTGGACCACAGATACTATTCTAATCATAGTTTTCACACTAAATAATAGCCAATCTTATGGCATATGCTGCGCTGTAAGGATATAACCTTCCTTAAACTGTTATATTAACAAGATGTGTTAGAAAGAAGAGGAAATGTGTGCACTTCATGCAGCATTAAATCAGAAACACTAAAGTGTCTTATGATTCCTTTGTTTTTGCAAAGCAAGTAGTTACCACATAATCACACCTTTAAAATGCATCTACTCTTGCTGAGAGTAAACCCAGAAAACTCCCTAAATGATGGATCGGTTTTTTAATGAAAGACAAAACAATCTACCCAAACTCTGCTGGAAGACAAATTCTTCTGACCAGTGCCAGAAGCACATGCTAGCATTCTAACAGAGCTTTCAAACGCCTATTTGCCCAATCAGTTGGGCTTTAAATGCTTTTAACACCAGTCCCTCTGAATGGACTGGGGCTCCTCCTACGCTGACTTCCCTGGAGTCTCAGTTTCTGAAAGCATGGGCTGACCTTGCAACTGTGAAGTTAGTGCATCATGAAGCCATCTGTGCACTCTCATAGCAACTGTTCATTTAAATATCTTCAAAATGCAGCACTGATGGATCTTTTCACCTCTGTTCAGCAGGTTTTAACACTTTACCCCCAGCTGTGGCCCAGATGTATTGCATATTAAATGAATGACTTACATTTTCATTTCATTTCAGAGTTAGAATTAATTAAAAAAAAAACAAACAAACAAAAAATCCTTTTTGCAATGGATCAGCTCATTCATTCGTGGGCTGGTATGGCATTTGCTGTGTGGCTGTATCTAGTCATTCCCTAACACTAAACTACTATAAGCCCATAAATCCCCAAGGAATTTCCAAGCAAAAGGCCACCTGCTCATCTTGAGCAAATTTTCAGTCTGCACTGGAAAGCATCTATTTGATGCTTGCCACCTTCTCTTCCCTCTCTCCTTTTTTCCCCGCTTTCTCATCTTCCAAACTTGACCTTGTTGATATGCTATTCAATAAAGACAGCTTTCATAATAAGTCACTGTTCCACAGTGGCATCTGTTCTCCCCCAAAAGTACTTAAACAATTTTGCTCTCATGTACATACTTCTCTTCCTATTGCATATAATTGTGGTTATCTGGGTGTTTAATGCAAGTATAATTATTTCAGTTACTTAGTCTGTCAAAATTATTCTCATGACATAGGTGGCTCCCCTATTCCTTCTTTGCATTGAGCTGGTTGTTATTAACTGACTCCAAAGATGGTTAAACTAGAGTGCAGCACAAGTAAACCAAACCACAGCTACATCAGAAACTAAGCCCCCTACCCCTACCAAAAAAAGTCTGGCAAAACAGTTTATCTTATTACAAGCTGGTAATTAATTTCAGTGTGATGCCACACTTTATTCATTAATTTCCACACTACTTATTGTAATTTATTGTAGCTTCTGGTTTTACTCTTCCTCTCAAGCTCAAAATTTGCCCAACTGCCTTGATGCTTCTTTTTGTTAGAGTGTAAAAGGTTGGGAAGCAGTGAATTACTGTTACAACTAGAAATAAAGGGGTTGCTACTTGAAATGCTAGAAATCTGCAGTTTAAGTACCTGCCAAAGGGTCCTGTGTCCAATTCCAGAATCCCTTCTTTACCTAGACAGACAGTGTTTACAGGAGACAGGCAACAAAAAGAGGAAAAAAAAATAAAAGGCCACAGAAGCATAAGAAATAGAGTTGGCAGAGCTGTGTGAGGTGTGGTAGCATTTACTTAAATTACATGATATTTACTGACACTTCATGGTGCTTAGAAAAGACCAGTGTCCTGCTCCAACAGCAGAGAGGACAGAAATGACCACATGACAATGCCTTCGGGCTGAAAGTTGGCTGTATAAGGGAAGAAGGCCAGACTGAGTGCCGAGCCACTGAGATTCAGAGCTACAGCCCAGTGCTCATCTGTCAGCAGCTTAACAGTAACTACCCATTCCAGATACAAATAACTCCTCCAGCTTGCTAAAGCATCATCTTGTTTTGCACCTAAACTGCAGGCCCTCCTGCACTGCCCTTGCCAGGAAAGGCTGAAGAATGGTCAGGTAGAACAATGAAACAATGCTTTCATTGTTTCTGCCCCTCTCAAAAGTCAAAGGATTCCAAAGAACTTCCTCTGCGGATGATGTGGATCTCTTACCTAACCTGACACAGCAGCTCTGACCATTTGCTTTATGACAAAAATCAAGCGAATCCTTGCCTTCCACTGAAGACACGCATAGGACCATCTCACACTCAAAAGCCCCGAAAGAGGTGGGGAAGTAAAATAGATCAGCAAAATAGAAAAGTAGACAATGAAAATCTCCAAAACACCAGAGTCTTAAATCTCCCTGCTTTTCCTGCGGATGCGAGCTATACCATGATGAAAAATAAACGGCGCTGTCTGCAGCAAGGCAGTTCCAATACTGTCCCGGCTGCTCACAATTCACTTTTCATCTGGAGAAAAATATCCTGTAACAGTGAAAAGCTAACAAAAAAGTAACCAAGTTCCCATTTCTGGTAACCATATAATCACAGCTGCAAAAGATCTATGTGAACTTACAGCATAGTCCACTGACCCTGACTTTCTATTCAGATGCCCAGCACAGTTAACACTTAGAGCTTCTTTTGTATCAGGTGTAGACGCTCCAGGTAAAAGCAGAGTCTCCTCGTGCTCAACACTGTGAAAACACCAAGGAGGTGCAAGTCAAGTAGGGCGCCCCTCAGCAAGAGGGGCACTTGATCAAGGAGGTTAATGCATGCCCATTCACAAGAAAACAAAGTGGTTGCCATCCATCCCTCGTCACCTCTAACCCGGGGTGTTAACCAATAGCAATCCTCAACTGGGTTGGTGCTAAATGCTGAGGCCATAACTTCCCTTAACCTAATAAATATTTTCCATGAGAGAAGACTAAATATGTGATCAGAAAAGTAAGTCTGTGTGCCAAATAAAGTGCTTTTCTTTCTTAGACTAGGATATCTGAGGAATATTGGAAGCTGATTCCAGACCCTGGCTATTCTGCTGTCCTGATCCAGGGTTATGCCCAAGATACTTTGGTTCTCCTGGGTACCTCAGGATCAATGAAATAACTCAGTTTCCCATCAACACTAACCAGAAGCATACCATTATGTCATCTCAATTCATGGGAAGAAGTGCATTTTCCTTCTCTTATAACCTTGTAAGGTCCAGACAAGCAGTTACATCTGATGACATAATCTAACCATAGGTAAGTCAAATACAGCCAGTTTTAAAGGCAAGAATGACCTTAAGATGACAACCTGATTCCAATACCTGTTCAGATTCCAGACAAGTATTTTCATTTCTCCACTCAGAGTAAGATGCCACAAGAGGGAAAGGGGGTGCCTCACAAATTTTGGCACTAGAGGCTTTCCGTATTCCCACCTACACAATAAACTGTAACAGCAAGATAACATCTACGGTATTTGAGCAACTGTGGAGCAAGCTATAAGTAAGGATGTGATCCTTGGACTTGGGTCAGATATGAGGGCTTGGAAAAACAAGCAATGATGGCATTTTCAAAATTGAAGGTTTTGACTTGCATTCCTACAGTGTGCAAGACAGATGAGTAAGATACCAGTTTATTTATGACACGCAATATACTAGAAAAGACAACTTTATTAGATGCCTGTAGGAACTAGGGCATGCAGAGTAGCAGAAACAAGTCAAGCATGAGAAGTTCTCTCTATATCTGGAGCTATGAATGGGATTATAGCCCTTTATTTTGTGATAGGCTCAAGATTTCCATGTCCCAAAAGTTACAATAATTCACTCGAAAAAGTGAATTATTCCTTCCCTATCCAAAACACAATGTAAATCAAAGCAGTTTCTAGGCCCACTGCTACCATTCCTAGCACTACTATTTTGTAAGAATAGAATACGCCCCACTGGCCTTGGCTTACATGAAGATAAATCATTTCAGATGACAATTACAGGACGTTTCACACAGATATGTAGCTAAATAAATAAAACCAACACGCTACGCCTACCATCTCTAGACTTTTGTCTTGCAGTGCTGTTCGGGACAATAAGAAAGTCATTTGGATGGACTAAGTTTCCATCAAAATCAAAAATCCAATTAACACTCTTGTAAAATGGCCTAGTGACAACTGAAACTGGAGCACAGCACCAATATGATATGCTTTCTTGCATGATCTCCTGTGAGAGAAATTAGAAACATTATCATGAAGAGTAGAGCGCAAGGCGGTTACACAGGTCCCTGCCTAAGGCACAGGCAGGCGCAAGGTTATGGTTTGAGGGGAAAAAAAACCAAAAAACAAAAAACAAAAAAAAAAACCAGATTATGTTTTCTGGAGGACTATCCCAGTGTAAGGCATTTCCAAATCCAGCTGAAAGACAAAGGATATACCACATCCACACTAACTCTAGGGCAAGTGACACCACACTAATAGCTTTTGCTGAATTCAAATGAAATAGTAGGCTAAATCTGCTGAAAGGAAAAGTTATTCTACCCTGCCTTGATAAAGGCTTAGTGATTTAAACACACAACAGAAGGACAACCACCAAGTTCTTGAATTGCCTATTTGGAAATAAGTTGAGGAAACTGTGATTTACAGAGTTCTTGAAATTTGCTTGCTTGAGGCGTGCTTTTTATTTATATTTTTTAACAATATAGTAAAAGTTTAGTTTAATTAGTTGCAATAAAACAATGTTTTCTTTTCTACTGGATCTGGTATTACTTTTTTGTGTCTTTTTGATTTCTTCTGCACTATTTGTCTCTTGCCTCCAAAACAATTATAGCCATACCTTATACTTTACACTGTCTTGTCTAGCAACCTAGTATTTATAGCCTCTATATCCTAACTTTTTATACCAACAACTATTGAATTCTCTTTCTACCCTTTACTTGGCTGTATTACATGCAGCAGGAACAGGCCAGGTCCCAGAAATACTATATGCTTTTTTTTTTCCTTTTTCTCCCAAAACAGAAAGCCAGCCTTTTTATGTGTCATTTCGTCTCCTGTGTTACCAACAATTAAGTATTTGCACATTTCCTTGTTTTTGATTCAATATGCATTGACTCAGCTCCCCAATTCCCCCGAACACTTATAGTTTAAAGAATCTGAAATATAGATATCTACAGAGCACTGACGTATTTCATATGAAAAAAAATGTTTTCTACAAAGTTAGTTTTCTGCCAGTTTAATGTCCCTGCAGTGAGCACCACTGTATATATACAACAGAGTACTGCTAGTGGTCAAGGAAAGGAGGTAGCTATTCACTTGTTCCAGTTTCTCATCCACCTGCGTCTTACACCACAGTTTCTGTAAAGAGGTTTCAGCGGGACTCTGACGTGTTTCCCTGGAGAGATTCCTGTAACTGAAAGATTAGCTATGAGTGTGGCAGCTCTGAACACAACCCTCCTTTTGCTCTGAGCACCAGAAGCTTGTGGAAGACAGAGAGAAGGACAAAAAGGTGCTCTTGAATATGAGTGTCCTCATGATAGGAATGGGAAATAAATAGGTTCTAACAGTGTCATTAGGTTGTATTTGGACTTAAGGTTTGGACTGATAAATTACTGCACGATATTTTCTTTCTAATCCACATATGAAGTTTGACTGACTAAATGATAATCAGAAATAAAAGCTGCTCTAAGAGCAAGCTTGGAAATGGTTGACATTGGAAACTATCCAAAGAGCCACTGTTTCTAATGCATCACAAAATAAAGCATCGGCAACTGAGGGTGTCATCATAAGAAACTCCTTAAAGCTATTTGTCCAACCAAAGCATTAGAAATGTGTTTTATGGAGCCTGGTTTTCCCTCTGTTCTCATGAACTGCAGCTCTTCCTCTGCAGAAAGATGCCACTTCAGGAGATGGCTGCAAAGCCATCTCTTCTGATTAAGCCAAGCTACAAACAGGCCAATCTTTTTTCCCTTCCTCTATTTCCCTTTCATTCTCTTCTGTGTTTTTTTTCCCCCCCTCATTCATTTCCTTAGATCCTGGTATGTTTAAAAAAAGAAAAAAGTTTAATTATGATAGAAGTAACCTTGGAAAACTGCTAGATGGTGCTAGAATATATACATATCCCATATTATGCTAATGTCGTGGTTAGGCTCTAGTCCTCTTAGCCCCAGGTTCAGTCTTTAATCTAACTGCCTTGTTACACATAAGCCAGTAAGCAGTGACCAGGAGGGGCTGAGTCATATTGCCTTACATTCTGTGGAAAAAAGGGCAGGGATTCAGCTGTAATTACACCAGGGCCTAGGTCAACAAAATGAACTCACATTATGCTATTTGATGTGAGCATGCAGGTCATTACCCTATGTACATAAAACAAGAGGGCAACAGCATACAGTCTACATACAAGAGCATGCCCTGCATGAAAAGTCCATCTTCCAGACACCAGAGACTTCTCTCTCTCTCAGTATAAGTATTCTTGGAAAAGGAGAAAAAGAGCAAAGAGAAGGGACAAAGTAAAACATTGAGAAAAAAAAAAACAGACAAAAAGCTCTTCTTTGGTGCAGTCTTGATTTGGAGAATTCTGAGAACACATACTCAACCTATATATTCAAACTGATACTAGAGTTTCAGAATCATTTGTACAGGGAAATTTAACCTTCATGTACCATAAATATATGTAACTATAAATTAAAAATTGTTTCAAAGTATCTATAACACAGAGGAACATGTGCCAACATTCTAGATCAAAGGGCAAATTGAAGTACATGTCACAGACTTTGTCAACAACCAGAGCTTTAAAAAAAATAGACCTTTTAAAATTATATTAGTATACTTGATTCTTAACACTAATAAGTAAGCATGTGAATACTGAGGGAAAAGAAAGCGCCAAGCAGATTAAGTCCAGCTTTAATTATTGTTAATCTGCAGAGACTTTCACACCAGAAATACCACCCTGGCATTTTCCTGTTTACAAGCTGCACATCAAGCTCTGTAACATTTAATCTTTCAAGAACTTGCCCTTTGGAAATCTTGCTTTCCCTCACCCTCCTCTCCTCTGCTCATACGCACAACAGCTTCTGCCTCCTTTTGCTAGTCAGGTCTCACACAGGGGAGTTGTGGGAAGCTCTCCCTCCTCAGCCCTCTCCCCACTTTGCAGACAGCGCTTCCTGCAGCCTCACACCAGTGCTGTGCATTCCAGGGTAACATCTGAAGTGAGAGCCCGGGGAGGCCAAACACACTCTTAGGGGAAGGCACTGTGCTCTGGAAAGCTAATTTGCCCAAAGGAACTGCTTAACTGTCACTGAAGACAAACCGTAGTGCCCAAAGCACTACTGAGTTCAAAGCATCATGTGGACCACACTAACAGCACACAAGTCACTTCAGGAGGTCTGCAGCCACTTTGCTCCTACATAAAGGCAAGTTAGCATCATCTCTGTTTAATAAAGTTACACTTAATTAGATGACAACCACCACACTGGAACAATGTTTATTCTCTAGGCAAAACTAGTTAACAGGATTCCAATCATTTTCAAGTGCTGCAGCTGAGCCCATGTACACTCAAGTCCAGATCTCAGTAACTCTTTGATTACTGGATTTCAACAGTCCAGTCTGGAAAAGCAAATATCACAACCTGGACCCATGTATTTCACATGTTACATTAGGGCTTTCCCCTCAAATACACTTTTTTTTCCCCTCCTATCTCACATGTAAGCCATGGCACTAACAGCAGAGGCACTGTGCTAGGTCACAGTTGTGAAAGGTTCATCATTCCCCGCTCTGATTCTGATCACTGGTCTCTAGAAAGAAATATCCATCCTTTTCTTCTACTTTAAACATTTCCACATAATTTTATGCATGAGGTAAAGCATTAATGTTCTCTTCTCCCAATAAATCTAACTAAGTACTTGGTAAAACGTTTGTTAGTATGCATATCAGATATCTTAAACGGAAGAAATATGGATAAATGCAAGCTTGGTGGTTGTCTTATTCTTTTGTAAATTTATAGAGCCATAACTGGTTAATAATATGCAGATATTTAATCAATTTTATTAGATATCATAATTTGTGATAGTGCTGCATATCATAAATGTTTCTACTGTGCATTTTGATAGTCAGAGGAACTGTATTTCTAGATATTTCAGGGCACTGGTATATTCATTGGGACTCTGTGGCTGGCACAGGAAGATAACACCAGCCAACAAGGTGTTTAGAATACACTAAATCCTTAAGACTTCTGAAAGAAAGCTATTAGGAGCTCTTAGTTGCTCTACTGCAATACATTTGCTTCTAATGCTTACCAACATTGCAGAAGAAGAAATACTACCACTAGCAAATCAAAAGGGAGGTATCTCCCAAATCTTGGCTTCTCTTTCACACTCTCTCCACCCTTCACATGCCTACCAGTATGTTGTCCTTTCTCCCCAGCTTTTGGCATACAGCTGTTTTCTCAGAGTGATCCACTAAAAAAAGAGCAAGAAGAGAGCAAGAGAGACAGAGAGAAATTTAACTAAAACTTCCAGCAGGAGAAATTTAGTTCACAGAAGTATACAAGGTGTTTTTAAGTACAGCAGCTTCAGAAGATCTCTCAGTCACAATTCTGCTTTATCTACATTCCATTGGAAAAATGCCATTCCAGAAAATTTTTATAATATTCAGAAAACACACACACACTGGAAAAGCTCTGACCTCTTTGTACTGACAAAATTCAGTTATAAACCTGAAGAGAGACTGCAGTTCATTGTAAATCGATTTCATATGAAGAAAAATTTTTGGACTCTGTTTCAAGAAAGCCTTGGATTTTCTTTGCAATATGTCATAACCTTATTTAAAAATAAAATTATTTTCCAGATACAAAAATTAGTTTTCTGATCCACTCCAATATTCAGCACCAATTCTGAGATATCACCATCTAACGCTAGTAAGTCAGTCTCAGTGCAGTGTCACAAAAAAAGGCTATCTTTGCTACTGCTCCCAGCATTTTCTGTCACAAGTGGCACGATATATTGCCACTTCATCTCACTTTGCTCATCAGGAACAGCAATATAAGCCTTCCTCCCGAAGCGCTTTCAAGAGTGAACAAAAAGAACACAAAGGGTTATCATCATCGACTGGCCAGTTATCCAGTCTGAATAGTGACATGCATTTTAGCCTGGTTTGTAGCTGAAAATGTACCAAAATGTCAAAAACAATAAAATGAAAATTTATCAACTTTATAAAATACTTCATAATTGTATCTAATGAATACCTTCCAGGCAAAAAAGGTTCAAGGTTGGAGAAGAGGGTGTATTACAGACCACAGAAGCAATGCAAAACTAAACATTCTGACCACAGGCTCAGAGAGGCGCTTTAGAACAATATGCCAATAACCTTTTCCAGATACAGAATCAAAATTTTTCAGAGACTCTAAAGCAAGAAGCAAAGTTGTTCTTCACACTTGGCTTCAGAAGCCACTACTGCTTCACAGACTGACTTGATGAAGAGACAGGGGTACGGAAATCTTGTTTTATGTTCTGTGCTGACAGAAATGTGCTCTACATGCATGTCCCTCAGCAAGCCCTGGCAGCATGCTCGTGGCGAAGTAACAAGGTGGTGCTGTAAAGGATGTTGTGCTGAAGCAGATACATTCTGAGACCTTTCCGAGAAACGCTTTCAGCAAACAAGCAGGCACTATTTTTGAGAAATCCAAGAGTTCAAAGCCTTTCATTCAAACAGGTTTTCAAGAGATGAGTCGCAGAACACAACAGGAAGTCCTGGATGAGCCTTCACAAGCCTCCCAACACCCAGCAGATTCATACCATCTGCAACACTTCTACATCTTTTACTAACACTGACTGGAGTCATCGCATCCAAATAAACTAGATATGACATTGTATGACTGTATGTTCAAGGTCTGCAGTTCTCTCACACCCAGAGATAAAAACAACTGCGGGTTTTTCAGCTGACAAAAACAAGCTCATGGCTAGACCATTATAGCATTTTAATGTGCCATAACCAGACTTTGAATACTGCAGACTTTGGAGGCATGAGGTCCCAAGCATGTCTTTTCTACTAAACATAACCTCTTGCAAGTCGAGATCTGTCATGGTGGAGGAACTTCAAGCACAAGAGCTGTATCAGCACCCTGCTGTTCCCAAGGCAATGAGCCTGAAGGAGCATCTCTACCAGGGCTGGTGACCCAGAAGGGACCTCCATTGCCGAGTATCCAGCCTTCCTCCAGTTGGGTCAAATCGCAGTGGAAAAGTCTTTTTTCTTACAACTTATCAAAGCAAAAGGGAAGGGGGAAGACTTTTTAGAAATCAAGCTAGCTAGCTAAAGAAGAAAGTGTTGAATGAATTACTTCCTATTATTTAAGCGCACAAGTGACATGAACTTTCTATTCAGACACCTTTAGCTATCTGGTTGCTAGCAACCTCGAAGAAGGTTAATGTACCTCCACAGCTGTTCAACAGCAACTTCAGCACATCAGAGCCTCCAGTATCTTTCAAAAGCAACAGCAGAATAAGAACAGAAATGATGAAGCTAATTCACTTCCCAGGAATAACACAATCTTGGTTAACAGCACAAGATTAAAACCATTTTCTCCGAGAAACTAGGCCTAGTACCAAATAGGCCTTGTCTCATATCCTATTGCAGACCCACAGGCAACTCTACTTACTTCCAGCACAGTGTTTGAAGTTGCAATTATGTTCTATACCTTCCAAGACACAGATTAAATGGAACCATTTTCCCTTGTCCTCTTCTTTTCCAGTACACTCTCGCTCTACATTTTTGGAAAAAACACACCTACTATGATGCTAATAATAGCTATTAACTATTACTACAGTCGTATCTCCTTGGGATTTTTAGTAAGGCTGCAGGACATTTCCAAGAAGAAAAATCACTGACCTGGGATCTATCAACTACCTCCTATACTTTCAAGACAAAGTATAACAGAAGATTTTAATTTCCCAAAGAACAACTCTGTTTCTTCCTTTCCACTTGGAGAGAAGGGAGTTAAAGAGCATTTTTCTTCACATTGAACTACAACAAAAAATGAATGGGGAGAAAAAGTCCACAAGATTAGCATGTTTTGTCCAAAACCACAAACACTAAAAAAAAATCTGATCAAAAGGCATCTCAGAGGCATAACACTACTAGCTTTATTCACACTGTGACATGGTTATATATGTAAAACACTGATTAAAAGGGATTTCAAATGTTTTTCCTCTAAAATAAAATCTATTCGTTCATGCAAGCCAAATTGAGAATTCAGGCCTTAACTTAAGCAGAGCATTCAAATACATGCCCAAATACTCTTCTGTACCTTTTTTTCCCCTCCCCCATGATGCTATATCAGCCTGCACCAGACAGTGACCATTTCCTACACCTGCTTTTTAGATAAATGGCTGTAGTCTGAAAGTCTGGAGGAGCTGCTTTCAAATATATCAGAGAGCTCTCAGGTTCCAATGAAATGTCCAAGTTCAGAGCACAACAGACTCTGAAGTTAGGAGAAATTCCCACAGACTACGAATCCTTGGATATCCAGCTAATGAAATCTGCACTTTATTATCTGCTTTTCCAAATCAACAATCAAAGCAGTAGAGGAAGCTCAGCTGGCAACTAGCAGAAGAAAATCAACTTCATCTGGCACTCATCACTTGAAGACACTATTATTCTCAAATCACCCTTCATCTAAGGTTAATTCAGCCTTAATATCAACAGCCTCATATTCACTCCAGTCTGTCCTGTCTGATACATATCATTACCTCTACATCAGCTAAGCGCAACTTCTCTTGTTCCTACGTGTGTGCTCTGTATAAAATTCCTCTTGCCACAGGCATATCTCTCAAGTCAGTTCCTGTCAATCCCTCCTTGCAGTTTACCTTATCAAAGAGCATCATGCTGAGTAAACAGCAACCTTATTCTGTACGCATTATGCTCTGCTACGTCCTACCTTTATGCCAGACTTTGTGATTCTGAAACTACTGCCTTGTAAAAGACAAGATACCTGTTTCTTTGCACAAAGTGATGTTCTCTGCAGCACTCTCTGGAAAGCCTCAAGAGCTCAGAGATACTTCCTTGCAGTAAGCAGAGAACTGGCTCTGTCATCCAGGGGCCGGGACTTTGCTAAAATGGAGCTGTCCTATCAAGGATGTTTGTCCCATAGCTCCTGAGTGAATATGGCACAAAGCTGGCCTGCCCTTGTGCAGAGCAGTAGCATGCTGATCTGCATGGACACATCAGGAGTGTAACTGAAGCTGGAACCCTCCTCCATTTCGAACACTAAATTCTCACTTTTTTTTCAGCTCATGCAAAGAAACCATATTTTCAGAGGTAGTCCCACCTGTAATAATTCCTTTTCATTGGACATAGACTTTTTAAGCCTCTGGCAAAGGCTGAACCAGGTAAAAATATGGACTTTGGCTATCCCTTATTTTCCTATGCGGAAGTGACATATGTTTCTTCTTACTAATAGTTGTAAAGAGGCTAGGCAAGAATGTCAAGAGCTTTAAACTAAAACTTACTAGCGTACTACATTAATTCTCCCCAAATAAGCTGACAGCTTTATCACTAAACCATCTTTTCTTACCACTGAAAACTACCATGACAGCTGCAGGCTCTACAATAAAAAATGTGCTCTGAATGGCAGTAGTACCTTAAGACTTCTCAGAAAGCCAAATCATCTTCAAGGAGCAACTTGCAAATAAAAGCCTGATATGCAGGAAAAATGCAGAGAAGGTGAAGAAGCTACAGGAGGATCCAAGGCTGGGAGGACCTCTGGAAAGGTGACATGGAGATAGACTCTACCAGGAAAGGAAGGCTGGAAGGAGCCCAGAATGACAAGGAATAGTCTCTCCTCTGTACAGGGGAGAGACCCCACAAGGAGCCTGGCCTGAGTTCTTCTTTCCCACAAAAGGAGGAAAAGCATCTGGAAGCAGTACCTTCCTGCTATCTGCAGTCTGCAGCTATCATCTAGTTTTGAGGCCCAAAACTAGAGAAAT
This sequence comes from Eudromia elegans, assembly GCA_003342815.1. NCBI lineage: Eukaryota > Metazoa > Chordata > Aves > Tinamiformes > Tinamidae > Eudromia > Eudromia elegans. The sequence continues at coordinate 3,790,197 of PTEX01000052.1, read as the reverse complement.
GTAACCCTCTGGACTTCTGCAACTTCAGCCCTTTCGTTCTTTAGCAGAGAGACATCACACAATAATTTGCTTTGGGTTACCTCAGATGTGTCACATTAGGATTAGCCCCAGATGTGTCACATCAGGTAACTTGCCCCATGCACAATCATTCCCTCTCACCTGGGAAAGATAACAGAACCTGTTAATACAAAAATAAAACTGACAGTAAACCTGAGAGCTGAGGATATTCTTTTGCTTGCCTAGTGACTACAGAGGGACTTGTACTGGGATTTCAGTTAACCTGTTTGCTACTTAAACAAAAAGTAATCACACGAAGCCTACAACTACCTCAGCTTTCAAGTCCCCTTGCAACTACAAAAGTGACTGATGAGCTGGCTTTCTTTTTCATAAGGCTGTTTCTCTCCATCTGGTGACTCTTACAGGAAAAACACCTTTTGGACATCATGGTGAGATGCTCTGGGAAGTTAACAGATTATCAGGAATTCAGTGTCTTAGCCTTATTACAAGTACTAGCAAGACAGAAAGAGAAGTGGGCTGTTAAAATGAAGATACCACCCCCTTTGAAAGTGCCTCTGCACACTGAAATTGTCCTCTCCTTTTCTGAGCACTCATAACTAACATTCATTTAACCCTTGACTGTTTTCAAGCAATCATATTTATCAGGTTGCCACAATAGAAATAATTAACAAAGACAGTATAAGAAATACTAATTTACACTTACATGTCTGCAATCTCAAGTTCTCAACGTATTCTACAGTTCTACAAGTGTCAAGGAAAAATACATAAAAGGCAATGGGTTATGCATTTCAATATGATTAAAGTCCTTCCGTGTAAAGAAATACCTACCATGGAAAGAGGATGGCACCACCAAAACAAGGGAGAGAAGAGTGAGCAGCTGATGGGACTTCCCTTGTTTTACAGGTGGTAGATACTTAGTTTTACTTTAAACATGAGGAAAAGGTATGAGGCTGTTAAAATTTCATGCAGGCTTGCAAAGTTGAATGTCCTTATAAAAAGAGCAATTACATACACACTTTAAGCACAAAGCTGCACAATAATTAAATGAGTAATTACCATCCCACTTTTAAGCTGTCATGCAATTAAACTTAATTAAACATTCTCTATACTTCGCTAATCTTACACAAACAGAAGAAGGTAAGAAGTATGCAGTAAAGAAAGGAAAGGGCATTTGGCAGAAGGTTGAATCTATTATTCTGCCTATTTAAAGAAAAAAATAATTTAAAAAAGAACACTGACTAGTAAGCACAAGACTCTCATGTAATTGTCTTATTTCTAGTAAGGAGATAACCTGACCTGAGCTGCAAGACTAGCAATAGACTGAGATAATACATTCCATTTAATTTTATGTAGCAGGTTTACATGTGGCATTTCACAACGGTCTTCATAAAAGAAACCTATCAGTAAAAGAAAATGCTAGCACATTTTAGAGCACAAGATCACTCTCAGGCAGCGAAGAATTCTGTACAGAAAATGGAAATGCAAAACCAAAACTGCAAAGCATCCAAACACAAAGTTACCAGTCATTTATCTGGACATTTCCTATGCACAGTAGGCCAAAGTAAATAAGCATCCTGGAGTACACTGGGTCTCTTAAATTGGGTTCCTCAGCTGAGTTTGCTATCTAGGCAACCTGTTCCACTCTTTCACTTCTTTCATAATGATCTTATTTTCCTAAAATGTAATCAGAATTTCTTTTGTTGCATTTGACTCTAATGTCTCATCCTGCCACTGAGCATTTATAGGAAGAAATTGGCTCTTTCATCTTTTCACACTCTTCAATTAGACAGTAACACAATCTCTTGACCAAATTCAGCTCTCCCAGCCTCTTTCATCAGCATGGTAGAAACTCTGGACAAATACTACCATTCACTCCTGAGTAATGCTGAGTCCATGGACAGAGTGGGATTCCATCCTTATTCTTTGCTGAGTAAATCTCAGTCTCTTCATGCGAAAAGTTTATCATAGGAATCTCCACCACTCACATGAGAGCCTTACCGTCTCATGGCAAAATGCAACATTTCAGTTGAGTTCATAGCAAGACAGACTATGAAGTGAAACAACTCACAGCATCACCTCCATCATCAGGGTGTAATTGCCACTGTGCCAAGGTCTTTCCTTCAGTACATCTCTTCTGCAGGGCATGTAGGCAAACCCTCAGGCTGGGCTGTCCCAGTGACAGCCCTGCTGACAACCTCACCTGTGAGCACTAGCAAAGGAATCCAAGCAACACTTAATCTGCTTTATACTAACAGCTGTGACTTCGCAATTAATAGCCACTCTAAGCATTAAATGAGGATCTACATAGACATGAATACATTGTTTGAAATAGTTTCCTTGCCACATTAACACATACAAGATCAACGTAATAAAAAGCCCTTCTGGCTCTACTCTCATGGAGTGATGTGTTGGTAAGTTGTTCTCACAATTTCCCTTAAAACCCAAAAAAACAAAAACTCAGCTCAGAGACTACTTCTTGGAAATCAATATACTCTGAAAGACCTACAAAGTTTGTGGCATATAAGGGGTAGTCAATCAAGTCTCACTGTCCCTCTTCCTTTAAAAACTATCTTCCCAATAACTGCTTTTCATTTAGAAGCCTTCACTTCTATCCTCTTTCCTGCAAAAGAAAGGAAATCAAAGTGAACAGACTGAGGCAGCCTTTGACTACATACTTCCATTTACAAGGCAGCTCTTAACACTGCCTCTCCTCTAAGTTGGTTTAAGAAGATCAGAGGTCAGAGAAGATGAAGTAAAAACTGCAAAACTACTCAGATAATTGCTAATGCAGCTTTTTTTTTTCCCCTCCATCCTCCAAACTGGCAAATTGTTCCAAGGATGTGTCAAAATATCTGTGTTTTCTCTTTGTAAAGCAGTGGGGCCACATCACCATTTTTCATCCTTCATGCCCAACCCAGAAACACTGCTAGGGACAGACTGTTCATAAACTGAAAACTCCCAAGGCAAAACAAAAACAACACACAAAAACAAAAAAAAAAACAAAAACAAACAGAGATTTACCACTTCTAAAAAGACTCCCCAAACTGAAATTTATTGTCAAAAGCATTGCTTTCTTCAGGAAGAAAGTGATCCCTCCACTCCAGAAAGTAATCATTGCTAAAACAAAGGGAGGACAGTGTTTAAAGGAGTTTAATCACTATTAGTCCCAGCACCACAGATTAAGTCATACATTACATTTCACATACATAATCCTAGTAGACCAATTCAAGCATTGCTTCAATTCAGTTACTCTATTCTAATGAGGAATAAACTAAGCTTGTTAATTATTGCTAGATATCAGTGCTACTGGATAGAGCCTATTTTAATTGGTTTGGTTTAGACACTAGATCAGTAGATTCTAACTTAGGAAGTTTAAATTCATCTCTCACAGAAAGTTCTCCCACTTACATTGCTGTGAAATTTCAGTGAGTAAAAATCTAAGGCTATCAAAGGTACGGGACTAATATAATGAAAACTGGAGTTCCAGAGGCCCATTTCCAAGTGTCAGCCTATAATTTGCAAGGCAGTACTTCGTGCAACACGGAACCAGGAGATGGATCTAGTTTCCTCCTAGGCTGCTTGATTCCTATAGAACAGCAACCAAACAAATAGCTACTTGTTTCCCCACAACCATTTCCAATTGCTCCTCCTCCACACAGGGTGCAGAGTAGCTGCTTGTGCTTTAAAAAGTCAGGCCCACACTTTATATAGCCCCAGATTTACATTGCTGTGGTGCTCTGGACTGTAATTTTGCACACTGCCACATGCCTGGATGGGCTTTGGACTTGCTTACGTTTCTTCTTGTACAGTTACTTGAATGTTTCTTTTCATACTTTCACAAAAAGGAGCAGCATTTCTATCATTTAGGCCCCAGTGCAATACACAAAAATTTAGCCATTAACAACTTCAAAATTGCAGTCACATTAGTGTCAAAACTCTATAGTTTAGGGCCTTATTTGCTGCGAACAGACCCCTGTTTAAACCTTGACAGCTGAAGAGTCCATATTGGTGCTGGAAAGGTAGAGATCAGCGCCATGCTATGCTCTTAGAGAGCTCTGCTTTTTCTTTCCTTTCCTGTCACTCTTGTCCTATGTATCTACAATTTGATTGCCTTTCCTTCATTTCTGGAACACATCCATGACAACTCTAATATCTCTGGCTATATCTCCTACTCCATTACAGAGTAAATTATTCATATATTGCTGTTTCTTGCTCCATGGGAATAAAAGAAATCAGAGGCAGAATTGTTGAGACGTAAGCAGGATCAACTTAAGAAACATGCAAATAACTTAACATTTTGTCCTAACGCTGTTAGTACAAATGTCACTGGTCAGAACCTGTTTATACACATTTTTGTTAAACAGGCAAACTGTGTATCTAAGAGCAAATAGTAATACAACAGAAGATACATACTGATTGTGCACAATTACCAGCCAGCATGACACAGACAGACTAGATCAAGCCAATTTATTAAACAGTGTGAGGATTTGCTGATATATCTCATTATGTAACTTTGCTCAGCAGGTGCTGAAGGGTTGTAACTACTGAAAAATTCCCCCATCCACACTTCCAAGATATAACAACATTTTCTTCCTCAACATTGTGAGCTATTTGCAAAGAAAGAGAAGATATGTGGTACTTTTAAGTTACATTGATTTCTCTCCAGACTTGCTATTATTGTTACAGTAATATTATTATTATTAAACAATTATATTAGATATATTAGGTATAACTATGCTATTTAATAATTAATATTAGAGCAAAAGTAAGCAATAGTAACTGCAAAAATTACCAAGGAGCAGGATCTGAAATTTCCATCCTCAGCAATGACCAGCCAAAGCAGCTGCCTCTCTCAATTCATCTCTCCTGAATATAGCAGGGCAAGAGTTACAGTACCATCTCTGCCAGTCGACTCAGGATGGTGGGTGACTAGAAAGCCCTCCTGTTGAGTCACGAGGTTCAGGTCAGATCAACCTTAGTCCCAGACTTGGTCAATGACTTATGCCTAAGGGAACGTATATGAAGGAGACCCTCCCATCGAGTCACGAGGTTCAGGAAGGACCCCCTTGCTCTCTAAACTCTCCTGGAGAGGAGCCTAGGTGTGGATGGATCCAGTCTTAGTCTCAGACTTGACAACGGTTTATTTCTAAGGGGTATGGCATACACAGGCTGCACTCTGGTAGATGATTTATAAGGTAGTTTCTTGGAACAAGTAGGCAGAGAAAAAAAAAACACGTTGCAAGTTTGGATGTCAGTATGAGAATTAGCCACTACACTACGAAAAATCTAAGAACTAAAGATCCAAAACTAAATCCCAAATCAAAAAGTTAAGTCAATGAAGCCTGTACGTGCAACAACACTCACCCAAAACGGAGAGGAGCGGTGTCTCATCCTCCAGCCATATCTTGACCTGAGAGGAGAGCCCTTCACTGCAAACCTGCTGCTTCCTAGGACAGCTTGGCTCAAAATTCAGAAGCCCCCATGTTTTATATGGAAGTCAAACTGTGATGTGGTCACTATGTTTTTCCCTCCTAGAGGTTTCATTGGAACATGTTTCAGCATGTTTTTCTGCTAAATATTCTTCAGCATATAGCAGGTATCCAGGTTGACATTCCAGTATACCTTTCAGAGTCACCTAACTGTGTACAATGTTATTGTGACCTTGCAGCTTCAGTGAGAACCACTGTCTGAAGGCCTTGGGGCTCCTCAGCACTGCTTACAGACACTAGTTAACTCTTTCACTGTTTTCCGGGGGCATGGAGAGGGGTGGAGTGCACCTACCACAACAGGAGACATACAGACAAGTTGTGCAAAAATTCTGCCCAGTGCACATAAAGCAGTGTTGACCAGGGGTCTCAACTCACAACAGTATGTCAACACTAGCAATGCCTTTTTTTTTTTTTTTTGTTTAGTGTGTGTGTGTGATAACAGGCTATGGAGCCCTTCACCTTCAGGTCAGTGGTTTAAATGAAGCCCAGATTCACAGACACTGAAAGCTGTTATCAGCTAATGGAGGCTTAAAAGCCTTTTGTGAAATTACCACCTGAGGGAATCAGTGTAGCACACCACAGGGCAAGAGTCCTCTCAGAGACTCTACTGCCACTGCCTCAGCATTACTTCATTAAGAACTAACACAGCATCACTCTCTGATTATTTCCGTCAGAATAGAAGGACAGACACATCCTCCTCACGATACAGCACCCAGCCAAAGAGCAACTGAACACTGCTCTCTTGCTATGTACTACCATGAAGAGGAAAAGTGCTATTCCCTCAGGTACCTCCCCCAGCCACCGCAACTGCACTTACGGAGCCAGTCCTGCCCTTGCAGCAGGTCACACTCATGCCCAGTAGCACACTGGGAGCTCAGGAGCAACTTGGAGGGAAATCTGGTGCTGGTATGATTGCACTAATGCACCCAAAGAGCAACTTGCCTGCAAATAATAACAGCAATAAAAACAGAAAATTAGAAACAATTAATGACATACTGGAGAGAAATCATATAAATGCTATTTTCTTGCTACAGTCTCTTAAGGGCCCATGTAATGCTGTCACTTCTCTATCCTTCCTTCCTAAGCTTGTATGATAAAACAGGGATTTGCAGCATGATGCTGTGTGTAAAGTACCTGTAAATGCCTGCTAGTGTATAATAATTCAGAAAAAGAAAACAAGAAGTCTAAGAAGTCTAGAAGATGTTTGGCTCACCTGACACTTAAGTTATTGCTAAAGAGACAGGTAGTTACAGGTAGTAACAGGTATTCCCAACAGACTTGTATATAGACCTAATATACAGCAGATTCCATACCCAAGCTGAGACCTTGGCAATGAGTTCCACATATATAAAGTCCAGAGGGGAGTCAACAATTTGATATTCTGTGCAGAGTATAAACGGCAGGAGATAAGCAAAGCCTAAGGCTACATACTGAATTTTCAGTATTAAAGTAACATTGAATTCTGTTCAGTGGAACCATCCTTTCAATATCACCATGTCAGCGATGTACAAGATCGCATAACAGACTACACAGACACCTAACTCTTACAGTTTCCTAAACAGGAGCACTTTGAATTGGAGCTTTAACAACAGGGGAAGGAATTACGGGGTTTATTTTAACCATTACCTTAGCGGGCTTTTTTCATTGCGAAGGAAATAAATAGATACATTTATTTTACATGTATTTATAAAATTACACATGTTGATTTATATCAAGATTCCCTCCCTTTCACATATGCATAGGCTTATTACATCTCTAAAGCAGTAGCCTCAAACATACACCAGTGAAGAAATGCTAGATATAGGACTGACACATTTAATGAGCTCATTTTTTCTCCCTGGTTAGACAGTGATAGTGTGTCCAGTAAAGCTGCAAAGTCTCACTGGCCATTCACAGGATCATGCAAAACTCTGACCTACAGAAGCTGAAAAAGGAAATGCTACCTGCTTCCCTGGGTAAACCTTTGCTGTCCAACAGAGATCGAATTGACAGGATCCAGTTGACTTCCCTCCCCTATCTCCATTAATTATAACTTTTAATTAATACATGCACAGGAAGGATGAAAACAGCTTAGCTGCTCCTCCAAGATTTAATTACTGACCCAGCTTGCACCAAAGTACTGGGTGCTGCTGACTCTCACTAAGCTCTGTGCCCATGCCAGGAAAGCAGTAAGTGGGAGAACAGGGGCAAAGAGCTCCCGCCTGCCTCTTCCTTTTCCCAGCAGGCAGTAGGCACAGCTGGTCACTCACATGTCCAGGATGCTGACAGACCAGGGAAATCTTTGAAAGCTTCTCGACAGACAAGGCTCATATCGATTCTCCCGCAACGTCATTTTCAGGTGCTCTGCTTGTAATTCCTGCCAACAGTGGGTACAATTTTCTGAAGATATCCAAAGTCTTAAAATCTCTAAGCTCTGAAAAAAGACAAGTTTGGCCAGGATTATTTTCAGACAGGAAAGAAAGGTCTACCCCATATCAGATTAAAACAGGAGCAAATTAACTCAACTCTCCCCCTTGCTGGCTTGACTCTTTATGTCAAGCCTGGCTCTCAAAGCCACCGAAAGCCACCTTGCTTTCAGGAAGACTGTGCAGTACTGCAAGCATCTTCTTTTTCATTGCTTCCAAGGATCCCTGCCTGGGACCCCAGTGTCTCTCAAGAATCTGCTGATCTCCACTCTGCCCAACAGGCTCTTTTTTCAGTCACCCCTTCCAGAGGTCCCTCCTGGCACACTGAGCAGCCCCTACAGGTAGGCAGCTGAGCGGCCCTCCTCTTATTGCCTACCCACATGTCTAAGAGGGTACAGTGCCTGACACAAATACTATCAACCATGAACAAGCAAAGAATACCTACCTAACCACACCAATAATATCATATAAGGCCAAGGTTAGCTTTTGGGTCCCTATGCACAAAATTGGGACCAAGGAAAAAAAAAATAATTGGGGGAATGTTATTTAGGGGTAGACTGGGACAGAAAAAAAAAAGTTTAAAAAGTTAGGACAGAAAAAAGGAGGGCAGCATCCAATACGTCAAGTCTTCACCTAACTTCATTTAACACAGTTATCAGCATTCCTATTCAAGGATGTGCATTCGAATACGAAGAATTTTCATTAGGCCCAGTTGTTTGCTCTGACTCAACACGGAGCCTATAAAAATGCTGAATAGTGGAAAAGGGGAACTGGTTCAGTCCATCTCGAAAAAAAAAAAAAAAAAAAAAAAAAAAAAAAAAAAAAAAAACAAAAAAAAAAAAAAAAAAAAAAAAAAAAAAAAAAAAAACCCAAAAAAAACCAACGCTATACAGCTGAGACCTGAAAAATAGCATTAGCCATTTCATTTTTTCATTTTCTTCTTTACAGCATGCTCTTCCACACCGTGCATACTCTAAGGCCAACCAGCAGTAAAATCCTCCCTGACAAAATACAGGGAATAATACAGATTGAAAAAGCAAGTCAGTTCTGCTCAGCCTCTCTGAATATTGCATCCAGATCAATCTGGAGTCATGCTGAAAAAAATACTGCCTTGGAAATGTTCAGAATGAGCTCCAGGAGGGAGCTTTATGGGTCTCGAATCCCAACATGACAAGCAGCATACACAGAAGCTACTACAGTCTACCAGGAGTCTCTGCAGTAGGGGAACTCCAGCAAACACTTACTCAGATTGAATTTACAATCTAATCCTTCTGTCCTCTGCTCCAAAAGAAGAGCCCAGACCCTGGTTCTTCCTTAAAGTCGTGCTCACTCCTGAGCATGGCTTTTGGAAAAGATAGACGGGAACTTAAGAGATGCACCAACTCAAAATCCCAGCTAATGTTTTACTTGCTATCTTAAAGTCTTACTGTTCTGTGTATAACAGGAAAACAATCATCAATGAAGCCTGCCAAGAAAATAATTTGGAGCTGTGATTACAGATCTGAGAGAGGTGCATCAGGCCCCTGCCAACACAGAGTTGAATAGATTTTAAAAAGTTAAGAAATATGCACCTGCCTCCCAAACACAAGAAGCAAAGGACAATGATGGTACAACATTTGTCATGAGAAAATGGGATTTTCATCAATCACTTTTTTTCATGAGTTTTAAAGCAATTACTTTACAAGAAAAATAAACCAAAAATCACTGTATTACACACCACTAGCTATAGTTTTACAAAGCAAACAACTCCTTCTGATTGATCATCACAGCACAGTTAACATGTGATTCACGAGGCTGTGCCTCTGGTTGCTAAGAGCAGAGATGCTCCTTAATTAATACTAATGAGCTTGAGCTCAGGAGCTTCACATCTGTCAGACCCCACAGGAGCACCAGGAGTTCAAGGTGGAATCTCAGTGGGCAACTTTTTATTCAGTCAGGTGCAGAAGCACAAAGATATTACAAAGTGGTAGTGTTTACAAAAGATGTATTAATCATCTTTGATGTTTGTCAGATTATCACTAATAGTGCCAAAAACAACACCTAACTGGGTTTTAGCAAAGCATTTGGTACCACGGCTTACAAAAGTACCTGAAAATGACTGCACCCATGAGCCTCCTCCACAAATTTGGAAATAAGCTATCAGACTGTACTGAGCAACAGTTGACAGTAGCTGAGCAACAAAATGCACTTGTTTTCTGCGGCAGAATCTGCAGAAAGAAGGAAAAAAAACATAGTGAAGGTTTTACATGAGCAATACCATGATGTAAATACATTTAAACAAGAGAATGGAGTAAAAATTGCTTGAAAGCCCATGTCAGGCAAGAACCATTCTGCTTTACAGTTTAGAACAGCCAGTTTTTTGTTACGCTCTCCACCTCACCTATCTGAGGAAGTAAATATGCCAAACTACTGGCAGCTGATACCAGCTCTTAAATTCACCTCCAGCTCCCTCCCCAGAAATACGTCTGCACAAACACCATTCTGCCAATGACTACAAGTCACTTGGCCCAAACAGAGGGTCCTGGAACCTTAATGCAGAAAAGCACTTTTTTTTTTCCCTCTCTCTCTTCAAACCACGGAGTTCATCTTCATAAAGACCCTTTTTCACACTCCTGCCAAAAACAAGGGAACTACTCCTTACGCAACTCTTTTTTCAGCAGTTTGTAAACTCCAGATTAACTGGTTATGAAACAAATACAAACATCAGCCGAACGCTCAATGACCAAGGGTAACAGCCTTTGCAGTAAAAGCAAAATGGTTTCCACCAGGCACCTGAAGCAGCAGGACGAGAAAACCAAAACCGAGCGGCCCACGATGTTCCCCATCGTGTGGAGGGGGATTAGCAGCCACGGGAAAGCACCGAGGAACCTCCCGCCGCCCGGCAGCGCAAGACCCGCCCGCGGCCACGGCCGCCGCTGGCGCCCCGAGCACCGCCCGCTCCTGGCGGCGCCTTGAACTCCAGAACCCGGCCACGCGCCGCCGAGCACCTCGACACCACCGGGCCGCAGCGGCCTTGCCGGCAACCCCCAGCGCCACCAGCAGGCCGAACTGCCCCTGCTTTCTCTGCGCCTTCTACACAGGGCGGATAGGGAAGCCGTTTCTAAGCACGGCACCCCCACCAATGCCCTAACGGCTCCGACCGCGCGCCTGAGATGGCGGCGGGAGACGCGCGCGCACTGACCGCTAGGGCGGCGCCAACGGCCGCGCCGATGAGCGCCCGGCCGGCAGGAGGAGGAGAAGAGGAGCAGGAGGAGAAGCGGCAGCTCCGTAGCGAGGCGCCCCGCCGCAAACAGCCACCCCTTGCCCAGGGAGCAGTGTCGCAACCCCTTCACACACAGACACCCCACCTGGGGCTGGGGGTGCCCGCACAAAATGGCCGCCTTGAACCCTTGCTGACTGCCATTTTGTGGCACCCTTGCGGATGGCGCTCTGCCCAAAGCCACAGGTGCTGGGTTTGTCCAACTCCTCACCGACCCGCTCACAAGCACGGTGAATAGGGCTGCGCCGAGGAAGAGAGGGGTCCTGGGCCTGTCACCTTCACAGCAACAACCCGCGAGGATGGGGCGGCAGCCATGGTTGATTTGCCATTGCACAAAGCAGGCCTCTAGGGACATGAGTAGAAGGCTGGAGACTAGAGCCAGGCAACATGGCTTTCCATCCTCTCATTATTTACGAGGTATTAAGGCTGTGCTAATAAGTTCTAACTACAACATTACTTGTTCCTTACCTGAAATAAAGTGTCCCTCCTTGGGAACAATCTGGTTAGATGCCTTGCTGTAACCTTTCCACCACCAATAATAACAATGTGCACCACCAATAATCATATGCACCAATTCTGTGCATAGCCATTAGTACTGGGTCTGGCTGCTCTTGGATTTTAGGGCTTTCTTTTTCCAACATAGCTTGCTCTGGTTGGAACAGATACAAGCCCCCAAAGTGTGATGAGAGATGACCCACGTTTAAGGGAACAGACTTTAGGTGATGCCATCTCACTCTTTTTCCTTATCAAAGCTGTAGGGAGACTTCAATAACTGATTTAAAACACATTCCAACAGCATTTGTTCTCTGTGTTCACAAAACAACACAACCCCCAAAGCCGAGGATATTAAATGAGTGCTTTGATGGAACAGAGGTTGACCTTGTGGCTTCATATATCCAGGAGAGGTCTCCAGGGATGACACTGAACACCGAAGGTGATTTCCTTGGTTGCACCAAGTAACAGGTCAGGTCGGTGTCAGTCTGATGAAAGGCTCGTGCCAAGCGTAGTTATGTGATAAAGAGGGAGGCTCAGCAACGCCCGCGGGTCACTATGGACGGAGAGGATCGTGACCAGTGCTCCAGTAAATACGTGTCAGCGCCAAACAGTCTAGGAGTGAGCAGGAAAGCAGTTAAAGTGAGATGGAGAACAAAAATTGAGCTGAATAAACTGAACTGTCTCCAGATATATTAAAAAAAGAGAGAGACAGAGCGATAAAGGGAAAAGGAACATCTTAACACACTTCTATAGCCATCCCTGCCTGAGTGGGGGAGTTGAATTAGATGATCTCCAGAGGTGCCTTCCAACATGAACTATTCCGTGATTCTGGGAAGCTGCTGGGCTTATTCTCATGCATAAAATCACAAATAGCAGGAATCCATGGGTGCAGATAGCTAGGTGGACTGTGGAGGTGACAGGCAAGAATCAATGTGCTTTTATGAAAAACATTGCAGGGGGAAATCAACAAGGACAAAAGCACCATGGCCAGGGCTGTGCAGTCTTGTTTCTCTCCCTCCTAACTCTCTACCTTTGCATGGGGAGATCAGATCAGGTCTGCAGTGAAACCGGAGATGCTGAAGGAGAAGCGACGACTTTCTGGAGGTGAAGTCGGAAAACGGCAGTAGTTAGCGCTGCGTGTTTTCCTCCAAACACATCAGCAGCTTCACTGGGAGTATGACACAGCTGGGAAGGTTGGAAAAACACACTCTTCCACCTCCCAGCACCCCGTTTGTTGCTGCCGTTGTGAAACACGTACGAAGCTGTTACCTTTCACGTGCTAGCCGTGTTCCATGTTCCACCTTGGCACGGCGTACTCTGCATCCGTACACTCCCCTTGAAATATCAAAAAGAAGAATTGCGCCCACACTCCCTGCCCTACTGTCTATGACTCCCTTTGCAGTGATGGAAGGGAAGATAGAGAAAAACATTTCTTTACAAAGAAATATGCCCAGAAAGAGTGCTCTTGACAGCTGCTTAGCACCACTCTGAGATGATTCATTTTCTAGCTACCATGCATAGTCATATTGATGGCCCAGGCCCGAGTTACTAACACAACTGCTTTGCTCCTAGTCTTGAAATTACTCCAGGCTCTCTGCCTTGGAAATCCCTGCTGCATGGAAAACACGCTTAGTCCTCTTTTCAAGAGATTTTACTCGATGAGGCTTCTGATGTTGAGGCTTTCTCATACAATTTCAGCAACACAGCTTGCTTCTGGCCTGGAAAGGCTACTTGCCAACCTCCGCAGTGTCACAAAATTGGCACTGCTTCCCTTCCTTCATGCGTAAGTAGAATAATACATGTACCAACAGCCACTCGTATATGGAACATATGAGAAAAAAAATACATTATTTTTTTTCCTTTATGCCTGAACTCCCTCTGTTGAATTTCGGGGGAGACTGTCCATTTTTTGTGGGATAAACACTAAAACGCAAAAGACGCGATGAAGGTAACAGGGAGTCAGGGATCACTGGAACACTCGCCGAGTTTCCCGAGGGCGGCGTTGCAGAGGTCCGGAGGACTCCTTGCCTTGTGCGACACGTCAGGGTTGCTCTCAGGCGTGGTGGAGCCCAAGCTTGCCCCTAGCTACAGACCAATGAAATAAGTGATGCCTGTAAATGAAAAGTTCTAGATCTAATATGTCGGTCTAATTTAATTATTCCCTGAAAAATTGCTTGCTTATATCTACCCTAGGTCAGGGCAGTAACATGTAATTTATAAGTTCTTCTAAACTTAATTCATTCTGGCATTTGTACTTGTTGTAAAAAGTTATCTTTAGATAAAATAATGTAATCACGAGAGGTCTCATGTTGTATAAAAATAAAATCCTCTTATTTCAGGGCTGTTCTCAAGTTGAAGTTCTGCACATGAAAATATTCTCACAGCATTTCTGTGCGTGCTCAACAGTAAGCAAATTAAAGCAAATTTCACAGGTACGTTTATATGCACAGGCTTTCTTTGCAAAACGTGAGGCTTAGGGCAGTGGGGCTGCCCACTGCAAAACCCTGCACAGCTCTAAGTGCAAATCCCTGCAAACCAGCAACAATTCAGACCCCTGGGAAATTAAATAAGCTCGTATGAGAACGCAGCATAGAGGGGCTAGCTTCCATTTCTGAAGGCCTGATAAGGAGTAACCTAAAGAATACAAAAATTAAAGAACATTAAAAAAGAAGGTAAAAAAATAAAAATCAGGGAAAGGGTACACTGAAGAAATCAGGCCTATCTATAGCACACATTTATATCACTATTCATACCTGATTTTTATCACTATTTATGTCTGCTTATTTAGAGGCCTCCACTGTATGCGGGTGTTATCCACGGAGGTTGTACGTGCAGTTAGATGGGAAAGCAGCCATCTAAACACACGTGCATCCTCCCCGAGTCCTTTCCCCAAGGGGACCAGCAGGGCCAGTGGTTGGGGCAGGACCAAGAGGAGCCTTTCGCAGCCGGGAGGGATCTCTGTGCTCGGGGCGTGTGGGCGTTAAGGCTTCCTGGCGGGCCCGAGAGCTGCGAACGCACGCGCACGCTCAGTCCCTGCCGTGCTGGTGCCCTGCGGCCTGCGGCCAGGGCGCCCCGGCCTCCGCACGCAGCCCTGCGGGCTCACGTGGCGCGCGGGCTTCGATTCGCGTTGTCGTGCTCCTCTTCCCTCCGCCGCCCCTCCAGGAAAGATGACGGCTTATTTCAGCTGAGCAACGGTGCTCCTCATCACTGCAGAAAATATACGTGTACATTTGTATATCGATATGTAAGTATTGCTCCATTTGGTGCTCACCCGTAAGGCCAACAGGACAGAGGCTCCGGCCCCGTCTCCCGCTCCGCGCGCGGGCTCCCGTGCAGCTCCTTGCCTTGCACTGCCCTCTGCCGCGCGGAGCCGCTTCCGAGCGGCGGCCGGGCCGGGCCGGCAGCTCCACTCCCCAAGCACGCCTTGGCAGGAGCCTCTCTCCCCAGAGGTGTTACCTGCTGGACATTTTAGGAACATAAGTTCAGATCCCGACGGGATCAGCTCAGCTTGACAGCCTTCTGCTGTGTGTCTTGCAGTAGGAGCTGCCTTGCTACTCTTGATCAAATGTCTCACATGAAGGTAGCCAAGACTGAACTTGGGAGAGTTGCCGCGGGATGCACATGCTGGGGATAACCCTTACAGCACAGTGGAAAAGTTCCCTGAACCCCCTCCACGTCGATGTTGCTCTAGGAGCTTCTTTCTCTTTCGTCAGGAAGCCCCTGCAATTAACTGCTGAGGGCTCCAGTAAGAGGGAAATTCACCACTTCTGGTACAGGTAAAACAGTTCAGGGAAGGCTGAGAAATCCGCCCTACAAGGAAGGTGGTTTCCTGGCCCCCCCTACCCCCCGAAACTTTTGAGCCTCGTCGGTATCGTTCTGGCTTTTCAAGAATGTTCAAAAAAATAAGGCAAGATTCATTTCCTCAGTGAATTTTCATTATTCTCTTAGCACAAAGTCTACCAAGTCTTGACTTTGCTAAGAAATAGTTACTCTGCCCATTTCATATATGAGGAAACTAGGGCACAAATTAAAAGTAGGATTGCATAATTGGGATGGAGAATTTCAGGTCATGCAGTTTGTCAGACCAAGTATCAATTAAATACAGACTTAGAGTTACTTACTCTAGGAGGTACTTGGTTTCGACACTACCAAGGCACAAAAGTTTTACCAGATTGCCAGTGACTCACAAACCTTCAAACACTCACAGGCTTTTATCACCATACACATGTGATATAACAAAATCAACAGAATTTACCACCACCTAAAGACTTACCAGTGTGTACAACTTCATATTGTCGATCATCAGAAAACAAAGGAAATGAGCACAGCGTGATTTTCTGGGGACTTCCTAGCTGCAGCAACCAAGATAATGATGAATCAGGTGTCTTCAGATCAAGACCTGTTACGTTCGATGGGGAGGTGCAAGAGATCCAGGAGCACTGCAGCAGGATGGGTAGCTCCGCTGAAACCTCCTGGACTTCTATCAGGGAAAATGCAGGTGGAGTAAGTGCACTGTGTCCCATTTCCACAACTGTTTCCAAACACCTACCTATTTGGGGTATTTCTGAGGCTTGTGCTGTAGTAAGCCTTCAAGCCTAACATCTATCATGAATTTTAAATTCTTTCAGCAATCTAAAGTGATTTTCAGAGACTGTGGTAGAGGGAAACATTTTACTCAGATTGTTCTGAAGTTTCCAAATTTTTATCTGCCTTGGAGTGACCAAGGTCAACATCCACAGGCGGATTTCCTGGTCTGTTTTCAGGGCAACAGAGCACTCCTTTACCAGGAAGGGTACCCAGGGTGTTGATTCCAGGCTCCAGGAGGAGGTGAGCCTCAGAAATACCACACCCTCTAACAGCTGCTCCTTGCAGGTAACACCGTACCCATCGTAAGGCAGGCCTCTTGCAGAGGCAGCCGCATGCCCAGCTCCTGGCCCAAGGACATCACTGCCCTTGTCCCTTAATGTGAGGGGACAGAGGGGGACAAGACAAGGAAGAGGACTTGAGGATTGCAACTAGGTTGTTACTGCATCAGCAGCTTAATAGCTGCTCATGAGTCTGGTAAGACTTTTTAAGACTCCTGTATGGAAATAATCAGATTAAAAATGTCTCTCACAATAATAATTTTAGTTAATTGCATAAGAAAACTATGAAATACCCTCCTTTTCTCTCTGACTGTGCATTAAGTGGTGAACCCTGCCGGTCCAGTCCCTTGGTCACCTAGGAACGACAGTGCAAGGTGTTTGTTGAGTCTCTGTTCTTTTCTAGAACACTTGACGTTAAGGAAATATTGAGACGGAGCACGGAAGTCTTCTGCACAACGAGATAATCCCTTGGGAAAACATAATTTAGGTATAAGCACAGTGTCCCCCTCCCAAATGATCTGCACAACGAGATAATCCCTTGGGAAAACATAATTTAGGTATAAGCACAGTGTCCCCCTCCCAAATGATCTCCTCCTTACAAGTCCTGTGGTTATACACAGTAGATGGAATAAAGCAAAAAGATGATGAATGGTCTGGAGAAGTAGATACTTATTAGAATTGTTACTTTTATTCACTAGAGCAACATTGAAGAAAGAATTCTTTACAGACAGTTTTTCAAATCAACTTTACAAGCAAATTCCAATATACAGTATTTACTCTGGCCTGGTTAAAAGAAAATAATAAAGAAAAAAACAACAACAATGCTGAGAACTAAGGGTACTTGTTGTTTGTTTTTAAGCTAATACTGAATGTAAGACTTCACTGACACTGGAATTAATTGTTTTTATTGTGGTGCTTTTACAGTTACGTAGGCAGTGAGCAGCTTGGCCACAGCAGTGATTGAGTTTCCTTGATAGCACAGTTGTAAGGTTACTATAAAACTGAGACCTACCACCAGGGTCATTGTTACATCCACTCTGCTCAGAAAAGCCGCTATATACATGAAAGGATTGCTGTGGAAGCCCCATTGAAGAGTGGATGTCCAAAAGGAGCCCACCTAAGAGTGTGCTGTGCAGCAACTGAAACACCGGTGCCGCCCTGCCCCGCGAAACACGCAGCCGAGCAGAGCACGGGCACCGCAGGGGTGCGCGTGGCTGGGACAGGCAAACCAACAACATCGCACCAACAGGATTCAGGTTTTTAGCATCATTACAACAAATCAGCATTGAGATCAAGGAGGAAATTAATCTTACTGACCTATGATGCACTCTAGTTACTATGTCTAATCTCACTGCTAAGACATTTAAAATTCAAGAACCCACTTTTTTGAACTAGACAGAAAACTCAGTGCAGTTTTTCAGGGCCCTAATCATATTTCAAGAAAGTCTAGGAGTTATTATTGCACTTTAATGGAAAAAAAATATGCAAGGAACATTATTCTTTAAGGACTACGTCAGTCCTGTGACATTTCTGCCATTGGCTTTGACTGGACCCATGAAGTGCCAGTTTCAGGGAAGGGAAAGGTGATCTGGCTGCATCATCAGTGCTAAAATTCCACTCTTTAATTAAAGTCATTGCACAACAAAAACTCAGTACACTATGATTATTTTTAAACATGCTCGAGTGTATATTAATTCTGTGAAAGTGATGTGAAGGTATCCTGGAAACAGCAATACTAGCAGGGAAGTTAGTTTCAAACAAAAGCCACACACACAACAGGAGGCATCTAGATTATTTAGGCACAACTCCAAGCAATAAAGCTCATTTAAAGTGCAATTCTGTTTGTCTTCTTTTGTGTTTATTCACTTGTTAAAATACATAATTGCCCCTTTGCACACAGACTGAACAGTAGTTTAATACTTCTGTGAATATTGCACAAAAGAATGAGACATCAAAAGCATAAAAAATCTGCAATAAACCATTTTTTAGAAACCTAAAAAAATCTGAAGATATCAAATCCTTTAATTTTTGCCTTTAGGATAATCTGCACCAGTACTGATGATATATCTGCACCTTAAACAAGGTGGATACGTTACCTGAAGATACTCACAGCCCCCCCTTGACATGCTCTTCACAGCCCCCCGTCCCTCTGCCCAACCTCCCGCACTGCGGTGACGCTTCCGCTGGCCCCTGCCGGCCTCCCCGCCGCTGCTCGCCCCCTGCCAAGCCTTCCTCGGGCCCTGCGCTTCCGTGGGAACCCTCCCTGGGTTCCTCCCGCACCTGCCACGGGCCCTGCGCCCCCCACTCGGCCTCCGTGACGGGGACAACACGCACCGCAGTCACGCCAAGGAGCGTAACCTACGTGCGCTTCCCCAGCGGTACAAAACCACCCACAGGACAAACAACTTGTGTTCCTCTGGAGAAGACATAAAAGCCTTGTTCTGCTCTATGACAACCCTCCATAGTCTCTCTGTTTCATTCCTACATAGTCAGTAAAGGTGCAGATAGGTAGATATCTGTACTTTTCAAGTTCAACATAAAAGTTTAAAATCTCTAAATGAGACCTACGAAGCCTCCGGAATGAGAAGCAACACGACTCATGGTGAAACACTGCTGTCAGTGCTGAAGGGATGACGAACTTCCTGCACAAGACATCACATGCAATTAAAAATAAAATCACCTTCCCTTCAAGGAAAGTACATTTTAAAAAAGAAAAAAATAAACACACTTCTATAGAAATATATATGGACCTGAAAACGAGCCAGGAATCCGATCGTTCCCTCAGCAGTTTTTACACTTTTGAGAAATACAGTCAGCTGCCAGGGGCTAATTTTGGGGAATATAAAAAGTCAGTTTTATTTTCTTATCAAAAAGTAAACGTCTACTGTGATTCTGGACATAGGCCATCCAATCCCATGCTTTCCAAAGAAAGACATTTTCCTAGAGAAAAATCCTAACAGTCACCTCGACTCTTATTTATTTTATCTTTTAGCAGCTGCACAATTAATGCTGCTCTTGTTATTTCTTGTTTAATTCCCTCTCCCTCTCCCCGCCGAAATTCACACAAGTGCTGCAGGTCTTCAGAATCACGTAGCCAGTTCCTCAATACCCACTATCTGTCCTCTCACACTTCTTTTACCCCCAACCTTTCAATCTTGTACCTTTCTGTTAGGTGAAAAACAGTGAGAAATCTGAAATTTTCTTGGACATCAATTATGCATTGAGAAATAAAACTCCATTTTTCTCCCCTTCTCTCCTCCAACTGAGGTATCTATCCCCCTTTTCAAGTCCTTATAGTACAAAAGTTGATTATTGAGCGTATTTACGAAATGTCTATACCTATTCATTTTATTATCTCAAAGAAAATGAACGTGCCAACATCATACAGCGAAAGCCTAGAACAAACTATTACACGGGGTTATGCTAATGACTTTAAAACCAATTTAAGGAGTGGAGAAAAAAGTCAAATCCAAGAGACAATGCTGGGGAGGAGGGGCAGATGGGACAGGAGGACAAGGCTTGAGCACACTTCACGGACACCGTACAGTCCACCCACGGCATGCGTGTCATGGTCCCACAGTCGCACCACGAGGGGCAAAGATTTCCAGACCACTTTCAAAAGAAATAAACACAAAAAAACAAAACCCAGCTTTCCTGGAGAGCAAAAAGGGTGAGATTTTTATTTCCCCCAAAGCTCCTTCTCAGTTATCCTGCACACTTCAGAAATAACAAAAAAAAAAAAAAGGAAACAACCCAAAACAAAATACACATCTCTGAAAAACTCTTTGAGTACCAGCTCTGATTAGGACATAATAGGATTGCTCAAAGCAAATAGGTGGGTGGGTGGGTTTTTTTTTTTTTTTTTTTCTTTTCAGTATTTTTAGTAGATGCATTCTTAAACCAAGTTTTATTATGTAAAATAGTTCCACGTTTTTACATATATGGCAGGACTTTGTGCAAACATTTCAAGTCAGGTACTTCAGAGTCTTTCAATAATAAATCAATAAATACAAGTAGCACAATAAAAGTTAAAAATATTAATTAAAAATGCATGTCGTGCAACCTCGACGTAGGTGTTCCGGACCCCCTCTTCCCAGAGGCTCTTCACTTACCAATCCCGAGAGCCTGCATTGGCAGGTTTTGCACAAGTATCCTTAGCACTGCCTTTCAACAGTTTCCCCACGGACGTGTCTATTGAACACAGTAAAAGCATACCACAACGTCACCACAAATTCATGACGTCTACGAGATAAGACCTGTTTCACCCTGTGAAATCTGCTTACTGTCTGTGAACAGTGAAAACGGGATAAATAAAGAAAAAAAAAAAGAGCAACTTCATATTACAGCAATACAAACAAAAAACCTTTCTAACTCGTCAGATTAAATAACATTAAATATGTCAGTCTTTAGATAATCATAAATACAAGGATTTTGCATAGGCCTCTGGAACACAGAGTCAAAATTATGGCCAATAAAAACATCTGCTACTAAGTCTAATTTTCCACCACTCTAACCTAACTAGCAGTCAGAACCAAAAAGTTAGGCTGAATTGCAATTTCATTGTCTAATAATGCAAAATAACAGATTTCTGCCTTCCTGAAATACCCAGTACAGCATCCTGGTCCTTGTGCTCACCACAGATCTGAGTTTTAGTTTAACTAAGATCATCAGTGGGCAGTGGAACCGTTAGTGCAGACCTGCAATATACCTGACCACGCAAGAGCGGCTGCACAGCTGGTAGCACGAACCTCACAATGCAAGAGAAGGGGCTATGCAAACACCAGAGATGCTGTTTTTAATGTTTGCTCAGGATTTGCAGGATGTAGATAGAGCAGCCTCAACAAAGGCATTCACTACATGGGCAGCAAATTAACGTATGGCATCTTTTGGGGCGATGCGCACGCACGCTCTCAATGGGTCTTTGGCTTAGGGAGGCGGGAATGCCGAGCAGAGGACACGCTATCCCCACAGTGCAAACCGGTGCTCGGTATCTGCACATTTTCCTTTCTTTGCACCGCTGCCTTTGGGATGTTTGTCTTTGAACAAGGGTTTTGAGGCTCTGGAGATACCGGTGTGGATTTCTGACTGCTCGTTTGCTTAGATTTAACAAAGGACATAGTTGGGGGGCGAAGTTTAGATATTCTCTGGCTCTGTTTACCCTTTAGGTTAGTCTGACCAGATGCTGGCTCTGGCCGAGTCGGACTACTTGGTGGCAGAAGCTCAGGCTCCTTGGAAGCAGCAGAACGGTTTGCAGATCGTGCGAGCACGGCCACTGTCGGAGGCACTAAAGCAGTTGGGGGCTTTGCAATTCCTACAGTCTTTGGCTGAGAAGTCTGGTTGCTGAAGGCGGGCCGACCTTTCACAGCCGGCTCAGTCTGCACCTCTCCAGCACCAGCTCGCGTGGCCGGCAGCAAACGGGAGCGAGACTGGAGGCAGGAGCCTTCCTCAACACCAGCCTGCTCCCCCGGCTCTTCAGCGCTTTTGTTTTTAAAGTTTTCCAAATGTGGGGCAGTCTCATCTTTTATGGTTAACTGTGTACTCATTAGTGTGTTTAGTTCATTCAGACTATTTGAGAGAGATGCATTTGCAGCATTCTGACTCTTACGATTGCCATTTTCATGCAGACCAGGACGTTTAGGATATTCACTGTGGGCCTCGGTAGGTGGCATTTTTACTAGTTTTCCCTGGGCGAGGTCTGTGGAACTGGGAAGGCTGCTGGAAGGCTGTAGTACTTGAGGCTGTTAAAGAGAAAACAGGACAACAACATTAGGCAAAGAAAACAGAAAATCTACATTCTGAACCCAGCGTGCGTTGACCGAATGCTTGACAGGGGCTGCACATCGTTTAAAAAAGAAATCGAAAAGTTGACTCGGGCAACACAAGATGGTTTATGGGACACAAACACAACTTAGGTGGAAAAAATTATACTAGCACTGAAATGTACAACTCAACATAAAGACAAAAAACGATGAGCTTAAAACAAAGAACATGAAGGAGGCTTCGCTGATGGTTTTGCTTTATTCTGCAGTGCAGCATAACAATGACATATGAATACCAGTCAATTCTTATTCAAGTGCCTAATAAATAAATGCAATGGCCACTTAACTGCACCCATCTTTTATCCTGTATGCTCTACCTACTCAAATTAGCTATCCCCAACTTTTTAATGTTAAATGTCTCTAAGGCAGAAAAGGATCACCAGGAATTTACAGGACATTTTCTTTGCCTTACCGAGGTCAGGATATTTGATAAAAATATGCTGCCATCACGTTACTGGCTAGTCCTAGGGCTAGTCCTAGGGAACTGTTTGGTCTGGAAGGGAATTTAAATGGCCTGATAAAGAAACAGTCTGCAACAGTGGTATAACAGAGCACACATAGTTAGATATCATAATCTGCATTAATAACCAATGGATACATGTAACTTCGTGAGGATTTTGCAGTTTATCAGGAGAGAGATTCTAGTACTAGACAACAGAATTGCCAGTACCTCTTCTGGGTCATTTCTTTTTTCTTTGCTCTTCCCTGTACACAAAGACTCGACAGGTTAATGTGTATCCTAGCTTGACAAACACATTCTGGACCTCGCATGGGTAGAGAGATCTTGAAAGAATTAAGGTTTCTAATATATGGCAAGCCCCCAAACTTACAAATATTTTACCTACACATGCTAGTAAATTTCAAGTTTGGATAATTTTGTTAATCTCCTAATTAGAATTTCTAATTTTCCTAATTAGACTAGACTTTGTCTAAAACTAGACAAAGCTAGTCTTATTCTAAAATTTGCTGAAAGTACTTGAATTTTTACCAATTGATAGATTACATGTACATAGTCAATATGCTCAAAGTATTTGTTTACTAGTGAAATACAGTCAGTAAAAATAAGTAATTTTTCAAAGTAATTTGACTGAAATTGTCACTTCCGCGCCCCTTGGACTGTCTACCACCTCTAAACGAGGAAGACAGTTACCTGTTTGGCCTTTTTGGCTCTTCTGTGAAGAAGAGGAAAAAAAAAGTGCGTGCCAAAGCCTTCTCACACTTCCAGAGTGAGGCAGCATCTCACTCTATGATGAAGCATGGAGGCCTCATCTTTTACCTGGCTGGATGGCTACTCAGTGAAAACCATCTTCAGTGAAGTTCTTTATCAAGAGTATATATAATAGTAAAAAGAGAAGTAATCAAGTTCTCTTGATCTAGTTCTGGTTTACTGGCATTTTTACCTACCCTTGGAAAAGAGTAATCCTACCTGTAAGCAAGAACAACATCAAAGTTGTGCCAGTGACATCAGCAGGTGACAGAGGGAAGCACAGACATGGTGAGCTGTCTCAGTATTGATTTGGCAAAAGGAAGGGCACAAAAAGACTTAAATGGTGCAAGGTGATCAAAACTTTAAAGAGTAATACACGTTTCATTATGTGGGCAGACCTAACCTAGCTTTGCGAGTTCTTAACCAAACAGTACAACTGAAAGAAAGGACTAAATACAGTAACTCAATATACTTGGTGTTAAACACAGTTTTAAAATATACATATACCCCTTAGGGATTTCTGATCTTTTTTCAGTGTTAATGTAAGAAGTTACTTAAGCCACTGCCCTTCCTACTGAAAGTTAGGGACTGGCAGGCAGACTTCGCCAACCCAGTTTACTGGGTTGTTTTCAGAACCTGCCTGTAAAAACAAAGCTGTTAAATACAAGTGCAGGAACCCCAGTGATACATGCCTGATTATGACACACATAGTGCAACAAATAATTCAGATTTCCTAACCCAACTTCAGGAATCAAAAAGAGAAAAACAGGCATGTTTCCAGCAATTATTACAGTTATTACAGCAAGTTCTAGTACAGGGGAAAATAATACTAGGAAACTTTTTCCTCTCCTATGAAGGTTTTCTAAATATTAGTGTCAAAGAGTGCAGCCAAAAACTGAATCTGAGCATCAAAAATCCTAACTTGGTGTTAAATAATCCTAGTTAGAGGATTATTAAAGCGAAAACTTCATAAATTGCAGAAGAAACTAAATATGTGAAAAAGTTAAACACATCTTGACTTGCAAAATAGAGCAAAGACGCATCCTTTGGATGATTTCAAGTTTCTGACAAAAGAAGCTGCAATATTTGCATTTTTACATTTTGACATGTTTCCTTTTTTTAATATTACCTTTAAAATAGCCAAATATACAATTTTCTCAAATTCTTTACTTTTTATAATCTAAAAAGGTCTAAAAGATCTGTAATGTGGATCTTAAAAGGAGAAAATGGCTACAGTCTGAGAATTATGAGAAGTACACTAAAGCTGCAGTATCGTCTGTTGCTAAATTGCTTTATATATAGCACTGCTTTCTATTTTGGGATTTCTGCTTAGTCAAAATGTGTCCAATTATCATGATTACAGACTTAATCTCTTCGAACTGCTACATGCATTAACATTCAAGATGACACAGAAAATAAAAAAATAAAAAACCCCACAGCTTTCCAAATACACAAGCTTCACAAGATACTAACACTGCCAATTGTAATCTTCAGGCACATCTTATATCTGTGCCTTACATACAAGTTTTCCTTTGCTTAGGGAAATCCCAATTTAACATTAGACTATTAGTTTAAAAGACAGCTGGCAGAAGGACTAGTACTTGATGAGTTGATTAGTTACAAGGAGGAGGGGGAATAAAAGATAAAGCAGCATTCTACCTTCCTGCAGCAGTAATATATTATTTTATTCCACAGAAGTCTTGAAAAAAATAACAAATAAATACTTGTGTTTTGCATTGGTTTGAATGCACTTTGGATCTTTCTGGGAAGCTGTGACTTGGTGTAGACTGACATGCTAACATTTAAAATTATATTCTGGTGAGCAAAAATACTTGTGCTCCTTTATGATGCTCCGAAGAGGTAAAGTAGTATGTCTAGGACTATGTTACTGAGGAAAATTATTTCTCCCCAGAATGAAAGTCCGTTAGACAAAAGGCCTTGTGCACAAGTTCCTTTTTGCAAAGCAAAGAAACAGATATTTCTGCAATGGCAAAAAGTTTGAAGATTTGTGTATACTGATGCATTAAGCAAAATTACTAAATTACAATCCCAACCATATTAGTATAAAATAATTTCTCTCTGGAATATGTGTCTGTTGCATCATCCAGATAAAAAGGACAGTATATCCATGATGAGGTTTACCATCAATGCTGAACACTTACTGAACAACTGAGATAGAGAAATATAACTATTTTATACCGATCAAGAAGTTAATCCCACCCTATATTCCATGTAATGCCTCTGCTGAATGAAGTTAGGCTATTTTCTCCCTCTGACATTGCAAGGAAGACAACAGGGGTGCAATGAGGAATCCAAGAACTGCATGCACATCCCTATCAACATGCATCATGCACGGGGCAAAAGTAACAGCAAAAACGTGAGAGGAGAGACAGGAAGAAATCTGAAGTTGTACCGTACCACGCTTTATCACAGAAGTAATGGACTAACTCCTCAACTCCTTGCCAATGGCATAATGGGAAAGCAGAGACAAGAGAGAGACAAGGACAGTGATGTCAGAGGACCAAGACAAAACACTGAGCAATCGGCGCGGCTGGACCGCAACCTTCCAGCGGTTGAACTGCAACCAGCACGTCCCCCACTCCGTTTTCATCCATCTTCCAGGAACAAAGATGGCCCTGGTGTTTCAGCAGCACAGTGCAGGTAATATTTACAGCAAGAACTGCAGGGAGTACCTTGGAACTTGAAGCCTTAAGCACGTTCAAGTCCTTATATCTAAATACCCTCTATAGCAGTAAGTAGAACTTGCATATGATTATAAATGTATATGTCATAGTGAATATAAAAATAAGCTTTTTTAAAGAATAGAATTGCTTAGCTGAAAGCAAAATAATCACATCAAAGCAGACATTTTCTTCATAAATCCAGTCACACGCAACTAACACAGGCAATTACAGCCATAAATTTTTGTTTGTTTGTCAACATACACTGAAAGKGTCACCTACAACAAGAGACTTCATTTCTACTGAAATCCAATCTCCATCTACCCAAATTGGGAGTATGCATTTTTTCCTATAAAATTTTTCTCTTTCTTTTAATTAACTGAATGCCAAACACATATTTGAAAAGAAATGTAACAGGACATTTTCAATGTTTGTCACCTCTTAGGTCATGGAATTTCCAAAAGAACACCCTGAAGCAACTTTGACCTGCTAGTACCACTACTTAGTACTCTCTACAAAAAGCTTAGGTGGTCAAGGATTTATACTAATTATGAAAACATTTCATAACGTTAAGGGACCCCTACTTGTTAAAAAAATGCATAATCAAGAAAAGCATGCATCTGATCTATAATCAGCAGGCACGCAGAAGCTTTCTTGCTGCTAATAAAAAGCTACGTACCGGCTGTTGGAGTTGCTTACATCACCTTTATTTGTAATCTAAACTCTCTCCAGGAAGTGAGCAGTAAGCAGAGATTAAGCAGAACTGCAGTGCTCGAGTTGAGCAACAAACAGAATTTTCATCTCTGTTTCCATCCAGAGAAGTACTTGGGACCTGGGCCCTAGAGAAGCTGCTTTAACTTTCTTGTATTATATCCACATATCCTTCATTGCAAATGAGCCATATAAGCACTAAGACTCTAGGAGCTCCAATACTAAAACTCAAAATATCTGTAGAAAAGTTTTTAAATGTATTGTTGAAAGTTTGCTACACAAATTATGTCCTATTGCCAAGATAAAAATAAAGGAGAATTCCATAAAAGTTGAAGATAAGACAAAATATTTGAGGCAAAAAAAAATTGTTCATGGCAATGACAAAAATTATCAGCACAGATTTAAAAAAATATTTATGTAATTTAAAATGCTGAATTGTTCCCAAGGCTGCTAAAACAACACTTGGGTTAATAAACATTCAAGTATTAAAACAATAATTCTCATTAAAAGTACAAAAAATACAACTGATTAAAAGTTTGTAACAAGTTGTAGTATTATGATAGATTTCTAGGGCAAGCTAAGCAGCCCATATGCTAACCTTGCGGTCACAGGTAATCCAGAAGAACTATAACCATGCAAGTATTACAGTATTACACAGCAGAGATGTTATCTGCCCTGTAGAACGGGAGTGGAGTTGTATCACACTGTATAAACAGTATATCATCAACAGTTTGCCTGTAAGGTGTCTACACATCTGTAAACTGTCACTACCACTGCCAAGAGGAAGCTGTTGAAACCTGCACTGTTCACTAATGTGGATGATGCTTCTAGAGTGGAGTCCAGAAGTTACAGAAAGAAATGCTTGAATCCAAATGTCTCCTGACAGAAAATAGCCACAGAGAAGTGAGATTAATTTGTGTCTCTTCTGTGTATTATTGTCAAAGAACACTAATATTGACTGCAAGGCTTATTTTCATATTCTAATTGGTGATACTGTGTTCGACACTTGCCTCGATGTGCCACTTGTGGCATTTCACACAGAATAAAAGTAAAATATAGGCCTAAAAACACCGGGCCAAGATAAGAGATAGTGTGGGGAGGAGAGAGGATACTCACGATACTTTCTGCAGTATTCTGCCTCATGGGCACAGTCGCGTAAAAGCACAGCTGTGAGAGGTTCACTTTACAAGTGTCAGTTAAGAATGTCCATCCCCTCAACTGTACTTAATTTCTGTTCTCAGTATCTGTCTTTTGACCAAGCCTAAGATTAGGAACAATCAGTTACAGGAAACAAATGCATCTTCCTGGACAATATGGTTATTCATCTATTTTGTTTGCCCATGTTGTAATTCAAAGAAGTTAATGTATAAGATGCATATTGGAGAGAAAAAAAAATCTCCCCTCGAGTAAGGCAGGTCCCGTATGGGGTCCCACACGAGGAAGCTGCTGCCCTGCGTTAGGGGGAGGAGGAGGGCTCAGAGGACTGGGTGGGTGCAAAGCTTCTCCCGAGCGGAGCCAGCGTGGCACAGATCTGGAGGCTGGGGCCCCAGCTCCCTTCCTGACTCCCGGCAGCAATGCTTGGGAAGCGCCACGCTGCGGTGCTCCTCGGACCTCACACCGCTCCCTTCCAGCTCTGTCTGTGCCAACAGGACAGCAGAAGAGCGCCCAGAAACAGCACATGCAACCGTCTCCTCTGGGGTTTGTACATTCACTACACACACACAATACCCCACATCAAATAACATATGGAAGAAAAGCAGAACCCACCACTGCAGAGAGAAAAGCCCATGAAACAGTGTGCATTCCCAGTGAGCTCTTTAACTATCGTCACAGAAACATCAAGAGAGTATTTGAGACGCACAAAATTTGTAATTTGTTTTGTTCCTTAAAACATGACTTGGTTTTGTAAATGAAGTCATGCTAAGGATGATTATAATCCGAAATAAATGCAGGCTTAGTTTTCCACTGTACAGGGGTCTCCCTGGGTCCCAGAAATTTCAATGTTTCTGTAGTTTTAGTTTTATTCCATTTCTTGTCCAAATACACTCCTGGATATTGCTGGGCAATCAAACACACTGTAATTTTCCAAATTACAGTAAAGTTTAAAAATATAACTTTATATTCATTAGCTAGTTATATTTCTTTGAACAATTATCTTCTTATAATTCAATACCAAAGCACAAAATAAGACTTACCATTTTGCTATGTCTATGTAAGCATACAGTTTTAAAATCAGCAATTCTCTTTTTGCAGATGAAAAGCAAGAGCACAAGTGCATCACGTGCAAGTGCATCACCTCAGCCCATATTGTAGCTAGCACATAAACAATGTTAGTCTATCATGCATGTTTTGCAACAGCCACTTCCAACTTATTATAAGCCTTTTTACAATAAACATAAGAAAAAAACAATTTCAGAAAAGCCATTCTGAAAACTTCATAAAAGACAATGAAAAAAGTCACCTAGTCTCACCAACATTTTTCTGTATGTCCACAATATACGTAAATACATCCACATACACATGCATGCCAACTTGTGAGCAAACTGAATATATATGAACAGGACACAGCCATGGAAGAGAAAGGGAAAATGCAGCAAGCAAGGTTTATGTTAAGACAAGACTAGAAACAAGAGCCTGTTGAGGTTTGCCTCTAGAACTGTTGGAATAGATCAGCTTTTAATAACTTACAAAGCTGCAAGTTGTAGCTGCTTATAGGCTGTCTGAAGGAAGCATGAGGTTAGGCACAGACTACTGTGTACGCCTGTAAATCTGCCTGAGGAGGGAGGATTCTACAGGATGAACAGTGCGTGCAAAGGGAAAGCTTCTACGGGAACACGGTGAGGGGGATGAGTGAGAGGTACAGACTCACTCTGTCTGCGGTGCGGTGGAGCAGTCCGAGGGATGCCCTGGAATGAGCCCTGCCAGGGAGAGAAGGAGGGAGCAGAATACCCACCCTGTGCAGAGAGAGAGAGGGGGAAAAGTATAATAAAAAAAGAGAACAGGGAAAAACAAGAAACACCAAAAAGTCACACCATTCTTTTCCCTTTTCCCCCAGAGAGCTGCCACTGCAGTGCTCCCTTGCTCTCCCTCGCGGAGGCAAGCGCTGCGTGCCCAAGGCCCACAGGAAACTCAACCACCTCATGGTGCTCTCAACTTCTCAGAAATCTTACGCTTTCAGGACAGCAGCACAGCATTACTAGCAGAGCTGCACAGAAAACATCTTTTTTTTTCTCCTCCAGAATGTATGCACACCTTATTATCCAATGAGAATTGTGATTTTCTGCATCAGAAGATTGGGTCTGGTTCTTCACCACCTCTTACCAAGAGAAACAGCTCCAAGCAGCTGTGGAAGAGCAGGCTGGGGGTAAGGACGGCCCTGGCTCCCTGCCGGCAGCGGCAGCTGACAACGGGCTGCGCTTTGCGTTGGACAGCTAAAGCATTTGAGCTGGGACCTTGGCAGAAGACAGCAGTAACGTTCAGCTTGCGCAAGCACAGAGAGGACAAATTTTTGGAGCTAAACACCAAGATTAAAAAAAGCTCCTTAATCTGACAATCTCTAGACTGAGATACCTGGCACGTTCTTAGTCCTCTATCAGTACCATTAATGTCGACACAAGTTTTAGACTGCTGCATGAAGGAGCAACACTACCAGCTTCCATCAAGCTGGATGATAACAAATCTGTTGCATTGGTAGAGGCAGGTATCCAAGGAAAAAAACATTCCTGCAAACAAAATTAATCATTGACTGGTTTAAGATGATTTTTTTTTTCATTTCCACAGCACTGTACAAGATAAAATAAGGTTTTCGGCTTGATTCATATATAATCCTATATTACTTCAGGGCAGTGGAACCCAAAGAAAGGAACCCAAACAAAGAGACGCTTCCTTCTCTAAAGCTAACTGCCTCTCCAAATCAAAACAGAAAAACAGTATCATCAATCACAGGTCTGGTGTTGTAAGTGCCCATTTGTGCTGCAGGGTGAGTGTCCTTTTTTCAGATTTTACATTTATAGCACAACACAGGGGTGGTGAAAATTTTACATCCTCTCAACATCTAAAAGAAGCAATTCAAATACGTACAAACTAGCTGAGTTGCATAACAATTAAGATACTATATTGTAAAAGCAGAAGAAGATTTAGACTTCCTGATCCTTTTCAACAAGCATCTCCATTAGCACTGCAGCTGGGCCGAGCACCAAATACATTCTGCTCAATAGCTCCTCACGGCATCATTAGCATCTGAAGTCCAAGAGCAGAGCACGGCCCCAGGGCCAGGGAGCTCCATGGGGGTCTGGCTGCTAGAGCCAACGTCCAGGCGCCCCAGGGGCCGGGGCTGCTGCTGGCTGCGATGCCCAAGTCACTGTTTCAGCCTCCACTGCGGAGCTGCCACTGGTTTGTGTCAGGGAGCAAGTCACAAACGGTAGCTGGGGTCTTGTACGCAAAATAAAAGCATGGCTTAAATCTACTTCAAATAAAGCAAGCAAGCACTAGTGAAACAAAATAGGGACCAGAAAACACAGTGCTGGTAGCTTGTTCGGAGCGACATTACAACTTCTGGGAATGTTGCCAAAGACTGTGCTGATGCTGGAGATACAGCATGTTCAGGGTTAGGTATCAGACAGGACGCATGCCATCCAGAACAATGACTTTTTTTTATTAGAATTTTACAAAACTCCAGCAAAGAAATCTAGAGTTCTTTCTTCTCCAAGAAAGAGTGACTCACACGTTTTCCTGTATTAGCCAAATACATGCTGAAGCTCCCAAGCAATCCAAATAGAGGAGAAAAACTGCCATATATGGCAAAATTTGTCATATATGGGAAGAATGGGAAATCCATACTGTACATGGGAATACAAAGAACAGTTTCTGCCCCAAATTTCTGAGCTATCATTTACAAGGGAAAGTTCCTAAAATAAAGTGCATTTTGAACATTTGTGCAAACTTAGTGAATCTTTCCAGTTCACAATTTTCTTGAGGATTTTTACATGCAAAGGAAGATAAAATGCAGCTATAAGCATGCATATATTTGTACACACACACAGAGCCTTAACATAGCAAGGGCCAAGATTTTTTTAAGGATATTCTCCCTCAAGCTGCTTCCAGTTCCATGAGACAGAGGCAGTGTCTCTGAGACCAGACCCCTGAACGCCTGGTCACATTTGTGCCTTCTGTAAAATGCAGGTGAAAGAGGTAACTCAACTGCTGCAACTCTGTAGGTAGGAATATATGTACTTCAATCTGACCAAACTGGGTATCTGGACTAACCTGGCTCCCTGTATATGCCGTAATATTAACTTAGCCTCTCCTATTTCCCATCCTCAGTGTCTTTGCCTTACCAACTAAAGCAGGTTACTCAAACTGAAGCTTCTGTTGTTTTTTAGTAACTTTCAATATTAGTAATCTATTTTTGAAATTATTGAGAAAATATAACAGACTATAACAAAAAGGAACCCCAAAACAAAGACTGCCACTAATCGGGAAATAGTATTTGTGGCATGAGAGGAGAGGGTGACAGCTGAATATCACATATGAATTTAAGACTTGGGAAAAACAAAACAATAAAGACCTCAAAAGTTCCAAAGAAATGAGGAAAAAGATATATATAAAAAAGGGCAATGATACCAAACGTACCTTTTGGAACATAAGTGCCTGAGGAAAACAGAAGGTAGAGTTGGTTACACTCTCCTTCTTTGGGTAGTTAGCAGGCAGAGGAAGATCAGAAAACATGGCCTCGACAGGAAAAATGCTGTTCACTAGAAACAGCTTAGTGGTGAACACACCTCCAGGGTGCTTCCTACCCTAAAACTAAACTACATATTCAAAGGAATTTTTAGAGAGTGCATCTTTTTTTAACCATCTTACCAATTCCTTCCCCACAACCTTTACCCCCTGGGTTTTTACACCCCAGGGTAAAAAAAAACAGAAGAGTTTAACTTCTTTGCAACTGTTTGAAAAAAATCTCCCAGTATTTGCCAGGCAGAGCAGCAGCTACCAGACTCCCACCAGCAGCCCTATATGCTGGTGACTGACAGACGTCCTTTCATTACTCAAAGATGATTTTTTATCACGAGTACATCACAAAGTGTGCTGACCCAGCCCTATCTTAAATACACTACCACCGATGCATGAAGAATGTAACAGCCGTAAAATGGAAGCTAACATGATCCATGCAACAACATATGGGAATGCAGATGTCTGTCAGGACAATTTTCACCCAATGAATTTTTGAACGAGTTGTGTTCTTCAAATAGATGACCCCAAAAAACATAATTTTGGGGGGCTGAAAATGTATGATAGAATCCACTGTTATTCTCCACAACTGTGAGCACAGCAGCAATGAAACTTAAGTAGGAAAAAAACAAACAAACAAAAAACAGACGAAAAACATGACAGGAAATGTCCTGCTGTATGATTAAATACAGCTTGGGCTGACTTACCTAAATAGAGGGCCTATTAAAAGTGCCCTTCCTAAGTTTAATTACACTTTTAAAAAAAATATATGTTTACTATACACATCTGAATAGAGCTACAGGTAAATGTCCGGGGCGTGTAGAGGAGTACAGCAGCCTAGACCGAGGGCTGAACCTCTTCAACAAGGCCAGCTAGGACGAGGGCAAGAGTAAAGCTGGGGCTGAAATGCAGGCAGTCATATTCCCGAGGAAAGGGCAAGCTTTACTCACAGAACTTCTCTTCCAGGAGGTCTGTGTAAATTTGTCAGCATGCAAACACATCGCCCCTGTAAGTTTTTCATTGTCCTTCTGGCACTTGCACCTAGTGGCCTTAACCCCCATCAAAAAGAAAAAGAGAATGTATTAGTAAATAATTAAGTCTATGATCAAGCAGAACCAAGGCAGTATAGCACAATACCCTTAAACCACAGAAACTAATATTTACAAAGCTACATATCCACTTTTTTC
Source organism: Eudromia elegans (assembly GCA_003342815.1). Taxonomy (NCBI): domain Eukaryota; kingdom Metazoa; phylum Chordata; class Aves; order Tinamiformes; family Tinamidae; genus Eudromia; species Eudromia elegans. The sequence goes on along the minus strand of PTEX01000052.1, from coordinate 3,756,331 downwards.
AAATGGATGAATAATTTAGAATAAATGTTAACTTCCGCAGTGTATTTTTGGTTCACTTGAATATCTAAAATATCATATTCAGGTCACCTTTAAATAACTGTGAGTAGAAGTTTTGCAGAGTTCCTTAGCTGCAAAGCCCTCCAGTTGCTACAGCAATTGGACATGCAGCCTAGCAGCAGAGGAGAGCCCTCTCTGAAGCACAGAATGCCTTCGCTTGCTCTGCACAGCGAGCCTACACATACAAAATCAACGCTTACTGCAAAACGCTAGTTGGCAAGACAGCTTGTTTGGATGATCTGGAATACCGCTGTAGACAGGCGGATCTTAATCTGCTTTTTTCTTAATGAAAGCACAAGGGGGAAAGAGTCAAAATTAGAAGCTTGACCTTCTTAAAGCCTTCGTAAGAACTAGATAGGGAATTTACATCCTGTGGCACACCCTTGAGGATCCATTAGATATAGTTAACGTTATACTTACAAGTTGATGCTCTAACCGGTTGATTGTTTCATCTTTTTTCTTCAGTTCATCTTTAAGCTGCTTGATCTCATTTAGCAGATCTTCTGTCTGCAATAGAACAGCGGCAAGAGGAAGCTTTCTACGAGGGCTACACAATGTGAATTCACACCTCCACGAGGCACATTAAATCAGAGATTTATGCAATTCTGGCCATAATATTAGCACATACTTCCCTTCCAGCTTGTCACGTCGTGCTCTCCTCCTCTTACTCACACACTGACATGGGCTGCATGTGTACAGTCTAAAGAGTGAAGAAATTTGACTAGAAATCTCTCTAAGAACTGAATCAACCCATGAAGCTTTCAGACTATGCACCTGTGAATAAATAAGCTGCATTTCTGAAGTCATGATTCAGCTACTGTTTAAGTGACATGTAGCATGGAGGGGAACAAATCTGCACATCAAATACTACTTATCCTCTTATTCAAGAAAAAAAAAAAAATCAGACCTTCACACTAAAGTGTACTGCTATCCAAAGAGCTTATAAATATAAATATAGCTGCTTACTGAATGCAAATAACATGACAGCTTGGAATACATTCTATCCAAGCACGAAGGTATGATTTAAATATGCAAGTGCTTTTTAACATATTAAAATATATTGTGATAAAATTATTTTGCAACTCTGTCATTAAAGTTAGGTCATACTACACTCGCATACTTGCATTTACGATTCATTCACTATTTCCATTCGCCTGGAGACTGTTTCTAGTTACTGCTTTAGGATAACATCCATACCAATTTCTTCTCCAGTTAAAGAACAAAGATGACCTGAACGTTGATAATCTGGAACTCAATCTTGCTAAAGGTTGATGCCGACACACCTACGCAGTAAGGGCCAACATTTTTAATTCTAAAACTAGTATTTGGACAGAAAGACTTCAGATAAGAATTAAATTTTAAGTGGCCTTGCCTTTCTTGAGAATTTCATTATCGCTTAAGAAATGGGCATTATTCTCTTCCTTCAAGTGTAGAATTGGTGACTTTTTACATTAATTTTTTATAGTATTATTTAGGTTTCTTATTGTAAAATCAATTTAAACTTCAAATTCTTATAATGACGACATCTGCATCCTCAGGGAAAACTCACTTCAGATGATTTTAGACTTGAGTATAGAATACTCATAGGATACAACAACTGTAATCAAACACAGCAAGTATTTAATTTTGGTGTGACTACACTACAAAGCAAAAAGATTTTCAAAAGTAGACACCGTTCTAACAGTTATCAAATAGGCAGATAGATTTTGATGGAAATTACTCTGCAGCTGTTAATTCTCACGTCTACAAATATGAAAAAAACAAAGTTTCTTCAATTATTAACTCTAACTCACTCTGTGTAAGCACGCATTTTGAACGGTTAATAAATTCATTTTAACAAAAACAGATAGGTTATATGAATACTTGCTAGCTTTGCATTTAAACAGATGCAAGCAGTACTGTTTTTCAATGATAGGGAAATTGATTTTCTTTTACAAACAAGTTCATATCTCTATTCTGCAGAAGTGAGTGAGTGTCATTTACCTTAAAAGCAGACACTGCTTCTTGTGGTTCTGGACTTGATGGAATCGAGAGCGCGGTGTCCTGGAGCGCCACATTTTCATCATCCTGCCAGAGAAAACAGACACAACACAGGCTCAAATCACTTGCCGTAACAAGTCTTCAAATTTGCTCTCAAGAATGGAGCAATCACCTCTGGGGAACCAGTTGCAATGTCTGACCTCCCTCTCTGCAATTTCTTCTGCCCTCATATGAAACAGGCAATGGCCACCTGCTGCAGCAAGCGTGCCTAAGTGAGGGCCATAAACTGCCTCCCTTAGGAATCCCACTGCACTAGCTGTAGCTATGTTGAAGAAAGCAGATTCTGTGCAAAAACAGGCCAACATTAGCCACTGCTTTTAGGCCGACATGTATCACACTTTCAGATTTTAAAAGCTTATTTTCATTCCTAACCCACACTACAAATACATCCAAGTAACTTCAAAATGCACAGGGACAATGTTTCAGCTAGCTCTTAATAAAATAGTCACTTTTGCCACCAGGCAGACCTATACAAAATGAATACTCAGCCATCAGATTTATATATCAATTACAAAATCAATTATGATTTATGTACCAATTACAGTCCCAAGAAAAAGCATTTTTCCCCCACACCAAACGACCGCCATGAGTTCTGCAATTACTGACAGCAGGTAGAAACAGTAAGGCCTTGCAAGGATGCCATAAGATAACTGCCTCGCTCCGTCCCGAAGCATTTACACTGTGGTGATGAGAACAGCAGCCACTGTGTGCACGTCTGCGCTGCTCAACCTTAAAACCATGTTAGGTTATAGGGGCTAAAGTCAGAGCCCAAATAATTGACAAGGTATATGGCCACGTTTGTCTTGTGAGATATGTTAAGTCCAATCTAGCGTGACACAAAACCACAGTGCAATTACTGTACAGTTATTTTGTGGTCCTGGAAGACCACAACTCTCATTTACCTGGGAGGAAACATCAGCCTATATCTAAAAAGTCAATCTAAAACCACTAACAAGATTAAGCCAGCAACTCCCCAAAACCACAAGAGGAAAACTGCAGTTCAAGTGCTAAATTGTAATTACAAAAATAATAAAAAAAGATATATTTATGCTGTTCATGTCCCTGAGGCACATATTTTACTTCTTCTTCCATAAGAAATATTTCTTATTAACTAGGGAGAAATACCTCGGGAGAGGTCACCAAAAGGAAAAAAATTAACGTTTATGAACTAAGTCACTTAAGTGCTGGCAGACAAAATATGGGAAACAACCTGAACATGCTGAAAATGAAAATACTAAGACCTAACACATAGTTCAAAATTGCTTTTACCATATTAGCCTATTATTACCATTTTACCATCACCGTTATTACCATATTTCATTTTTAACCTTCTTGACTTTTTTTTTGGTCCAGGACTACTAATTTGACCAGGAATCGAGCTGAGCTTCTTTGCTGACTTGTGGCTCCCTGCTGTAGCTAACACTTGCCCGTGGCCGTACTGGCTGCCCAGGCTGCTGCCTGCCCAGGCTGCTGCCTGCCCCACGCGGTGGGCAGGCGGGTGAAGCAGGTTACGCTCCAGCAGCAACACGTCCTAAGAGAGGGTTCTGAAATGTTCTGCATGATACTGCAATAATAAAAAGAATCTTGTTTGACCCAATGCATTCTAAAACTACAAAAGGAATAAGTAGCAATTAACAATTTCTTCAATATTTGTTCTTTTAAATAACTTCTCAAACTATATGCCTTCAGAAAAAGGTACGATCAAGTTGATTAAAACTGTGAAGCAGTAATCAAAGGTACAAAAAAACTGAAACAGGACAAATCTACAGTCTCAAAAGTGCCTTGCATTTATTTTTAGATCTCTATCAGAGATATGCATGATATACCTTTCACCTACCAATAAAATGTATACAACTGGAGAAAACAGCCCACAGTAGTTAATTAAGATCACATTGCAAAGAAGTAGGTCAGATTTTCAGACAACTCAAAGATCCAAAGTCCCATCTATACCCAACCTAAAACCACTGCCAAAGCAAGAGATAAGCTCATTTGCACCACTTACCTTACTATTTACTTTATTATTTTAATACATATAATAGAGTACAAACAAAAAAGCTTTCAGATCTAATGTATAAGTGGAAACTACAATATCTTATTGTGAGTATATACTAGTGGTAACTGTTAGTAAGATTATGATCTTTTTCTGCTTTCTCTTTTCCTTCTTCCTAATTGCAGTCACAGGGAAAGGAGAGTGAGTAGGCACAAAAATCATCAGAATCAGAAAATATCCATGTACAAAGGAAAAGACTGAAAGTATAATTATCAGAACAGATGCAACTTGTTAGATGTACATACTGTTTTTGACAGCCTTTGGGAAACCAAAGGGAGTATATAATTCTAACCTTTAGGGTAAGCCTTACAATACCAAGCAATATAGCTTATTGTTCTCCACAAATGTAAAAGGCACCATAAAAGGCCACTAGCTCTAGGCTACTTTACCTGACATTTCCTGCATCAGGACACACTACTTATTAACCTATAATGAAAAGGCTAGGTACCTAAATTTTACCATAAACTTGCCTTCAAAAAAAGCTCAAATAGCCCTATTTGTGCTAACTGTAAAAGATGCTTTGCAAAAAAGATACCTCAATAGTTTCTATTAAGACAATAAATATCAAAAATAAATGCTTATTGAAGGCATTTAAAAATAAGTTCCATGTAAAACCATAAGCAAGCACAAAACCTTTCAAACTAATTTCCTTAATAAATAAATGTTTTTGAAAAACAGCAGCATTAGAATGAAAAAATCCTCAGTCAATCCATTCTGACATTCCTATTGCATTTATTTTTAAGCATTATTGGCCATTTTGGCATGAAAATAATCTGCAGTACGTGAACTGACAGAGGATTTATCATAGAATCACAGAATGGTTAAGGTTGGAAGGGAAGTGTTGCAGACGTTCATATTTATTGAGTTATGTAGGGATAGTCTTCAATTCTAGATGCCATTTTCAATCTACTATAAACTCATACATATTCTCCACATGCAAAGTTTAATATATCCTATTTTCAGAAATAATAAAATGATATGAAAGTGACTGATCACTTCACCTGTGGAGGGAAAGAAGAATGGCAAACAAACTCTCTTTAAACACTTTTAGACTACTCAAAACACTACAGGGTTGCTCCGAATAAAACTTACTCCCTAATTTCTTGAAAATAAATGGAAGCATATTAAAGGAAAGTCACAATTTATCACCTCTGTGTTTTACTATTTAACTGCACAGACTGCCTATGCAACCAAAGCAATGCCAAAGCCTAAACCACTGCTCTCAGCATCTGATTTCATGCTGAATATTATTTCAGTTTCTTGCTCCTCTTCCAAACCTCTCTGCAGAGAAACAGAATACCATTCCCATAATAGAAAAATTAGTGTATATGTATATATTTTTTTAGAAAGATGAGCTACTGCAGATCAACTTATTTCATTGTTTTATAATGGACTTGGTCAAAGCTACAGACAGAAACCTCTATGCCCTCATAGGTAAAACTGCAGCAATCCTTTCTTCCCAGAGAGCTACTGCTGTTATGCAACTTATGTCTCTGGACAACTAATTTAATACATGTGAGAGATTTTACATTACCCATTCTCATAAGTTAGTGCCCAACTGGAGGATTAACATTCTCAAGTCTGCATCTACCCTTTTTGCTTTATCCCCAAAACACAGGCTAAGGATTGTGGGAATAAGCCTCCAGCATGATTGCTGCTGTTACACTACAATTCACCCAAACACAAACAGTCCCAAAATAGAAAAAAAAAAAAAAAGAATGTTTTTGAATAGTGCCTAGTAAGTTCTCATGCCAGTATTTTACAAGCATAAAATCTCCGGCACGAATGACGCACAAATTCCCATGCATCCCTTGCCCTCTAAGAGGGGGTAATGAACTCCAAAATCCCCCAAAACTGACTTATTTTTCTTGAGAAGATGGCATTCTAAAAACAAATATTTATTCATTAACAAATTATGTAAGAAGTATCAGATGCAAGTATTTAGTCAAAAAAACCTCGTTAAGAAAGCTTTCCAATTTATTCTATTGGTGACCAGCACAACAGCTGAGTATTTTACCTGCTTTAGATTGCGGGCCTTAGAGCACAGCAGTATTTCTGTGAAGTGACTCAGTAACTCAAAAATGCCACATCTGGTTAGCATCAGACCAGCTGATACTCCTTCAGCAGTCACACCCACTTGGTTACTGTGCCCTGATCTTGCAAGAAAGCGCAACCAGAAGAAAAAGCCACCCAGCGGCTACCCACATCACAGCAGAGCCTGGAGCAGACTTCCCTGCTGCACCCAGGCACCACCTCGCTCCACTCATGCGGTGCAGTCGTCCGCACTGCCTGCAGTTGCCCTCGCCCTGGAGCCCTTCTCTTCTTTGGATAATACTATTCGCAAGCAAATGGCTTAAGCCTGTGGTTCTTGGCAAACTGCAAACAGAAAAGTAGTTGGAAACAGCTTTGGAAATGCTCTGATTTTCCTGATGCCCTCTGCTGTTTTGGTCTGGTTAAAAGCACACACATACACACAAAATCTGAGAAGGAATTTCCAGTACTTCACTAGAGAAAATCATGGTACTCAACACTTCAAAACACTAGCCATTTTCATTGTGCTATTGTGTTTTAGATTTCCCTGTTACAAAAATCAATGCACTCAAGGCAAACATATTTTCAGTGATTATTTTAAAATGTTGAGCAGAACATGCAACTTTTTAAAGAAATTAAAAAAAAAAAACAAAAAACAAAAAACCCTTTTCCTCCTCACAGAAAGGGCTTCAAGGATCTTCCACCTGCATTACCTCCTTCATGCTTACCTCCTTCATGCTTATGTTCTTGGGTGTATTTGAGATAAGACAGAGCAAGAAACACTGCTGCCCATCTCGAGATCAGAGAGGATGGGCTAGGGCAGGATGCTGAGAGCAAAGCTCCAGGATATCCTAAATGCTGCAATCCCTGCTGAAATAAGGGTGTTCTGATATATCAGCACTGCAGTCTTGACTGAGCGCTGCAAGGGAGGAGGAGGAAGGAACGTTTAAGATCAAAACCTTTTTTACTATGGGAAATACAAATTATGAACCTTAGTCAATATTTAAGGGACATTTAGATACCAGCTGTTACTGAAGACTTTCAAGGCATTTTCTTACTACAGAAAATCAGTGCTTCAGGGCTTCATGACTGCAGTACCCAGCCTCCCTTCCCTGGGGGCCCACAGGGTATATGTTCATTACACACTATACTCTGCAGTAGGGCACATCACAGCTGATTAAATAATCATACACAATTTTAAGTGTAATAATTTCCTAATAAAAATAATTGTTCCTGTGAGACCTCACACCTCTCAATTGTATTTCCACCCAAATTAAAGAGTTATTGAAGAGTAACAAGTGTAAAGAGCAACCTTGCTAAAAATCATTATTGGAAAAGGTATGAAAATATTTAAATACATAATATAGGAGGAGCAAACACAAAATCTTTTGTTTCTTTTGCTAAAGCTAGTGTTTGAAAGGAGCTCTGATTTTGTATCTTGCTTTCCTATTATTTTGTAATAAAAGCTTGTCATGCCCTAGATACTGAAATGCTACTGAACTTCAGTATTCAGACTGCTAAAGTTCCCTTAATTCTTTAGAAAAGTCTGGCTATAAAAACCTTGATCAAGATTTAAAATGAAGTGTTCTGCAGAACCCCAAACTGGGCTACTCCGGGTGCAGCATCACAAGGTGAGCCACGAGCACACAGAGCAGTGTTCAGGGGCTGAACTGTCCGCGTGCTGAAGCCAGTACAAACTCTAGCTAATAAGCTCCCTGTTATCTCAAGTACTCATCACTGCTGGAAGGCACATTTTAGGCAGCTTCAGGCAGTTTATCAGTTCACTATTCACACATCAGGCTCTAAGAGCAGATTTTCCCTCTCTGGCACTACCTTATTTTTTGCACCATTTCCCCACAAGACAGACAAAAGCAGAACTACAACCTCCGACATTGTGAGTTGCCACAGGAACTCTGCAACAATTTAGCAAACGCTCCCATTTCCAAAAGCAAACTCGTATCCTTGAATTAGTCACAAGGTTGATTTGTTCTTCTTGCTTTATTTTTTGTTTTAGCATCTTACTGTCGGGGCATGACGTAATTTTCCTCACATTGTGTTGTTGGAAGAGGACAGGACTAAATGTAACATTAAACACAACAACACACAGATACCACAGACATTTTTTCAGTGCTGACCTCCATGCAAAAAAGTCTCCTGGACTTTTTTTTTTTAAGAAAAAAAACATAATATCATAGTTGAAAATTTGTGTTTTGCGGAATCTCTCCTAGCAATTTGACAAGTTTTGAGGCCAAACGTTAAAGGTTCCTTAAAAGCTTATTGCCATGCTCCATTTTCATACACTAAAGGCAGCTAAACTTCAGCATTTCCAATGAGAGACTGGAGGCAGACTTGCTGAGCTCCTTGTGGAAACACAGAAAGGTGAGAAGAGTGAGGAAAGCAAAGCTTTAAGAAAAAAGGCCAAAAGAAATTTTATTCTATGTGATGAAATCTTTTGTTTGTTTTACCCTCAGCTTTTTAACATTTCACTAATTAAAAGCCTGGCAATGTCTTCCAAAATTACCTTTCTTGCTTCAGAGAAGCAGAATAATATTACTTAATATTTTTGCAGACAGTAGAGCGCTAAAAGGCAAGAAGTCCTATTTCAAAGAGTAATTAAATAAATATACTTTCTTATACATTATAATTCAGAGTACAAAGAAAACTATGACAGCAAAGCAAGAGCAAGGAGCAGACTCGTCCATTTACGCGTGCTCTCGCTTTTCCTTCAGGCTTTTGCTCCATTTATAACAGCTCACCTGGTGCAGCACTCTCTTCAGTTTCAATAACTGTGTTTTTACAGCTGTGCAGTCCTGGACCATGTGCCGAAGGGTCATTTCGTCGAGCATCACAGCATTCTCGGGTAAGCCCACCAGCTGCCGAGGGGCCTGGTAAAAGTTGGGTGCTCCATAACTTTCAAAGTGACCAATGGGAGACTCCAGGTAGTTCGATCCCCTGGAAGGACAGGCAGAGATGACACAAAAAAGCTGGAGCACATTTATTAGAAGTGTTAAGTGACATGGGCTATATTCACATTTTGTGGTATATAGTGAACAAGAAAAATAAGAATACCAATAACAATTCAGAAAATTGTTGGGCCTGGCTAGCCTTACGGTTCTCAGCTAGCACAGGAACTATAACACTATATTTAAAACAAATTAATAAGGAAAAACTTATTTGAGCCTACAATATGCAAATAATGTAACAGTTTAATATTTCTTCTCTAAACTCATCCAGTAGATTAAGCAAGAATTTTTAGTAACATACAAAAGTAGAAAAATCACACTTTCAAGTTAATTCCTGCTCAAGGCAAAACATTCATTTCAGTTAAAAATCCCTGACAAATTAGGAGGGTTTTTTTTCCTTCAAAATAGTTATACATCACTGCAATTCCCCTACTCAAATTATACTACTATTCTGAAAGCGCCCTGTATTCAGCACCACCTGAGACCCTTCAGTGCAGAATACGTTTCTTAAGGCAGGAGCTCAGTTTTCTAACTTTTTGGATAAGTTAGTTCAACAGGACGACAGGTTCTTACCTGTTCAAATCATTTTTGCTACGAATGTAGTGATCGGTACTGCCAAGGTGATAGTGATCCTGCATATTCCATCGCTGCTGCGGTGCTCTTTTCCAGAATCCTTCCCCATGCTGCCGAGCATTTCTGTCTTGCCTGTCATACCGGCTCATATTTTCACATTCCTCTACACAGAGCATAAAGTTAAAAAAAAAAAAATCTTAAATTCATTCCATATATCAAGTAAATTAAATAGTTATGATGTTGTTAGCAGGTGCAATGAAAACTCTAATTTCTTTTGGTTTCAATTGAGAAAAAAAGTTAGCATTTGAGAACTGCCACACAGACATCAGCAGTGATCTTGCCTTTTTACTAGCATATAAAAATTGAATTCATAGAAATATGTGTAACTTGTAGCAGAACCTGGAGAACTTTGTGTTCTCCAGGTCTTGCTAGAAAAAAATATTTGTACAATATCAAGACATGGAGAGGAGGAGGGAAAACAAAAAAAGAAATAAACTTTTTCCTATCTTCATTACTGACATTATGTTCAGGCCTTTGGAAAGCTAGAACAGTACAAAACATCGAGGGACAACATCTTAGACAAAGGCCAGCACTTTATTCAAAAGAGGAAAAAGGACAGAACAAACAGTTTCAATATATGCATATTATATAAATCTACTTATCCTATTCTTCCGACTCATCTTTCAGTTTTTAGAGAAGTTCAATATTTATTTACCCAGACCATCACCATGATGAAAAAAATAAAATAAAATAAAACAACCTCCTTAAAACACTGACTTGTGAGAAGCAAAACAGCTTTTGTCCACTTTCGTTTGAGGAATCTATATTTGGCAACAGCTCAGAAACCACGAGAAGCAAAGCCAAAAGCTGCTGCCCGTGCCATGAGACGCAGCGAACCACTCGGAGCTCTGAACTAGGGTTGTGCGCGGCCCGGTCCCCTCCACTTACCCCCAGCGCTTCCCCCGCATGGTCGGGGCCGGCTGGAAGAGCAGGGTGACACAGGGAGCGCCGCGGGCCTGCGCGCCGCCTGCGCGAGCAGCGCTGCGACGAGACGCTCACGCAGAGGCCTTCCTTCCTGCTCGGCGCCCGGCCCGCGTTCCGTGGGACCGGAGCCCAGTTCTGCCCCGGGATTCAGACCTGCCACCCTCGCTCGCCGCGCACATACTTGCTCAGCTACCACTGCTGCTATTAATAGTGGCGAGCGGCACCCCAGGCTCCAGCACGAAAGGGGAAAGTTTCTGTAGACCTGGGAAGCCTTTTAGGGCTGACGTCAGTTAAATCACAATTAGGGACAAACTGCTGGCAAGAAGTACTGTTGAACGCCATACCGAGTACTCTTCTCTCCAATCCAACTTCATCAGCTAACTCAGTGAAAGGAGGTAAAAAGATAACCTAACCACTTAAAGTCACCAAAGATTTGATTTCCTTTAGAGGCATCTTCCTATAGCTCATAACACAATTTTAATCCAAAAGAAACCTTCAGTAAATTTAAAAATAATTTCATTATTACGTTTTCAGCTTGGGCAAATGAAATTAAAACCTTTGTATAAAAACATGTTAGCACCAGCAAAACAATGACTTATTATTTACTTATTTATTTATTGGGGGAGAGGGGAGGGTCATGTTTAAGGAAAAGTTTGAGAATTTTTGGATTTCAAAAGTAGTAAGAAATTATATCCATTGTACCAAATTAGTTCTACCTGGAAATCCAACTCTAAAAATGCCAAAAATAACAGCAGTTAGCTAATATTGATCCTAAACAGTAACAATCTCTCCTCCTGTATCAGCAGCTTAAACAGCACTGGTTGTTTTAAAAATAAATACTTTTAAAATTAATAATTTGAATGAATTACTGCTGCATATGCACTGCATGTTTCATAACCAGGACTTGTAGCAAGAACTTGACCATACTTTTCAAATGGCTTCTTATTTTTTCAAGCAGGAGAGTAATCACTATTGCTGCAAAAATACCTGGGTGCATATTCCCTTGTATTTTGGGCAACCCTCTAGGCGCAGCATGCTAACCATTCAAGCAAACTAAGAGATCTGTGTATCTCCTTCTGGGCTGAGAAGACACTGGCATAGTAATAACTAAATAGAAACATGCCTTTTATGCAAGCACTTATTCTGAGATTTAAAAGGCTTACTACTGCACTTCCTATATAAACACACACATATAGATGTCTTCACCCAAGGAACTCAAAGAAACTTAATATCCTCCAGTCTCCCTAGGTAGCTGGAGGAATGTATGGACACTGTAGGGCACTACGATGGTAAACAGCTAACATCTCTATCTGAAGACTACAGTAGCCATCACAGCTAAAACTGAACTTGGAAGGAAAGCTAATACACCCACACTCCTGGGCCACTGACTGCTCCTAGGAGGAGGTCAGAAGTGACTCAAAACAAAGGCCCTTGACACATTCCAAGGCTATGATTCAAAAAAGCGGAGCAGTAAACGCCCGCACCTGGCTCAGACCATTCCAGATCTGTATTTTTTTACGGAATCTGTGTGCTACTGTTCTCCCTATGTAAAGCATGCCAGCACTCACACAGACAGTGATAGTGTACCTAACATAGCCTGAAAAATAGCATCTTAAAAATTAAGGCCTTTGTTACCCTGAATGGCATAAAATAAATGGTTGTCATTAGAGAAAAAAAACAAAAAATCCTCCCCCACCTCCCTCTAAAAAAGAAATCCTAATTTATCACAGCTAAAATCCACACTGCTCCCCTGCCATGAACTTTTTCCAAATATAGCTGAAGCATGGAACTGAAGGATTAGTTTAAAACCCTGAAGAAATTTATTCTACTGAAATAGTTAAAGAAATAAATTGTAGTCCATAAGGAGATAAGATTTTTATAAAACGGCATAAAAGTTTAAAACTTTTCTAATAAATTCAAACTTGAAGTGCTGCAGAACAGGGCATAGAAAGCTTTAACCTCCTACATTTCCTTACATACCTAATCTCCTACCGCCACCTTCAACACAACACATTCTTCTTGGGAAAGAAGTGCATTTGCTATCAAAGTTGAAGTCAAAACACAGTGAAATTCAGAAACCTCAAGCCCATAATACATTTTCACAATGTAGGACTGTCTGGCTGACTTACTAACCTTTGTCACGAGGTGGGTCCTCAGGTAGGTCCACATCAAGCATGAGATCATCATCATCAAGATCACATGAGTCAAGATTATTCAAGATATCCTACAACAAAAAAAAGGTGAGAGAAAACTACTTTCATGATAATTCTACTGCCATAATGAAGCTTATTCCAAACCTTTGGTGCATTCTCACTTATACATAACCAGTATTGTTAGCAACCTCCCCTCTTTTAATGAGGGATCCAACTTTAAGATCACTTGCAAGAACACTAATCATCAGATCTCTTGCCACCTGATTCAGTAACAATGCTGCATGAAACAAAGCTGGATCAAAATACGTTCTTCTATCAAAGACAGACCTCATTCATAAGTTCATTAATATTCTGCTTGTCCTGCAACTAACACTCTTTGAAAACAAAATGATTTTGCTCAGAGTTTAACAACAACTTTGAGAACAACAGATGCTAACTGACCTTATTTCATCTCTCGTCACAGGGATCTAAAGTTCTTAACTTCACTCAAGGAAAGGGTGAAATGGCAACTGCATCATCTAGATTTAAATATTCATTTAAATTTCAAGAGTCTTAGTGCTTTGACTCTCAAATTCATACAAAGATGGTCACAAAGCAGTGAACTATTAAATCATAATTACTATATATTTCTCATAATGTTGAATGGTAGTTAATTCAAAATTCACCCACTCTTAGCACTTACACGGCATGAAGAAACTCAAAACAAAACTGCAGGGTTACCTGCATTACCTATGAGTGCTCTAGATTGTTCTTCAGAATCCTTGTCTAACCAAGAGGAGTGATGCCTCTCTATTTCTTCATATACTTTACCAAGGTTATCTTCTGCTTAAGACAGACACAGCACATGGCCTTTTACAGGGCTGGGAAATAACACCTGAGTACATTTCCCACTGCCAAGACAGCTCTTGTGCCGGAGCAAGCGAGGACCTACAGTCCTTTCCCACGTTTTGTCAGCCAGTGGAGACTGGAACAATCCCAAGGTTTCGAGGAGAATTTAGGGCTTCCAACAGCTTTTTTGGCCAACATAACTTAAAGTATTCAATTATCAGCACTAAGATTTGTTGCCTTTTGTCTTCTAGATATCTACGTTCTTCATCATCATCTTCTAGGTTCACCTAGAGCTATTTCTAGAATCACAACAAAAATGTCATGTTGCATAGGTATGCTAATTGTATACAAAAAATACCATAAAGGAGTAGTAGCAGTGGAATATGTATTCCATCCAAAAATACACTGTACAAACACAAACGTAACTGCAGTGTGAGGAAAGTCAAATTAGCAGAAAGACAAAAGAAAAGGGCTCCCCACCCCTTCACAACATCCACAGAAGGAAAAATGCCGATACTCAGCTGCTAGTGCCATACTACATGCACTACTGAAGTCCATGACAGAAGTGCAGCACTTGCATCACTGATCCCAGAGTCCTTTCCACTTGACTGCTCAAATGGCTATACAGCTCTAAAATTCTTCAGCTCTGTTACATGAAATCCCACATAAGAGCCACAGCTTTCAAGTCAGCTGTTTGATTCAGGCATCGCACATCTGCTGCTATTAGAAGAACAGAAATGCAGATTTATTTAGGTTTACCAACCTCATCTAAATGTAACTCATGGGATCAATATTAAAGGAATACGTAAAATAAATGTTTTATTTATTTCTCACTGGATACTAACTTGATCAGTAAATGCCTGAACACTCACACGCAGAGGCTGTAAAACCATGCTCATTTGCAAAACCGTGGCTTTACCAGTTAAGCATTTGTGAGATCTGTCTGGCAGAGATGTCTGTCTAGAAAGGAGGAAGTTTAACAAGCGCAACATGACGCGAAGCGTGGAGCTGCACTCTGCTACATCCTTCCTACGCTGTCCTCTAGCAGACAAAGGGCTACTTCATTTGATTGCAAATGGAGGAAACAGCCTGGCAGATTTTAAGATGGTCTTGTTTTACATTTCCGCAGGGGAAGCTACTGTTGACTTGGGGAAAGACTAAAAGATGAAAATAGTAAAAACTTTTTTTTTTTTGGTAAGACATTAGCAATACATAAAGTTGGAAAAATGGAGACTAAAATACAGGCAAAAGAGGACATCGTTACTGGATATCATGCATAGCATGACATAGCTGGGAATCCAGTATTATCAGGGCATTGTGAATAAAAACAATTATGGAAAACCTTTTGCAAAGAAACTGAAGACATTTAAAGAAAATATGAATATAGTATTAAGAAGAATAAACAGAATGTATATATTCACTATTTTTCATTTCTAGTCACTTTTTTCCCAGGAATACAAAAATATTTAAATAATGGCCATGCTAGACTATTTCCAGTAGATACCTTCTAAGTCATGTACTTAAAGAATAAACACAACTGCAATTACAGATCATCCTGCTGAACTGCATCTGCACAGCATGTCCTATCTATCTAATTACACTTTAATCTCTCAGTACGTTCCAACTGTTTACAGTTTAGAACTAGACTTCAGACTTTTATTTGGTTGCTCTTACCATGACGTACCTTTTGATGAAAGGGTATTGAAGGAAATATCAGCAATGACAAGTATGTTATGATTGCATAATGTAAAGGTGACTTAGTTATGAGCCCTCTGTCACTCTTCAGAATCAGGCTAAAATTTTCTACGCCCGCCTCAAGCAGATTCCAACTAAAACTAAAAGTTTTCCTTTACTGCCACCTAGTCTCCAGCAGGGAATCTACAAAACTGAAGAGAGGAATAAAAAAAAAGAAAATGCAAGGCAACCACACCAAACAAACAAAGAAAAACTTCTCGTTTACGCTGATAAGCTGAAAAAACGACTCCATGAAGTTTAAGTCTCCGCTCTCTGGTTTCATTTGTTCGGTTTTAAGTGGAAGGAGAACAACACTTTTTTTTTTTTAATGGCAATATAGAGTTTTATGAAATACATTACAAAAAAAAGCTTTGCTACAGAAAATTCGTGCCATTGATTAGCATAAAGAAAAAAAGAAATAAATTCACTTTAAAATGTAATACTGGATATGCAGAGATATCAACTCATACTAGACACAATGCTTACAAGCTTATGAAGTATAAGAAGTGCTAATTGCTAGCAATACTTACTTGATGATTTCATGGACCAACAAAACCTCTGCTGTTCTCTCCCTACCTTACAAATTTAAAGCTGTCGTGAAAGGCTATTGCAGTGAAACACAGGAGTAAAGTGAAGTTGCCTTGCTTGTTTTTAACTGACCAAAACAGCATGAGAAGATTTACGGTGTCAGTTCCAAATCAGATTGCTTGTAAAGGTGTATATGCTTTCCCATCCCAAAGGGAAAAAGGTAATTTGCCATAAAAGCTTGTTCACAAAATGTTGGCCTCTCAAAGCAACAAGAGATTTGTGCCCTGTAACATAATCATATAACCTCTTAATAACATTTGACAGTGGGGAGATGTACATCACACACGGCACACAGAAAAGCCATCTCATTAGGCACCTCCGTTTCTCACTGCCTGCACAGCTGTAATAATTCGGCTCCACGGTTGCAGGCTGCAGGGGTGCTGGGAGAACAGGCAGTTGCTATGGCCAAGATGAAGACAATACCTTTAAAACCACGATGCTTCCTACGGTGTCATGAACTCCTGTGAAAGGATGACCAAGAAACACTGCTAGCTAAACCTACTGTAACTAGTATCTATTCTTAACTCAGAAATAAAACAAGTAATTTTTATAGAGTGATTTTCACAAAGCAGTCAAAATCTCAACCATGAACACGCTTACCAGGAATGCTCTTATCCTAAGCAAACAGGTCCAAATTACCTGTTTAGAATGGCCACTAAATGCAAAGAGGTGACACCTAACTAGCCTTTGAAACAAGAAAGTCTGACTTCAATTCTTCTCTAAACAAACAGACAAATAATTATGAAAAAAAAAAAAAAAAAAAAAAGTTAGGCCTAAATGAGGATGGGAAAAATCAATGCCAGAGATTCTCTATTGTCACGCTGGAAAAAATGCAGGCAATTGTATGACTCTAGCGAGAACTATGTAGTTTGGTCAGTAACACCCTTCATCTGAATCCTCAGCTTCATCTTTTCCAGTTTCTGCAACACAGTGTCATATGTTCTGACACAAAAACACAGAACTCAGACATGACCATATTAGCTTAAAATGGAGATTTCCAGCAACACTATTTTCAAATAACAGAAAAATGCCAGTGAAAAAACACCTTTCTGTACTTACCTCTGTATTCCACTCTAATGCTTGAGGCCCTCTCTTTCGAAGCAGCAAAAAAGAAGCTTGAACCACTTCAGAGAGCAAGACAATAGCCACAGCACTCTCTCAAAAGCAGTCCCAGCCTAAACAACAGCTTATCAAGCTAAAGCATTTCCAGGAAATCCTTTTCTGTCACAAATTCAGGCCTGATGCTGGCCATTATCTCAAATGTTTCAGTAAAAGCTAAAATCTCACAATGAACTATCCGAGCTACTCTGGTGTCTGTTGCCAAGAAGAAAGCTTGACCTAGAAACCCAGAAGTGATGCTTTCAGGTAAAGTAGCATGAAGGACCAGCACATCATCCGATCTGTCAGGACAGGAGGCCTTTGGTGCCGAAGGGAATAAATGAAAATTTTCTGAAGAGAAGCAGAAAACACGAAATTCCAAACTGTCACTCCATATTAGTGCTGTTCTGTGCAGTACAGTGCTGCCCATCTATCTCCAGCACACAGGCTACAAAGGGAATTGTAGAAAAAGACACAATGTAAATTGCGAAGTATCTGGCACCCTCTGGGATTGTTTAGCTGTTTCCCAGGATGTTCACAGATATTTTGTTGTTTCCTACAAGAAGCCTGCACCCCAGTAGTCAGACGTGACTGGGAATTTCAGTCACACCTCATGCAAATCTACATGCCACTCAGATGATTTCTCAAGTGCATTTTATCAGCGAGCTTGAACACCCTCCAGGTAACAGGTAGATAAAATGTCTTACCTCTCCTCTGGCACTACATTCCCACAGTATGAAGCACTATGTTCTAATACATATCCACAAAGCAAATCATTGCTACAGGGTGAGATTGCCCAATTTCCTCCTTTGTGGGCAGGTTACACCACAACAGTGGTGATATAAACATGGTAGCAGGCAAAAATCTGAAACACGTTAAGGGCTCATAGACAGGTGCAGCATCTGCAGCTGTTGTGCAGCTGCTTCAAAAATCAAAGTTAGTCTAATAACGGTAAAATCAGATTCACTACAATGAGAGATATTATACTTAGCAGTTAAACATTGTCATATTCAGACAATAATGCCTTCTCCTTTCTTTCGGCCTCACTCCTTTACTAAAATACAGAGCATCGAAATACCATAGCAGAAATTAAGTCAGCAATTAGTACTTGTGACACTAACTTATCTAGCAAAAACAAATAAATAAAATTTAAAAACTTATATTTAATATCATAACGGTTGCAATTCAGAAGTGGCTAAGAATGAAATAAAAGAATTTTGAGACTGACAGTCAACGTTTTTATATTTAAAAACCAGAACAAAACAGACCCTGTTTAAAAAATACACAGCTGAACTACTCAAAGCTATAGGAGGACACAGTACACAGTGCTCCCTACTAATATACTGCACTTGCTAGCCAAAAAATTATATAAAGGGTATCATAATTGAGGAAAACATTAAGAAAACTCATGTATTCTAACATAATCACAATTAATTACAATCAATTGCAATGTGCAATTACAATCAGAACTGTTCATTTGAAAACATGCTATCAAAACAAAAAATTTCAGTTCTAAGCAGCTCCTTCAAAGCCAATTGTGGAAACCCAACATTCAGCTTTAAACGATATGCAGTTCTACCAAGGGAATGCTAGCTCATACGAGCTGCTAAATAAATAAGTACATGCACCCTGTCTCATCCCCAAAGAAAATAGAAATCAGCACTAGGAACCAAGAACTCTTAAAAATCTTGGCTTCTGTTTTATTTCTGTTTTAATTGTAAGAGTTTAGGGGAAGAGGGAAGGTGTTCATTTTGTTTCTACATGAAAGAATATTGCCTTACAATTTTACACACAAATCAAATCTAGAGATACAAACCTATGTGAAGAACCAGTGGGTTGTTTTGGTTTTTTTTCCCCCTTCTTGCAATCCAACTCGCTAAAATATTTTTTTGCAAGGCTTTTCCCCTCTTCTTTTAGATAACTATAATCTAAAGATACTCATTCAGCAGTAGTGGAATGAAGAGATACTTCAATTATAACCCTTAGCTTGGTCCCTGCCCTAAAGCTAGCCAGGAATAGAAGGGATAAAAGCCCACAAAAAAAAATACACAAAACAAAAACCTTACACTGCTGAGTTGCTTTCCCCCATCAAACCGTAAAGAAGGCAGGAGGTGGTTGAAACAGAACTGTGCTGTTTGCTCATGTCTCAACACAGGTGTGAATACAGGCAGACACACCCACAAATCCATGGGCCCCGATGGGATGCACYCCAGAGTGCTRCGYGAGCTGGCGGAYGTCRTAGCCGAGCCGCTCTCCATCATCTTTGAAAGGTCCTGGAGAACGGGGGAGGTGCCGGAGGACTGGAGGAAAGCCAATGTCACCCCAGTCTTCAAAAAAGGCAAGAAGGAGGACCCGGGCAGCTACAGGCCGGTGAGCCTGACCTCTGTCCCTGGGAAGGTGATGGAGCAACTCATCCTGGCTGCTTTCTCCAGGCACATGGAGGAGAAGGCGCTCACGAGTAGCCAGCATGGGTTCACCAAGGGGAGATCATGCCTGACTAACCTGATAGCCTTCTACGATGAGGTGACTAGATGGATAGATGAGGGCAGAGCGGTGGATGTCATCTATCTGGACTTCAGTAAGGCTTTTGACACCATCCCTCACGGCATCCTCCTGGGCAAGCTCCAGAAGAGTGGCATAGATGAGTGGACAGTGAGGTGGATTAGGAACTGGCTGAATGACAAGGCCCAGAGAGCGGTATTCAGCGGTGCAGAGTTCGGTTGGAGGCCTGTGGTTAGTGGTGTCCCCCAGGGCTCAGTCCTCGGTCCGGTCCTGTTCAATTTATTCATTAACAACCTGGATGAAGGGATGGAGTGCTCCCTCAGCAAGTTTGCTGATGATACCAAACTGGGAGGAGCAGCTGATAGCCCTGAGGACTGTGCTGCCATCCAGAGGGACCTGGACAGACTGGACAGCTGGGCAGTGAGAAACCTCATGAAGTTCAACAGGGGCAAGTGTAGGGTCCTGCACTTGGGGAGGAATAACCCTAGACACGCCTACAGGCTGGGGACCGACCTCCTGGAGAGCAGCCCCGCGGAGAGGGACCTGGGCGTCATGGTGGACGACAAGTTGACCATGAAGCAGCAGTGTGCCCTCGTGGCCAAGAAGGCCAATGGGATCCTGGGGTGCATTAAGCAGAGCGTCTCCAGCAGGTCGAGCCCCTCTCCTCAGCCCTGGTGAGGCCGCACCTCGAGTACTGTGTGCAGTTCTGGGCTCCCCAGTGCAGGAGGGATGTGGAGCTGCTAGAGAGAGTCCAGTGCAGGGCCATGAAGATSATTAGGGGYCTGGAACATCTGCYCTATGAGGAAAGGCTGAGAGAGCTGGGCCTCTTCAGCCTGGAGAAGAGAAGACTGAGAGGGGACCTCATCAGTGTATACAAGTATCTCAAGGGAGGGAGTGAGGAGAATGGGGCCAGCCTCTTCTCAGTGGTAGCCAGCAATAGAACTAGAGGAAACAGCCACAAATTGAAGTTTAAGAAGTTCCACAAGAACTTGAGAAAGAACTTCTTAACAGTGAGGGCGACAGAGCACTGGAACAGGCTGCCCAGAGAGGTGGTGGAGTCTCCTTCTCTGGAGATCTTCAAAACCTGCCTGGACACCATCCTGTGCCACATGCTGTAGGAGACCCTGCATGTGCAGGGGGGTTGGACTAAATGACCTCTAGAGGTCCCTCCCAACCCTAGGCATTCTATGAAATACTGTGTATAACTAACTTACAGAGCCACCACAACTGATCTGCGAGGCAACAGCTCTCTTGCACAGAACTAAGCTTTGGTGACCTGATGCCAAGTAGAAGAGAGTACAGGCAAAGCTAATAAACCCATCAATTAAAAATCTGAAAGAGCAACCACTTCTTAGAATGCTAAACAACTGACTTGCTGCCTTTAAAAATGCAGGTGAAACATAGAAGAGATAGCAAATTACTTCCTTCCCTATTACAGAAGAATAAAAACACCTTCACTCAGACAAGCTCTCAAAAGAAAGGGGAACTACTCAGCTGAAAGCACCTATCAGTCTTAGAATCATAGAATACTTAAGGTTGGAAGGGACCTCTAGAGGTCATCTAGTCCAACCTCCCTGCACACGCGGGGTCTCCCAGAGCATGTGGCACAGGGTGGTGTCCAAGCGGGTTTTGAAGATCTCTGGAAGGGACTCCACAACCTCTCTGGGCAGCCTGTTCCAGTGCTCTGTCACCCTCACTGTTAAGAAATTCTTTCTTAAGTTCCTGTGGAACTTTTGATGTCTCTATTTGTGGCAGTCTAAAAGTTTATTTTGATTTGTCTAACTGTCGAGCCTATTCCACTAGATCGCACATTTTCCTCTATCACTGTTGATTCACTTAATGAAGAACAGAGAGAATGTCCCAAAAGAGGATAAATTTATTTTGCCTGTGAACTTAAAACCACTCTCACCCAAAACTAGCAAAAACTGCTATTTTCTCCACCCCCCAAAAGCAACAAAAGTATTTTGTAGCCAATCCAGTAGCCAACAAGCCTATTATTGCCTTTCTAGCCTACTCAGCCTACTCCCCATTCTTGGGGTCACACTCTAGAGGCTCAGCTCAACTACTATCAGGTACATTTGCCAGCTCTTACCCAAGATGACCTGACAGCACCGCACTGCATTTACCACAGAGAAGCCCTTAACACCAAGGCTAAAGAAGACATAGCCTACGAAGGAAAGACCACGACTGCAGGAGGAAACAGCCCCACTGCTTGAAGCCCCCATGTCACCAAGGCTCAGCCCCTCACACCAGCCTGATTCCAGGGAACACCACCAACTACGTGCTTTGGAGACTTCACTGGAAGCATTAATTCCAAAGGCCTTTCCAAGTGACATCAGCTCCAGTACTCAAAAATTCTCAAGTCTGACTTCTTAATCTGTTGGATCTTGACACACAGTATATGAACACCCTTTGCCTCCACCACTCTAGGGGCTGCAAACCAGTAAAATTTGGTCACCTATCTCCCAATATCTAGAACACCTGACATGCTGACTGACCACAGTGATTCTCAAAGTCTTCAATTCAGCTCTTCCACAGCGCGCCTTTATCCTCACATCCTCCAGAGAGGAGCACTACGAAATGAAAGTATGTTATCTTAGTCTAACCAAGACATAATGAAATCATGAAAATAGAAATGAAAAACTGCAGCAGTAATTCTTCTGCATCTTCAGACTAAAAATGATTGGTGTTTGCTCTTTAGACAAAATCAAATAAAATCACAAACATATCATGCTTTATACAATAACAAAAAACACACGAAACAAGCAATGACCACTAAAACATAATTCAACAGACATTTCAGACCTACAATTTTCTTCAAACGCCAAGTTACTGAAAACATATTTCTCCATTGTAAAAATACAAGATGCTTTATCAATATTACTCCCCTTTAGGATGAGAAGCCACAAGTCCTGTAGATACACCAAGCCCTGTAATAATGGAACAGCACTAATAAAATAAAAAACAGTATGTGGGGGAAAAATATATACATATGTATATATGCAGCTTTCTGGATTAATCAGTCTTACTTAAAAGCTCCTTTTTCCCCTGACTCCAAATCTAATCAACTTATTCTTCCAATTTTAAGCCCTCTTTAAAAGTAATTCACTTATAATAAAAGGCGCACCAGAGTGAACAAGAATATATGAAAAGCTTCTAATATACCTTTACTCCATGACATTTGCAACAGTTTCTACCAATCAAAATATCTAAGACTGATAAGTTCATAAATGTGAAAATTAATATGTGGAGCTCGCATCAATGAAAAGACTAGATAAATAGTCTAAAAGCATGAGAGTCTTTCACTTGTTTAATAAATCACCCTGAATATTTCAAAAATGTTTCTGCTGAATATTCATGCAGAACTAAGTTTAAAAACCTCAATTATTTTCTGAGACTTCCCAGTGAGAGAAGGGTGTTTGTTTCTCCAGTGCCCTACATCAACTTCTCTACTCCCCTTATATTTAGAAAAATCCTAAATTGCTTTTCCGAGCTGGCCACAACTACCATGAGAAGATGGATACCATTGAAAACAGAAAACCCTCTTTAAGCACTTTATTATCATTTAAAACAAAGTGTACAGTACCACAGACATGTGAAAAATAAACCAGGAATTTGTCTAGAATTCGTATCTCAAAATATCAAGTTGTCCCATGAGAAAAAATATGGGATCACCAGCTTCTGTGAAAAGAATTGCCTGCTAGCAGTTCCAACGCTAACTCACCACACACCACCTGAATAAAGCTCCCAAGCCCTATTCTGGTTGGAAGACATTTCCTTTAAGGGCATTGCCAGTAACAATACGGCTCCTAACATGCCTGAAACGTACGAAGCATGGGACACCTTCGTTAATTCTTTTTGTTAAAAATTCTGAACCGCTATTTCCACATTAATATATGTGAGTTACTTAAGTATTAATGTGATAAGACAAATGGATAAAACTTTCTCCAAGGGAATGTTGAGGCTGGCTCCTGGTGCCAGCTGCAGCATCAGAGAGCTGCTGCTTGTCTCCACCCATTCTCTAGACTCAATGATATTTACTGCAAATTATGTACGAGTTCAGTAATAAGATTCTGGTTTGTACCTTGCATATCACATTCCAAACATTAAAGACAGAATCCTGACCATGTGGCAAGCCAGAGATAGGCATCTACCTCAAGGATTCTATGCTTGAACCAAGCTTGAACCACTGTTACAAGTTGGAATATATTTAGGGTCCGATATAAACAAAGGGAGATGGAGAAACTCAGATAGGTCAGGCTTTTTCTTAGTTTTGCACCACTAGGTTTCAAGATTAACAAGATACTCAATATGCAATTTATCAAAATTATCCCCTTTTTTTTTCTTTTTGAGTACAAGATTGCAGGAAAAAAAGATGTTACTACCTCACAGTTCTAAAATTAGCAAAGATTTATATAACCAACATCCTTCAAGGTCACCAGTCCAGAAACAGAAGTACCTATCAAGGACAAATTTCAAAAAGCTATCAGCTACAGAGAAAAAAAGAATTAACTAACAAGTATGAAATAAGTTAACTATGTTTTTAAAATATACTTAAGCCACAAACTCAAATAACTACAAGAAAATAAGTTATGTATATAAATACATACAATGCTGTTCATTTCTGAAGACTCGTAACTTCCACACGGATGAACACTTCCAATAGGCTCAAGCCCTTCTTCATCCCACATGTACGTGCCATCAGAACTATCAGATGGAGAAAGCTCAAAAGAGGAGCCAGCTCTGTAATTCATGTCTGGAGAAGTCATGTTCTCAGTAGTATGCTTGGTGCTTTCACTGTTGTCATCCACTGTTTAAGGAAAACAAGAACAGTCAGGATTACAGAAAGCACCCAGTATTCCAAAGTAAAAATTAGTATGTATACTCTCAGCATGTCAGAGGATTGTAACATAGTCTATGACAGTGTTAATGTTCATCCTACCAGGAAAAAAACTCAAGCCAGATTGGTTGAAGTACTCCTTCAAGCTCTTGCTAGTCTTTTATATTGCATCATTGAGGCAGTTTCCATAATTCAATATCCTTTTAAATACATTAGAAGGTATGTCTGAAAGTGAATCTTTTGGATCTAATCTTTCAACTGCCCGAACAGATTTCCCTTTTGGGGAAAAAAGTTTGGACTACAAAAAAATTCTCCATTTCTTCCTTTCCCTCCTCCCTCTTTTTAAACAACGTTAATAAAGCATACCCCTTGAAAATATCAGTGACATTGTAATTTATATTTTAATCAAGCACCCTACTCTTATTGCCACTGCTTAGACATAGTTAAAGATGTTCTCTGCCTACAGAGAAAACAACACCTACAAATTTTCAGAGACTAACAGTCCAAGGAAATGAACAACAAAGCAAAGATAAAAGGAATTTCACAAGCCAATCCCAAGTGTGGTCAAAGGACATATCATACTCTTAATCCAAAGCAAAATAGCTCTTGTAAATAATGCTTAGGATAACTACCATGCAGAAAAAGCACTGCAAGAAATTAAATGGACCAGCCTAGAGTCATATTCTATTCTGAAATAATCCACAAACAATAGATTATATAAATAATAACACCTTGCTTCGATATCTAAGAGTTTGAGCAGAATGTAACAAACTATTTACCAGACACATGTATATCAAGCCAGTCATCAGGGTTACAGCGAGATCCTCCACTTTCCTTCAGAGATGTGAATGGCTCTACCGGTGCTATGTTTCCATGGTCCAAATCTTGAACACCACCCTCTTGCTGTTGTTCTTGTATTGTTCTATTTGGGTCTTCTAAATCTATAAAGTCGTCACTGAAATCCTCACTCAAGTCATTTTTTTCAGAGGATGACAATGAAGATATAGATATTTCATCTCCATCATCACTCATACACGTGACTTTTGACCCATGTTTTCCTATGCTCTCATGGAGATCCTCACCAGCTTCTATTCTTTGAGTATCACTCTCTATAATGCTATTTTTCTCATTTGCTCTATTGATACTTGCTGAAATTTCAGAGTTCTCCACCACGCTTGTGTCACGAGTTGCACCTCTATTATCATCCACAACAATATTGCCAGCAAATCGCTGTCTGGTGGGCTTCAGCAAAGAAGGCCGACTTAATCTGTATCCAAAAGAAGGTGCAGACCCAGATCCATTTGAGAGAGAAGGCTTCTTCGAACAAGAGGTTGATATAGCAGCATAGGGTCTGCTAAACCCATACTTCGTGGGTTCATTTCCATTGGGTATATCCAACTGTCGCGTGTTTCTTGACAATAGAGTTGACCTCTGAGATGTTCTAACAGCTAGATTTTGACTTGAATAAGGCTTTGTAAGATCCACAGCTTTATTAAAGGAATGTGACCTGGTTAAAGATGCGGTGGGAAGGAAAGAGTTTGGAATGGAATGTGAAAAACTTTGTGATCTTACCATTTTTTCACAGGAAAAAGTCTTATTATTGTCTGTAGATTGTGCCAAGCTTTCTCCTGAACTGGTCCTTGTGGCACTGGAATTAGCTCTAGGTCTCTGCAAACCTACCACTGGCCTGTTTCCATAAAATCCATTTAAATGTGACTTTGGAGCACTGAGTCCAGAATATGAGGTCCTGCCTGACAGAGTACCTTTGGCGAATTTTGCTGAACTAGAGAGTCCAGGCAAAGACTTTGGGTTAAATTCCTCAGTAGAAGATACAAACATATTGGTCTGCTTTGCTGTTTTTGATGCGACTGAAGCAGTGCTGTTCAAACCCACCCTGAGCACATCCTTACCCAATGCTCCTTGTGACTGGGGATACTTCCCCGAATCAATTAGTTTTTCATTACAGTTATTGTTAGAGTTGGACTCTCGTCCATTTTGATCACAAAGCTGATATTTATTTGATTTTCTCCAGTTGAAAGAAAAGGAAGACATGCGCAAAGCGCCATTGTGCTTGCTGAGATTTTTGTCACCATTATTTCCTGATAAACTGAGAGCTGTCCCATTTGGCATAGGTTGCAAGACACTTCCTAAACTTTTTGTTCCATATTTCGGTAGCCTGGAAACCAAGGATGTCCTGATTTGATTTTTTTCTTCCATGAGCTATTGGGTTCATTGGTCCTTACAGGGTGCTTGAATCTGAAAGGAAAAAAAAAAAAGAGATTACTACACGAGAATTAACCATGTATATTACACACTAGATGCAAATACACATAAAGTTTTATTCGTACCATACCCATGTGTCTAGCCATATTACAAATGCAGATATAACCCTCACTCCTTTTCCAAAATTAATAAATAAATCAAAAAGAAAAATCACAAAAAGACACAAAAAACCAATGCTAGCTACCAGAAGTCATGTGGCAGTAATATATTCTACAAGTTACACATGCACATTCAAGATTCTCATTCTTCAGTTAAACTGTAATTTTAAATTTGTCCTCTCATCTTCAAGACTTTAAAATAAATTTGAAAAGGAAAACCATTATTTTGACCTACCTTGAGTAGTAAACTAAATAGTTCAACTACAACTACTAAATTACATATTTCAAATCTTATATTTCAAGAGTTGTGCCACAACAATGTGGCACAAATCCGTGCTCAGCAATCCTAATCTGCATGAACTACAATGTAATGTCTGGCCAAACCTTTTTTTCCCCTTTGCAAGACTATTTCCCATTACACTAGTTGTAGCACTTACAGTAGAATGGATTCTTAAGTTGAAAATATCCTCAAGTATAAACTAAAACCAAGGCAAAATAAAGTTATTGAAAGATATCTTTAAAAGGCATTCAAAGATATTCAGTTGCTATCTCGGGAACTTCTCAACTCTTGAAGTGTGAGGAAACAAAAGTTTCCTCAGAACTTTAGGAACAATGACATTAAAATCCACTAGCAGAACCATTATGGTTTATTGAAATTCTATTATTTATAATATTATCAAAAGTGCAGACTACATAAATATGGCTCTAAAGAAGAACTTGTGAGAAACACCTCACTACAGAAAAAGACTACTTAGGTATCATAAGCTATTCATCATTAAATATCAAAAATTCACTATTTTTGTCACAGGGTCATACTATGAAGGCAAATGGTACATATGTTAACACTATCCTCATTCAAGATGGTCTCCCAGCAGATCTGTCTCTTCATATGAAAGCTGTAGTCTATTCTGGCGGTTGTCTTACTCATCCACAAGAGCTGAAGTAAAGGGCCACAGATGCATATGGTATTCAAGACACCAACTCTTAGCCAAGCTCAGTGTTCATAAGCGAATTTGAAAGTTTTTCTTGTGTGCAATAGAACATGCAAACTTAGCCCCAAAATCCTGGGGCACAAACATAAGGACAGCATTTGCTTCCACACATCCAAGAACTTCCACTGCCCTCATCAGAAATACAGGGACTCCACAGCAGTCTTCACTGAAGATTTGCAAGACAAGGCTTAAACTTCTATTTCTGTGTAAAAGAATATCTTGCTTTGCTAATCTGGATTTTATACATTAGCCTGTTCTACTTGCTGCTTTTACAGTGGTGCCAAGTTAGAAAGTTTCAATAGTTTTTTATGTTATTTCCTCAAACTAATATTGGTGTTTCTCTCACAGATGTACACACAGCTATAGGGACTGGAAAAAAATAATGAAACCATGGCAACCGTGATGAGAATAGCAAGTAAAACTATACCTATTCAAGGTGGAGGAAAGCCATAGCAAGCATTACCTTAAAGTGAGTCACTCCCTAAGCAGCAAGACCTAACTAAATAACTCAAGTTAAAACTGAAGTGGCATTAGATCCTTGCAAACTGAAGTGCCCCTAAGGTTTTGTACCTATACTATACTTCTGATAGTAGATCTACATGAAAAAAAAGATAAAAAGAGACATGCACTCACAGAGATAAAGATAAGGCTTTTCTAAGGGTTTCTAATGTATGAGAATCTATATCCTGCAACCAGTGCAGTACTTTTCCATTTATAAACCACTAAAGCAAAATGAATTTTTGCACAATGAAGACACAACCCTCACTGAGTCTTACACAGAAGACTCGGAACTAAACAAAAGCTTAAAAGTAAACAAAGTAAAGGTATTTTTCCTTTTCTCCCATTTAGTTTCTCCTTATATCTTCTTGTATATTAGCCTTTTTCCTGAGGTGCTACCACATCTGCAGTGACAGAGGCAGCAATGGCGATGATGCCCCTTGTCACTGACATTCCACACTTCCTAATTCTCAAACAAAATTCAAACCCACACTCCCTTGTCTCCATTATGTAGCTTAATTGCCCGCCTACTACCTAAATCCTTTCCATGACACACTCCAGAAAAAGCAGTGCGCAGTAGGTTCACTGCAGTATTCCTGCACACCCATGACAGTTCTTTTATCCTTAAGCAAATACCCTTGAGAGCTACATTTCAGGTTCAGTGACAATTCATGTTTTCCCATGCTAAAAATTCCTTAAACCAAGAACAACAATCACTAGGCCCATCCCTTCTTTCCATTTTTCTAGGCAGTTTACGTGAACATCAGATAGTACCACAAAATTTTAAGCTAAAAACTGAGCTACACATACGACGGAACCTATGCTGAAGAACTGGTCTTACTAAACAGGAGACATTTAAATACCTCTTTTGTTTGTTCTGCTACAATTACTAGCATTAAAAACATACCAAAACTTGAAGTCACACATCCAAACTTAAATGATCCTTTAAACAGTCCACAGAAATTAACTAGTTCATTTGTAATTTGGACCATAATATTCTAGCCTTCTTCACAGGAGTATCCAAGTCAAGAGCAGAAGTACTCAGTCAGAAAGAAGCAACATTGTGACTTAACTACAAGTTTTCAAGTACCTGTTTCAAAGGCCAACCCGAGCATCATCTTTTCCTACATAATTATTCATTCAGGGGAGAATGCCCTGTCAACCAATATACTGAAGCACATATTGAACTAACACGTTTCCATACCAACATAACCACCTAAGGAGGACTCTATTATGTGATACTGATCACAAATATAGTTTAAAATCAATGATAACAGAGGAACTCTTCAATGTACGTACAACAGTAGCACCCATCTTATAGAAATAAACCTTTAAATAAATGAACTACATAATAGAAGAAAATGTGGTTATAGTAAGAATGCTTCAAGTTACCTTACAAATGAAAAAAGCTCTAATACACTTTAATTACATACTAAGCATGTCAGCCTCAAAGACACTTATTTTATATCAAATACATACAGTAAAAGTGAAAGAAAAAAAGATACTTGAAACTTTAAGTAATCTACACATAAAAATAGTCTGACTTCACACCACACTCATTCATGGCAGTCATCATACTGAATAGTCATTAACAAATATTCTAACTCTAAAAAAAAAAGAGAAATAAAAAACAGGAAGATGTCCAAGTTAAATTAGAAATGTGCTACTTTAAACCACGTGCTTTATAAATACACCCCTTTTTGCATCTGTCTACAATCCCTTAGGTGACTGCAAAATCTAAACGAAGCCCTTAAAAGAGATTACTTTAATCCTACAGCAAGTGCTGTAAATGAAACTAGGAGAGAGGACCATTCAATTCTCTAGGAAATGTGCTTACTCATTTAGCCTTAATTTGGGAAAGGCAAAATATTTTCTCAAGAAAACTACACTGATAGTTTAAAATATTTCAGATAATTAAATCAGTTCCTTTAGAAGTCCTTGCCTTTATTAACTCCTTAACTGTAGCTGCTTTATCATATTTTCAACGCTAGGTTTTATTTCCTTGGTTCTTGACTCTCAAGTGAAAATTTCACCTGATACAGTATCAAAAACTTAACAGTACCATGTTTGGTAGAAATTACTTTTCCAGAAAACCAATCCACCAATTTGGTGCTTTGTTCGATTCCCACAACAAAATCAGTGCTCTACAACATTCTGCAATTAATTCTGTTTCTCTGAAATACAACTTTCATTCAAAATTGTGAAGCTGCTTTTCCTTGACAGTCTTTTCCCAGACTTCAGAGAGCTCAGGATGAAGCCCTTTTCTAATCTTCCTCCCTAAACCTGGGCTATATTGATGTTCTACTCAGCTTCCAAAGTTTCTCTCTCAAACAGAGAAAGAAAACACTTTTGCAGAATGCTGCTATATTTTATTTACTGTTCGTCAGAAAGCCCAAGGCCAAGGAATATTAGTAGAGCATGATAATGAATCCATGTGAAAGTAAGAGAGTACAAGAGGAAAAAACAAAGATTGGGGCTTCCGAATATATAGCACTGAACAGTATCGACAGTCAATACAGGGGAAAAAAGTATATGGCATTCGTTACAGTCATTACATTGTTACTCATTACAATATTGTTTCCTGATGTGTTGAATGGCTAGAAGTCATGTTGGAGGAAAAGAAAATAGGAAAGTGCAGCTCAGTTTGCCACAGAAGAAAGCTGCTTGCAGAATCAAAATTCCATTTTACATCCCTTATGGGCACATTCACAATTCATTTTGCCATTAATGCTGTTTGCAATGAAAAACTGTCACCTCAGGGGAGGGGGGAAGAAAAAAGAAAAGAGACATGTTACCTGATCTGCAATTTATGCTTTTCAATATGTTGCCCACTTGTGCATTTTATACTAGTACAATATATTTCTAAAACAGAAAATTTCTAAGAAAACTTACATAAAATATTAAATAGAATTTGATTTGCTGTAGGACATTTAAGATTTTACTGAAAAATATCACAAGATTTTAAGTGAGAATTAAAACCTTTCCTAAAGTTTCTCACATTGGTAAATCTGCACTGATACCGCATCCACGCCCAGCGGGACTAGAGAGCCAGGGGGCACTCAGCACCCAGAGGCTTGGCCAGCTGTACAGCAGGAACACTTCCAGGACAAGGATGGAAGATGATGTTTGCGGGAAAAGGAGGCAAGAGGATGAGTATTTTACTACAAAACAATACAATCTTAGAGCCTGCACTATGAAACACTTCTTAAATGGTAATACAAAAAATAAAGGTGACTCACCCAATGAAAAGTTAAATGCAATGACATTTACCATTCTTTTCTGCGTTAGTGCTGACAGCCTAACTGCTCTCAGAGACTGAGAACAGAGATAACATACAAAGACACAATTACTTGCTGTATCTCCCAACTATCTGTTGCATCCTCCTGGAAGAAGTCATCAAATCATCTTCTCTGCAAAAATACTATTCTGGCCACAGCAGAAACAAAACAGGAGCGTATTCTGTTTTTTTCTATAAAAACCCTATACAGCACTTCATAGTAAGAAATAAGTCTGTTCAAACACTGATGGACATAACATTTGCTGTAACTTGCTTTAATATGTTCTACAAATCATTCATCCAAATGTGGCACTGTCACATCTTGTGACATTTAAAGCAGTAATGCCAACTCTGCTTGCAGATAGGAACAACAGGCGCTTCCTGCTCTACTGACTCTTCAAAAATGAAAGAGCTAGAACACAGCAAGGATTTCACTGGAAGTCCAGATAACACAGCACAGTTGATTAAACAGAAAAAAAAATCTAAATTAAGTGTGCTGACAGCAAGAACATGCCACAGAAGGAAAATCTCTCTGTGCTTTAATGACAGGTCAGGGCAGGCTTCAAAACATTACAAGAAGGTGACGGGACAACACAGTGAGCAGCATCTCTGAAGCACAAACATAGTTGACAAACATGACTACAAAATACAGAGCTTCTATGTAATAACACTCCCTTTAGAAGGTATTATATTATGTGGATAATTTCATCTGTTATGCAACATAAGAGGCTTCAATGGAGAGAATTCATTAGATTCCATCTTAATAAATGAGCCATGTAGACAAGGCCTTCTTGAAGAGTGTAGCTTACAGTGCTCTAGAATATTTAGTATCCTCAAAAATCTTTGATGTGGAACATATTACAAAGTCTTTTATGTCTTCAATTCTTTGCTGCCTTTATAATTCAGTTTAAATCATTACCAATTTTGCAGGATTATTATACCAGACTAGACAGAGACATGCTTTACAGATCTAATGCTCCTGAAGATAAGGTCTTATAGCACAGAGAAGAAAAAGACAAAATTATTATACCATGTACCCCCATTCCCAAGTCCTGCAACCACACAAACTGTACCTAGATTACTCTTATGCAGTCTTAACACTTACTTTCAGCAAGGTTTCTATCCTGAAAAGTATGTATACATTTGAAAGCCTCTAATCTTAGTCATTTTGTAGATATAACCTCATTAAAAAAAAAAGTTTTAAAGTTGACTTTGTTATTGTCATACAGGCAAATTAAAATTTATTCTGCAATTAAGATAGACCAAACAATCTCAAATAACCACCATCGAGTAGAGACAAGGCTTTCTAGAAGCATAACAGTGGATCTCAGCCTCTTCTCTCAGAAATTTGGTGATTATGTCAACATCAAAGCAACTCATGCCAGAAACAGGTCCACTGCTTTTACTGATGGGATTCTGCTTTCTGCAACACTATTTCATGCTGATCAATTTTCCTGAATTTACTCTTATAAGAACGATTAATATGTCTCTGAATTCAGACACAAAAGGGGCTTAATTTTTCAAATAGCAATTGGGATTTAACTGCCACTGACTAGTTCATATTTCATGTAAAGATATACCATGAACACATTCACCAGTAGCTGTTACTTCAAAACTGAAGTTTTAACTCCTAAAGCACAAACATTTACAAGGAAGCTCATAAAGAGCAGCCATTTTCCTTTAAAACTATCGACTGTTAACAAATGATTCAAATGCACCTACTCTCCTTTGCAATATAGAGGCTAGCTCTAATATAAAAGACTACTTCAGCCACCACTTAAAAAGTCAGCTTCCAAGCACTGCTATTTATTAAAGCTGTATGTTAAAAGAAAAAAAGAAAATCTTGCTGATAAAAACAGGCAATTTGGAAACCAGGTGAAATTATGGATACAGCTACTGCACACAGAAACAGCCCTCTCAATTCTCATCTTGTTCATTTCTTGCTCTACCTAGTCCGGTCATCTGCTTCATCTTCTCCAAATAAGAATATTTGCTCTTATAACAGCTCTAGGGATCTTTTTCTCTATGCTGCCAATGCCATTTCAAGCAAGCCTAGCACTGTTAAGAGATCGTGACCTTGAGACAAGAACATCTCAGAACATTGCTGCAGATGAAGAAAGAAAGAAAAAAAATCATACTATGTCAGCCACTGTAGGATTAAAGAAGTCTAAAAAAACGGACAGAGAAAGAAAATATTTAAAACTTCTCTCATGAAAGAAAGCAGGTGATGAAAGCAGCAGACTCCTGGATGAGTCTGAAACATTTATCTGCATACAGATTGTAGTGATTCCGTTGTTTGATTTCCTTCTCTAGATCAGTCACCGCACTCCAGCAGTCAGTCTTATTTTGAAGGGGATTTTCAAAAAATCATCTTCAGGCTACAACAGTACACAACATGATACACAAGGAAGAGTAAGAATAGTGTAAGCATATATTACTTCCCCAACTACTTTCATGTGATTTCTTCAATCCGATGTCATTTATTTAGTAACCCTCAAAAGATTTCTGTCTTGTCAAGCCTCTCCTTGAGCCCACAGACTTCTTGGATCCAAGACAGCCTCAGGCATAGACCTCTATGCACTCTTTGAAAGTCTATTTATTTCATTTGTTGGACTCTACTTCTTGTACTGGAGGGGACCACAAACAGTTAGATCCATATGGAAAGTATTCCATAACATATCTCACTTTTATACCTTTATTACAAGTCTTCTCTTTACCAGGCTTACAAGTCTTAAGTCAACTTGGTCACTTCTCACCTAAAATCTCATCATACCACCTCAGATTTTTTATTTTTTTAAAAACTCTTTTTTTCCTGAATCTTATCAGATTCTTAACATAAGGAATGAAGTATATCATTTCAGAATTTGTATGATGGGCAACATGAATACCTGTAATTATTGTCCCCACATGTAGACACACGTGAATTTACAGAATGGCATAATGGTCTTTCACCCATTATTTTCCACTCTAACCACAACTGAACACTGAATACATTCAAGACCACAATAATCCAAGAAACATGATTCCAGAGTGGCAATACTCAACTCCCAGCCTGTTTCATATGCAAAGCTAGAGTTATTTTTATCTCCCATGTGTATATCACAACATATATTTACAGTGTGTTTCATACGCCACGTCATGCCCAGTCACCAGCTACATAAGGTGGTTCTGCAACTTTTCACAGAGTGCCCTATCTGAACACTACGAACAGCTTTATCATCAGCAAACTTTGCCAGCTCACTATTTGTCCAAGCTGCAAGGACATTTGTGAATATGTTCATTTTGTTAGCATTTGTTAACTTCCTAACTCTTCTGGGCACCAACTTTGATTCATACCTATGTGTTTTCAAGAAGACACTGAAATTATTTATTTTCTATGAAGTCAAGCTTGACTTCTCAACAACATTCCTTTTCAACAAAATTACTGTAGCATATACTAATACATTTGAATTTCCAGTTGAAACTTACTTATTTTTGAACCACAGTTTCCTAGTGTCACTTCCCAGCTATCCAAATTCACTTTAATAACACTGGACATCAGCAGCTCCGATCCTAGATATTTCTGCTGTAAGTTAGTTTAAAAACTTAAAAACAAGCCCACTGAAAAAATATCATTATCCCATACAACTTTCCAAGTTTGCCACAGAATAACAAACACCAGAAGTTTTAACTATAGACTGAGAGCTTTCTATACACATATTTGTGTTCTATTTTTCTAGCTCATTTTCTGATCAGATTTTGAATCAGATTTGATCATTTTCTTATTAGCTTTTTAGCTTTTAAGATCTGCATGTATTCAGCAATGATGGTTTCAAAGAAAAAAAAATATAAAACAGAACATTTGATGAAATTAAGATGTTTACTTCTGGTGACAGTTTCTCCACAGTATCAGTTTCTCCTATATCAGCTTACTGAGTTACATAGAGATGGTCTGCACGCAACATTTTTCCTGAATTTACAGGAAGCCAAATATCTTTGTTTTATTGATTAAATAGCTCAAGCTTCAAGTGAGGCGTTATTTTCACATGCTACCATTTCGGAGAGCTTTTCTGGCTGAGAGACTGAGCTACACTGAGAGGGATCAGCTTTTTGTGTAAGCTCTGTTTACTAACAGACAAGGCCATACAGAATGGAAGATTCTACTCCTTTCTTCAAAGTTTCCCACTACAAACAGCAATAGCTTTGGCCTTGATAAGTTTCCAGCTATCCACTGTGCAATTTGCCTTAGCAAGATGAAGGTGTAGTTTAAAAGCTATAGCATCCCTCAAATCACCAAAATCACTGAGCAGCTCACCTGTAAAATGATATGACTATTTTTATATAACCAAAATAATCCATTTAAGTAAAACACATCTATAATAAAATTCACAAAAAGAAGCCGAGATGA
This sequence comes from Eudromia elegans, assembly GCA_003342815.1. Lineage (NCBI taxonomy): Eukaryota > Metazoa > Chordata > Aves > Tinamiformes > Tinamidae > Eudromia > Eudromia elegans. The sequence continues at coordinate 3,720,355 of PTEX01000052.1, read as the reverse complement.
AGTATCCCGCATGCTTACATTCCAGTGAGAAACTTGTCTGTCTTAGGCTTCTGAATCCCAGCTCAAATGGCATATGATTTGAGCCAAGAGAATCTAGAATATTCAGTTCTCCCATGACACTTAGCTTAGTCTGTGCTATGTGTGTCACAAGCCATCTGGGCTAATTAGGCTAAATGTACAGTAGTCCTTTTGCTTTAGGGAATAAATTTGAGAATCATCTGCAATTAAAGGGTTATTCCAAATCTGTAACTTGCCAAACCACAACACAAAAGTAAAACCTTATCAGTTATTTTCCTGTGGCTAAGAAGCAAAGGCCTTTTTTGCAGTGCAAACCTTGCCAACAATAACCATGCTTCTGTTCCAGGCAAAGCCATTAAAATGTACTTTGCACAAGTGCTCATGAAAATCCCAAAAGCTATCACAGGGGAAAAGCCATCTCGCTGAGACCTGTGACATCTGTTTTCCCCAGTCATGGGGGTAAGCATCCCCAGAGGAGACCGTCTCACTCCACACGCTTTGGCACTCTCCAACTGAACTGCTCCTGTTGGACCTTTCCTCTAGCACAGAGAGAGGAGAGCCAGCAAGCAAAGTCCAGTACTCTGCAAATCAGCTATTTTTGATCAAGGGAGAAATAATATTCTCTGAATGTCTTCAAAAATACTTAATTGATTGAAGTCTAATGTGAACTGGAATACATTTCCCAAAGGTACAAAGAAAGACCTAGACTAACTAGCTAAGTTTCATCTTCCAAATAATTATTTTAATATTATTGAGATTTTTTTGTAACTTAAGTGTGTTCAGGTATCCAGAGATTTACATAAGCTTTTTTAATGCTTCAACTGAAGCACAATACAGGAGTTGAAACCTTATTATCAAAACCACCATTAGTATTTTGATCTCCTTAGTATCCCTGTTGGCAAGGAGTTTAACCCTGCCTGAAAGCTTCTAATTAAGACGACGGTGCTGCTGTTTATGCTTTTGAATAGTGGCAAAGAGAGCAACTCAACCATTGCTGCAGCCTTTTATTCCCTCTTGTCAATTCTCCTAGATAGAAATACTCTAATAGTTTTATACCCCCAATGCTCATTTGACGACTAAGGGCATGATGTTCTCTCTCTCTCTCTTTTTTTTTTTTTTTTTTAATCTAAGGAGCCTGTGCCAACTCTTCTTTGTAAATGGTTTATTCTAAACAGTGAATCCATCTTAAAGGATGATCAGGTCCAAGAGTAATTGGTTTTACTCCAGAAAGCACTTACATGAACAGTTCCATTAAACAGGATTACTCATTTAGCATATTATTGCCTCTTAGTTGAGATCCTCACTCTTTGTATTTTTTATATATGAACATTTATCATTATTTCCTTAGATTTAAGAAAGTGTTATAAGAGGAAGAACATTCAAAAATAGATCTCTTAAACTGGAAATCTTTCCTCTATTTAAGAAAACTTCATGATTGGAAAACTACAGTCAGCAGTTTTGCAACCCAAATATTGATATCTCTATAATGGAAAGTATTAAACATGAGCCAAACCTAAAGTTTGGTCTTAAAAGCGTTTATGTCTACTTGAGGCTGTCTATTCGCATAAGTTCTTTAGTTAATATTCCATTTTTTTGAAAGGCACTCACCTCTTCAGCTTTCAAATATTAAATCAAAACGGGCTCAAAGCATTTACAACTAGGTGATCACTTTTATACTTTGGGAAGCATCTGTCAAACCACATTCAGCACCACCACCACCTCTCCGCCTCAAGGAGCACAGAGAGCAGGATTAAACCTTCTGAGAGTGGGAAGCACCAGTCCCACATGTTCGAACAGTAAGTTAAAGAACAGATAAACACGATAGAGACGATGCAGATTTCCAGCCCTTACCTTAACTCGTTGTCTGGCCTGGACACTAATGCTCTGCTGCAGCACAAAGTTCCCATTCACTTTTTCTTTCTTTCACGGAAGATAAACAGCTGGATCTGCCCCGACTCAGAGTTACTGCCTGAAGCTGCCTGCGTTTCATTGTGTATCAAAGTGCATTCGACAGCACATGATGTTACAGCAGGTTCTGCAAGATAAAAGCAAAGTCTCAGCGTCATTACCGCGAAAGCGGCGCAGCGCCCGTAACGTTTTCCTCCCGACACGAGCAGTCCCTGCACGCATTAGCTGGAAGGGCCGCTCCTCCGCCTCCCCCAGCGGCTGCCTGCGGCCAGCGGCTCCCGGGGGGCTCGCGCGCCTTCCCCGGGGAGGGCGGCGGCAGCTCTGCAGCACCCTGCGCAGACGGGCGACGGTGCCGCGTGCGGTAGGGCAGCCCCGCGCCGCGCCCGCCCGCACCTGGCGGGGAGCGCGGGGAGGCCGC
>PTEX01000052.1:3692097-3717767 GCA_003342815.1 Eudromia elegans | reverse complement strand
GGCGCGCCGCTGCCGCGTACCAGCAGCGCACGCGCGTGCGCGGCACGCGCCCCGCCGCGCCCCTCGCCTCACCCTGACGTCACAGGCGCGAGGGGCGGCCGTTGGGCGCGCGCGAGCGGCCGTTAGGAGCCGAGCCCCGCCCCACCCGTTAACGCCGCGGCCGCCCCTCGCTGTGGCGCGGAGCGGGGACTGCCCGTGGGCTGCATCCCCCATCCTGCATCCCACATCCCGCATCCCATCTCCGGGGGGAACAGAGCGCGCGGGAGCTTCCAGCGGGGCTCGCGCGGAAGGGAAAAGCCCTGTCACGGATAAGCGTCGTTTGCCGCAGTCCGCACTGGGAGCTGGACAGGCTGCCCACGGATGCCAGTACGAGCAGGGCCTGCATAGCTTTTCCCACATGTGAGGCAAAGGCGGCAATAAACCCGCCCTGCCCATAGCACCGAGACCTACTTTTAAATAAGGAATGACACTGAAGCTTTTTCATGCCGTTTTTTTGTCTGAAATTGAGTATTCCAGTCACATGTTAGTCTCAGAAGGACTCTGAAGCATAATTATTCCCCTGTGGTTCAGGAAGAAGAGAAAAAAAAAAAAAACAAGGGAGAGATTAAATCTCTTGGGCAAAGCTGCAGCGAGGGCAAAGGCAGGAAATGAACTCAGATTTCCTGAGTCAGGCGCGGCTGCCCGAACCGCAGAGTCATCCTGTCTTTGAGTCATCCTCGGCGTGGAAGCACTAACGTAAACACCAGCCCCATTAGCACCGATGTGATTCTCCCCGCTCTGTCCAGCGAATGGCTTCTCTGCTACCGCCGAAATTCCCCGCAGTCTTCCCTTTATCCATCCCTTTCCTGAAACCAAAAGAAACCACACTGCAGATCCGCTGCGAGATCCTTACACCTCCCTGGGGTGGTCCCGGGCAGAGCCACCCTGGCTAACTGCAGCTCATACGTGTGTCTTCTGAACCAGATTATGAAACCAAACTCCAATAGAAAATAATACAACATCGACAACAAATCTGGAGAGATTGTAGGCAGGTCTGAGAGCCTGCCAGTATCTGTTTATACTTTTAATGAACTACCACAATGCTTATGTAGCCTCATGACTAAGATTCACTGTCTGAGCAAAATCCATAGCTTTTCTTTGAATAATAGCTTCAAAAAGCGAAGCCTTACACACCCGATTTCTAGCTTCTGACTTGGTGACCAGAAAACCAGTCTTTGCAATCCTACCGAATGACTGCAGGCCAAGATTCAGTGTAGCACCTCATCTTGCCCATTTAGCATCTGATAAACCCTCAGCTTGAGGACTTCATGTTCAATTGATTTATATTAAATGGATCTAAATGGGCCTACAGGCTTGTTTCTTCACTGACCTAGAGCTGGCGCCTGCAGCAACAGAAGACGCAGCAGTGGTAACAGCACACGCCCCGAGCAGGCTGTAAGAGTGGGGCGAGCAGAGAGTGGTATTCACACAAATATTCTTCCAGCCGCCCCAGTCGGCAGGCCAGGGACTGTGTCTTCCTCTCAGGTTTCCTCAGGTATAAGCAACTCCAGCAGTAGGGAAGCTTAGCTTTCTTAGTAATAGTTGAACGGGTATTTTCTGAGTATCCTGCTATAGCCTTGCTGGCCTCCACACTTCATCTGACTTGCTGACAGATAATGAAATGAGATAGGAGTCAACAGCCAGCTCTTCGACATTTACTTCACCAGTTACTGCAAATAAGAATATTTGTAGCCAGCTGGTGTGTCACAGGCGGGCTTGAAGGGAAGCTCCTGCTCCTTTAAATGTAGAATGGTTTCCACTTCATACACGGCTGCAGAGTAGAAGTGCATGTATTTCCCTAACTCCATGGAAAATGAAAGAAGGTTGTTCAAATTTATGCATGTAATTGTGTTCCCGTCTCTTTCCAAAACCTGAGCCTGGTGTTTCCCAACCCTGGAGCACAGCTAAGCTGAGTGTGTTTCAGTCAAAGCCGCCCCCAAAGCCGGGGCACCTGCCTTCCTCATACCACTTCAGAGGAATCATGCTTGCCATGGTGCTCGCACAAAACACTCATTAGGCAGATAATACACCGGGACCACTCCTTAATATGCTCCTCATAATTATTTCCATTTTACCTTGTTTACCCACTTCTTGTTACTGTAACCATCTTCTGCTCACCCTGATTCTAGTAAATCTGATACTGGAACTGTATTTATCTGTCTGCATTGTTTCCAGTGCAAAAGGGCTAGGCAGCTACGTGCCACAGTTTTCTTCCACATGTAAATAACAGCTTAGTAATGGCTGGAATTTTATTTTTACAAAAAGTGAAACACTCTTGTATGGACACTCACCATCTAAGAAATATTTTTGAAATGGAAAACAGGCTAGAATTATAAAGCATATTTTTCTTATAGATGGATTTTTCATTAAATCTATGACAGAACATATATATCAGGACAGCTTTGGGTTTAAATTAATTTCAAAGCATCTTGATTCTGTAAAATTTATTCATTGAAAGGCATCAAAGGAACACCTGGCAGTTTCAATCAGTCACCTTCCATACTATGCAGCCTGTAGATAAGTGCTAACCACCTTTCATTGAAAAGGAAAATATTTCTCACTACTTTGAATTCTGTTTGTCTTACCTAATAAGGCCATTTGCATTGTTTTCCTTATACAGATGAAATACCTGTGCTATCTGGAGGTATTCCTCTAGAAACAAACCCATTTTCTTCATTTGCATCTCTATAGATAGTTCTTTTATTAGTGAATAAATCTTTTATGTTTTCCAAGTTGAAACTTGGCACCAGAGATCTGCTATCTCTAGAATTACCAATTTCCTTTTCAACTTCTTAAACTTTTATAAGTTATAAAAATAACTTCACTTTTGTAATACATACTACTACTACTACTTAAAAATAGGTACTAAAACACTTAATAATTAAGTTGATGACCTTCTGAGCTCTGATATCAGCTACAAGAAAAACAATGGGCTAATGTCCCATACAGAAATAATGACATGCCTGTGGTAATGCGCGTACCGATTGGTCATCTCCAAGCACAGTACCTGCAGGCAGATAAACTTAGTACCGCTATGCAATAAATAGTTGCATAATAAAATACCTGATAGGAAATTCTGCTTGGTCTTCATAATGGTTTATAACAACCCTACCGTGCTTTCTATGCGTGTGGAAAAAGGCGGAGATGAGCTCAGACGTGGGCTGCTGAAATAGATGAAAACCATTTGGTTTTAAGACTAAGGGTTACTTGAAAAAGAACCCAGTTTTATGGAAATGGAGTGTTTATGATTTTACTGCTTTCTAAATCCATGCCTAGGATAATATTTAACTGAAGAACTGTTCTTTGCCAGTTGCACCCCTAGTCTGCTTTCTAAATAGCTGGCTCAGGCATCTACTTTGGATGTTATAAGTCAACGTTAATTTATTTATACTTTCAGTAGTAAATGATGAACTAACCTTTCCTTTCACATGGTCTTTTTTCTGTCTTGAGAGTCAAACTCTTCTCATAGACTTCTGAAATGAAAGACAGATAATATGACTTCTGCAGGATTTCTGCTTTTAAAACACCGAAACGTGCTACTCGGTGGCTAGCACTGCTGACGTTCAGAGCTGCTGAGGAGCCATTGCACTGCCCACCCACACTGTGAAAAACAACGCACCTATTCGCTCCCTCATTTTTAGTGTTTGTTCTGCAATACTGCAGCCTCCTGGCTCCTCGCACGGCCAGGTGCCTCAAAACGCCGCACCAGGCTAAAGACCTGAACGGGCAACTTGAAACGGTTCTGCAGAACACAGCCCAGCTTTTCCACATGACTTTACTGCCGTGTTCCCACAAAAGAGAGCCCCTTGCACCACCACCCTTGCTAACTTGGCAAAACAGTTCTGTACAGTAATTAAAGATCACATTGTACACTTCTAAAATCCAAATATGCTTTCTTTTTAGCTCAATATGCACCTTTCAGTATCTATTACAAAGTGTATAATATACTGCATTTAAGTGTGATACAGCTTCTTCATTTTTTAATTCCAACTCAATTTGTATTCATATGACTGAATCCCCCAAGGAATACAAATGTCTAACATTCCCATTAAGTGAGTGGGATTTTTAATGATTCTGAAACATCTGGATTTTCTTTTTTAATTAATCTGTGAAGACACACAAGAGTAACAAAAATTAACTTAAACTTATATTTGTAATAACTACCTCCAAAGTTAGGAGCATGAGAGAAGTTGATTGGAATTCAATGAAATCTCACAGAATTCAGAAAAAATCATTCAAATATATTTGGCATTCTAAAGCTTATCTTTATGTAGTAAACATTGTTACAAAGTGACGTATTGAGTGAGTGCCTAACCCTAAACTGATATGAACAATACGTATTTTTGGTATTTTGGGTATTTAATAACATTTTAAATAGTACAAAGCTGCTTAATAAAGATGAAATGCAACTTTATTTTTCATTTGTGTAGCTACTGTGTCCTCCATTTTACATTTCCATTAGAGGTTTTAATCCTGTGATCTGCAGAAGTAGAACTCTACCTACAGTCGCGTGGATAAGACAGCAGCAGAGCTGCGCACGTGAAGACGGAGAACGCAAAGGGAAAGCGCGTAGGTAGCAAAGCGTGCCCACCGCAGGCGTGTGGCTGTGATCCTTGCTTTCATTCAGCTCATCACAGTACAGCAGCCGCATTAACATTCACCCATGAGGAGAGGCTGTCAGCATCACTCAGCAGTTGGACGCCAAGAACTAAACATGATCCTTTTGAGTCTTGTTCAAATAACAGTTTAGAGATGATGAAAGGCACCTGAGAAGTGCGGTGGCCAAAGATTCCTACATACTGCTGGCACACGAATAAATGGGGAGTGCAGTTGTACCGTTTACAGCTTCGCTAATGAGTCCCTTTACTTGAGCTGAAAAGACAGCTCAGAAGAGAAACACACCACTTAGATCCCGGTCAAAGCAGCACTTGCCCCCTCTGCTAGGGTTGCCAGTAATAACTTCACCACTCCTAACAGTGGTTTGAGCATGTGATGTGCCATGCAAGCACTGAAGAGTCCAGCGTTGACTCATCATGTTTCTTTCTAACATTTGCTGTTTTCCTTTAAATATTTCATATTCATATATATTTTTTACATTCTTTTAAATATTTTCTTGAAATATGGTTTCTCACTGGCAGACATTCTGTCATAGGGTGGCAGACTCTACAAGGAACACACAGCAGAAAAGAGGAGGAGCTCAGAGACCAGCCTGATGCCCGCAGGAGTACCTGCCTGCCCTGCTGCCCCTCTCTGCACTGACCAGGACAGTCCTCGGCCGCCGGTCGCTCGCGGGACCCGCTCCCCAGGTGCAGAACCTGGCACAGGGAAGGTTCATGGCCACCTGCCTCATCGCAGGGGTAAATCCTCCTTTTAAGAGCAATAGAGTGATGCCAAATGATGCTGCTTTCATCAACAGCACTACTTCAACCATACCATCTTCTCATTTTTTACGTAAAGAAAAATACAGATGGCTCCATTAGCAAATAGCACTTTCAAAATAGTTCAGCACTTTTAAAATACATTTCTATTCCATATATATATTTGACCTTAATCTTTCTTGCCTGACCACGTGAAAACATCAGATAAAGAAATGAGAGCTGAAATACCATTTTCAGTGATTAGATTACATGTTCAGTATTAGATGACAGTGAAAAACAACAGCTCAAAGATGCAGATTAAAAAATGCAATTGCTTTTCCTGTTCCTGTGCACACAGCAGTAACACGTGCATGGAGTAAAGAGCTGACCTTATCCAAAATGGTGCATGTAACTAGTCTGATGAGAGCATCTCAATCATTAACTGAGTCTCAGGGCTCGGCAGCAACACCAAATACAGCAACACTAAATGTTCAAGATCATAGCTGTTAAGAAAAAAAAAACATGAAGTGTTTCATCAGAAAATACTTTGTCTTACTAGGATGTTTACTCTTTTATTATTTTATTATTATTTACTTATTAGGATGTTTGCAGCTTTTCTCTCCTCTCACAGGTAATATAAATACTGTGTCCCCCTCGTTATCCTGAGTCATCCTGACAGGTTTCTGAAATTCAGCTGCCAAAGCTTCACTCACTCATCTGCCTAGTGAGGAGCTCAGCCACGTTCTGATGAACTTCTAAAACAGATGTTGAAAGTGTTGTTTCTCTGAGTCAATATTAACTAACTGTAAATAGCAGCCAGCCTGAAAGAGATGGAACTGTTTTAGAAATGCATGCAATAAATAATGTTTCAGATGGCTGTCACAAGACTCAAGGACAAATTCCGAAAAGGATAACGGTGGCTTTTTAAAGGCTTAAAATATATCTTCTATCCACATTGAAAAAAAAACTCAATTAGAAAAAAGCYTGCAGACCAAAAGGTACACGCAAAATTATAACTGAGTAAAGTTGCTCCTCTTCAGTCTCACCATAGACAGCTATGAAAAATATTTTGCATTCTAGGTGCTTTGAAATCAAGGAACTCCTGGTGCTCTGCAAACATGAATGTATCCTTAGAATACGATTTAATAGAGGTTAGGACTATTTTTCATTAATTGTAAATAAACTGAAGAACAGACAGTGGCAGGGTAGACGTGTCCAGCTAGTGACTGAGACAGGGCTGGATCCCCAGGTCCTCACTGGCAAATCAGCCAGTCTATGCCATACTAGCCACGCAGTACTGTATGTATGAAAACAAACATGAATACAGCGTGAAACCGTATCCTGCATCAAAATGGTGTGGAAGAAGAAAATGCAATGCTTTGCACGTGAGAAAGATTTAGCAGCATTAACTGTGAGCAATTAAATGTTTTGTGGATTTTCACCTAAAGTTGGTGGTTGAAACAAATGTGGCTGAGGTGCGAGTAATTCTGAGAGACAGAAAAAGGGGACAACACAAAACCCAACCAAACAGAAGATACCTCTTACTGAGAGTGCAGTTCAAGTGCACAAGTAACGCAAAGGACAACGATGGGCACGCTTTAAGCAACGTTAGATAAGCCACTAGGAAGTGGTAAGACTATGAACAATGCAAATGAACAGTTCTGTGGAATGCCTGGCTTTCCTCCATCCTCTAACACTACTTCAAACTTTGCAAGCATTTTTGAAGTCATATTTTATTTTTATGCTACATATTTACACTCCCCTACAATCTTTCTCTTTAAGACCAGTACGACACGCTGCGTCACATGAATGTCTACGCTGTAAAGAAAGTGAGGCCAAGCAGTTTAGACACATGTCAATCATTAGCTTGTCAACTGCTGGGTTTGGATGTGGAGGGGGTGTCCAGGAGGTGCCGTGGGAAGGGGGATGCTCCTGGCCAGGTCACCGGCTAACGCGAGAGCGGCGCCGCCTGGAGTGCCCTCTCTGCAGGGCCTGCCGCGGTACCCAGCGCCCGGCATTTACAGCATTGATTCCTACCAAGACCAGATTGTGTTGCTGTGTAAGTAACATACGACGTTACACGCTATTGCAGGGATGGTGATTTAAATATCCTTCATCCTGTGGGTGATGATAGTGCACATTTATAGTGAAGTATCAGTATAAGCAAAATAGTAGCTGGTGCTGATGATATATCTAACTCATGAGTAGACGCGAGCAAAGAGAAATGGACCTCAAATTTGCCTGGATTTGTGCTTCTCTTACAGACCATGCTTCTGAAGTGGAGGCCTTTTGATTTCATGAAAGGAATAGAAACAGCTGCAGATAAGGCTATTAAGCAGTATTTGTTTAGATGCAGATGAGCTGGAGTGGTCCAAAGATGGGAGAAAACAGAGGAGAATAGGAGATTAGAAAGAAGGGGAAACAGAAAAATACAAAAGGAGACAGAAGAAGGTTTTCTAAACTTGGAGAAAAGGGCCAGACAGTATGATGGGTCAGGAAGTATGAAAGAGGGGAATAAATGAAACATTTGCCCCGACGGGGTAGACAGCATGCTCACTTCATGCTGCTGTTACTTGCCATTTCTTCTACGAGGGCATTCTCTAACTAGATGGATACATAAGAAAACACACAAAACTAGGGAAACCAGGATAAGAACAAGAAAAAAAATAGGAAAAGACAATTACTAGCTGCAAAATCCTACACCTGAGGCCAATTATAAACAGTTAGCTATACAATTTGCTTATTTAGTGAATGAATTAAAATGCATGTACCAGATAGAAATAAAATGGGGTTTAGATCTGTTTTCTAAATGGATTTTCATGGGTACATGTAAATCTCTGTTAGTTGCTCAATAAATGGCTGCTGCTGCAGTCTGCTGTGTCATCTCCTGAGTCATGGCAGTCTACTAGCATTTTGTAAGAAGAAATGCTTACCAGCAATTAAAAAAATAAAATAGCAGAGCAGCTTTTAAAAATCCACTTATGAATCCGCAGTCGTGTCCCTGGAGCTCTGTCCTGCTCCTCCAGGTGCACTCTGTAGATTCAGTATCTGCTTTGGGGAAAAATAGATGTATTGATGGATCCTTTCAGATCTTTCCATGATTAATAATTCAGTGGGAGAATCATTTGGGCCCCTTAAAAATTTAGAATGCTGTGATGATAAGATTAAGAAACCAAAACCAAAACCTGAAAACCAAAATCCTCTACGTATATATGATTTAGAAATAGCTCTAAAGAACATGTTGTGCTGACAGCACATTTCACCTCTAAGCTAAAAGAATCCTCTTTGGTTGAAAAGACCATTCAAGATCCACGTCTCATTAGCCCGTGGCCTTTTTGCCTAGGCTACGCACATTCTACCTTACAGAATAAAAAGCACATTGTGCCCAGCAGAAATATCGATCCCCTCCAAGGACAGCAGTTCTGAGGTAGGAATTTGACCACTGGGGATTTGACTAGGACTATCGAGCTCATCCTACTGCACTTTTAAAAGCCACCAGATCATCTTTGCATGGGCATTCATTGCTAATAAGAACCCATTAAGAATACATTTCAGATGGTCCAGTCTTCCCGTGATTTAGCTCAGAACACCCTCGATCATCGTTATCCAGCCATAACTCCCTGGCCCTGGAACACAGTCAGTCAGAGCTGCTCTACAGACATAGTGCCATATCCATCCAAATGCTGTCTTTTCACTGTCAACCTATTACAGCATTTCAGATTGTTTGGAACTTGTGAAACTTCATTTTCATGTAAGTGTTGAGCAGCATCGCTCTGCCTGTGGAATGTGCCCTGTGCTTGCTTAGAAGGCTCTGCTGCTGCTGGCTCCTTCCTCACTGCTTGTGTCTATGGATGAGACAACTACGCTTCAGAACAGCGTTTAGCAGCAGCTGAGGTAAAAACAGCACTGGAATTGTGGCTGCCGGTTTGTGCTTTTGGTATCCATTTTGAGAGCTGCCTCCGTGGAAAAGACACCCCGTAGAAAGGAGTATTCAAAATACCAAACCCCTGCCTCCCTTCCCCTGTAGCTGGCACCAGCCCCTGCTTGGGCTCCCAGGCCTGCCTGCTTGCGGTGGGAGGGCGGAATGGGGGCGCTCAGTCCCACTGGTGCCCCTGTGGCTCGGGAGAGGCGCTGGCTGCACCGCTTCAGCCGGCGCCCTTAGCTGCCTTGGAGGCCATCGGCTTAGGAAACAGAGCAAGCCCCGTCTTGCTGACACCAGTTATTGCCAGGTTTTTTCTCAAGGGAGACAGGACAAAAATAAGGCAGAGAAAGGAAACCAAGTCTTCCCAGATATTTTTTTGCTGCTGGATTCATATGCAGATAGCAATATCTGGAAGTGCAATAGCAATATCAACATTCATCCTCTTTGGCTTACCTAATCAACACGTATCCCTGGGTCCCCCTCAGGAACGATGAAGATTTGCAGGTGGGGAAGAGAGGGAGGTGGGGGGGACTTCTAAGAAGCCCAGGGGAAGATGACCAACAAGACAGTAAAATTCCTGCCGCTCTCCCAGCCTGTCTCCGCAGCCACTTCCCACACTTTTTTCCCCTCTCCTTAAAACACAGAAAGGGCAGAATCATCCTCCCATTACCCTGTCCGTTAGCCAGCTCTAATTCCCAACAACAATTATTATCCATTAATTGCTTGGCCCATTCTTCTCGTTTGCCAGACATGATGTCAACCCAGTCCTCGGCTGGATCAGAGGATGTTTTTGTGTTCATTAATTCAGCAAGCCTCTGTCTCCACTGTCTCTCTTAACCTCCAGTGTTACAGGCAAACAGGAGATTTTACAAAAAGTCTCACCTCTAAACCCAGCTTATAGTTGGGTTGGCCTTGTAAGACTTCAGTGATTACAAAAGAAAATCTAGTACGTGAGACTCTCCTAAGAATTCATCATCTTCTTGCTCTGTTGCCAAAGCCCTGAATGTTAAAGCTAATGCGATTACAATTATCCTGTCCCCTGGACCCGTGGTACCATTTAAGTAGGAAGGGTGTTATGTGCTGTGCTCGCTTGAGAGCCGGGTCACCCCGGTGCTCCTGCTACCGAGAGCGTTCCCACAAGGGCGCTGCTGGTTCTGTTCATCCGCGGGGTGCAGCACGTCGAGGCGTTCTTCCTCTCCACGTTATGTACTAATTAAAACATAGGCATATACTATGGCGAGCTAGATTCAAAAAATCTCTGAAGGACAGATGTGCATAGAGTAAATGAGCTTAGAGTAAATGAGCATAGAGTAAATGTGCATAGAGTAAATGAGTAAATTTTTTTGGTTTTTTTGCCTCAACTTGTGACTTATTCTTGTTCCCTTAAAGTACACTCTGCCAGCTGATCAGTTCATAAAGTAAATGGGCAGCTGCAGGAGAGAGCAGACATCTTAATAGCAGAGTGCTGTGGACAGGGCTGCCTGCCAAAGAACACATTGTTAAAGCAAGCAGCACAAAATGAAAAATTAAGATATTGGCACCGAGAGCTACTGGTAAGAACTGAGGGTCAGGAAAGGACAGTGCCATAATCTAGAAGATTTTGTCCACTAGATTAAATTTAGGACAGGCAGAGCAGCCTTGCCTTGGAGAAGCGTTCGGCGCTGCTGGGAACCACAGTGAGCTGCAAAACAACCACAAAAGACACTCTTGGCTGCCCTGGCTGCTGCAGCTTCTCGTCTTGGCCAAAGAGCAGTTTGGTACAAGCATTTCCATAGCACATCTGTCACAGCTGGACACAGCAGCACACAGATCAGTTCTGCAATTTCAGTAACCAATACATCTTTTAACTTGTGAGTTTTATTTGTTGTGTTATTTTGCTTGCGATATTCAGAAAACATTAAAAATGCCTTGAAATTACCTTTTGTCTGACAGATGCCAAAACCAGCAGCCAGGCTAGACAGTAGATTCAGATGCTCCTTCCTTAGTATCTGCAACATTCATCACCACTTAACATCCACTGCACATGAAAACAATTTTGAGACAGTGGCTGAGCACTGACTATTCAAGGAAAGCCAAATAGGTGATTGCCTGTCCTTCTCTATGGCTACATACACTTTATTCCAAACTTTAGTTATATCATGGGTATAGTATAATACCCAAATAGTATAGTGACTTTTTTTACTGTTGTCTTATACAGTGGCTACAGTATAACCTGTGATTTCATTCCCCTCAAACTTTGTCGCTGTGATCTACTGTCCCCTTATTGACTTCATCTAAGCAGTATTTTACTCCATGAATCTGTTTAAATAAGTTGTCAGCAACTGTACATCATTCCATTTATTTTTGTCTGAGTACTCGCTTCCTTTAGCAATTTAGAATTATTATTATAAGCAATTAAGCAGGCAGCTACTGAGACAGTGAGACTCCTTGACAAGGTCTTATAAAACCTGTGCATCCTGTGTCACAGGATAACCCACACCTCTGCTGTCAGTGGGTTCCCGGGTGGGTTCTGTCCCGGGGCACTCCCTGGGGCCGTCCCTGAAGAGCACGGCTCAGCACTTCAGCGGTTTTGTGACCTCCACAGAGCGGGAGCGTGGAGACCTTCCGCACGGGGGTCACTGCTGCTCCGTGCCGGACGAGCCCGGCTCAGGCCTTGCTGGCGATGCCCTGGGGCGGGCGGCAGCGTGCGGTGCCTCACCAGCAGCCAGGGCAGAGAGCACCGGGCCCAAGGGGCGTTGAAGAACCCTTCGCGAGGGGAAGCTATTGAGGCACACGCTGGCAAACACATCACAGCGTGCGGGGGGTCTTGTGCTGCATCCAGACATGCTCACGAGGGAAGAAGGAGAAATCTTCTTCAGTTCCTTTTCTTTCCTCTTCATATCAGCTAGACCCAAGATATTTACCCTTATTTAGGCGGATTTCAATTGCTAACTCCTAGTCAAATGGCAAAATTCTTACATTTTGAGGTTAGAATTCCTATGTAAGGTATAAGTCTGATATTGCTCCTCATCATTTTTAGACTTCATCAATGAGTTACTGCTATGGTTAATACTGCTCTCAGGCATTAAGGATTGGCAAAATTTTCAAAAAAATTGGGAAATTTTTTTTTTTCCTGGGAGTTTCATGAAATGGACAGATTAAACTGGTGGAAAAAATGCAGCTTTTTTCCACATTACACATATGAAGAATAAAAAGCATATGATATTTGTGCTGTCATCTAATTTCCCTGATGCAAATGATCTCAACAGGTTGTGAAATGAAAAAATCCCAGATCTGCTCTCCTAAGCTTTCTCAAACAAAGTTTAAGAGTAGATAACCCTGTTTCTGACACCGAAAGATCAAAGATGTTTAAAAATGCAAGTCTTGGGAATACAGAACCAGATAGAGATGTTTATGACTGCATGCATATGGATTGTTTGGGCTCATCCATACTGACCCTAATTGATTGCGACTGCCCCCTCCCCACACTTTCTTTACAGACAGCAGGCTCCATTTTGCACTGGAAAACTCAATTACATTTGCATTGGGTAAACACAGGCTGAAAAACACAGTCTGAATAAGGAAAGGTTAAAATCTGGCCCAGACAAATCAATCAGATCTGCTTATGCTCCATTTCATTGCCCCGGGCAGTCCTAATCAGGGCTGATACAAATACAGGTATTAAGCCTGCTTCCATTTGACGCAGTGTTATTAATCAGACCTGAAAAGTGGGGCAACTTATCAGCTTAGGATCCCTCTAACACAGCGCGGAGACTAATCCCTAACAGCTCCTCCTGGAGGCTCCTTTCCCGGCCTCTCCGCCAGCACCTTTTCCCCCCGCGCTGTCTCGTCTCGGCAGCTCCTTCCCAGCAAGGCAGGATCTGGCCCCACGTCATTGAGGTCACTGGGGCAGCCCGGCCCAGCGCTACGGCCACGAGGCTGTCGGGCACGAAAGGCAGAGCCGGGACTGACCCACATTGCGGGAGGGGAGAGGCCTGGGCACGCTCACGAGTCAGTAGAGATGCCCCTAGGGCTGCCCACAAACAGAACTCCCCTTTTAGAGCAAGCGACGGTTCACACGTTGCCTGTCACTGGATCTCTAGGCAGAAAACACCAGTCCTTAGGTCAGGGCAGTGATTTATACGTTGCCTGTCACTGAGATCTCTAGGCAGAAAACACCACTCCAGGGCATTAGGAAGGCCCAAGAGCAGATCCTTTTCCGAGCTTTGCATGGAATAGGCCAGTCTGATCAGGGGCTCAGGACTCAAGGCTAATGGGAATCCCTATGCCTCCTCCATGTCGTACTGCTGATGAAGGCTGAACTATTAATTAATAGCCACGGTAGGAAATTTTAAGAACAGAAACACAAATTACTGAAGCTTTGGTCAAATATAATAACAACAGCAATAATAACGAGGGCAATAAGAATATCAAGATAAGAATAAGATTTGCTACATCTTCTAGAAAGGAGGATCTCAGAGCAATTAAAAATGTTTAATATAAATTAGACATGCTCAAGGCTAAAGTAATAACCAAGTCTCTCTCATTCCATTTCTTACCTTCTAAAATCCTTCCTCTTAAGTTTCAAAGCAGTGACATCTGCTGTTGAAGACCTGCTTAATTAGTTCCCTGTAATTGGATAGACCTTCCCTCTCAGCGAGCACTTCCCCCACAGCGTTTGAGGTGCTCGGTTCTCTTGGCAAGGCTCCCTGCCGCTGGGGACCGATCCCCTTTACCCTGGCCCGCAGGCCCCTGGGCTCCGGTGCCGCTCTCCACCCAGCAAGCTGCTGCCTCTGCCTCCCTGCGGGCGCCCCGGGGTCCCCCCGGGGTCAGCTCAACCCCGGGCACAAACGCAGCGCGTCCCGCGGCCGCCGACACTGCACCCAACGGGGCCACGCGCGCCCGCACGGTCCCCAGGGGAGCTCATGGGCAAAGAGCAAACACGCCAAGGCTCTACGGAAAATGATCCTGAAACTGTGTAAATTCCTGAGGAATGATTGTAGGCCAGAGGGAGCTAAGCTGTTCTCTGTTGTGGCCGGTGATAGGACAAGGGGCAATGGCTTTAAACTGAAACACGGGAAGTTTCATCTCCACATGAGGAAGAACTTCTTCACTGTGAGGGTAACGAAGCCCTGGAACAGGCTGCAGCTTTTCCAGGTCAGAGCATATTCCAAAGGTCTCATTATCATACTTAGAATCTGCTGTTCATTACAGGATTACCAAACTAATTTTTAACCTTCCCACCAATTAACTAGCTATTGCTACTGTCCACTGCCTTTTGCTTCTCTCCATCTTTCCATTTAATACACGGTTAAAAAGCACCTTTGCTGTCAAACTGTGCTTGCAGAAGGAATCGATGCCTGGGCCTCAGCTCCGTGGGAATGGGATTTTACGGCCTGAATTTCCCGCACCGGTAGCAGAGGCAACAGGTCGGTTTCTCGCAAGGCAACTTGCTGCCCTGGCCGGTTCCCTGGGAGGGCGGTTGGCTCCTACTCGAAATGGCATCACAGGCACATCCTTGTTCCTTGCCTGGGAGGAGACGGCACAAGGGGAGCTCATGGTTTCGGCACCCCTCTGATTACAGCCGTAATCTAACAAAAGGGCCTGTACGCTTTGTATTAATTACCCAAATTACAGGCTGTTGTCTTCTAACAGCTTGGCATAATATTTTACTTCAGGAGCATAAATATTTAGATTTTGCATAGAAAATTCAAGGAATTTATTAGAGCATGGAGTAGGAGACAGTTGCCAACGTGGACAGAAAAGCAGGAATACATGCTTTGTATCTGTAAGGAAAATATTAGACTTTTTCCCTAGAATTTAGAAGACTATATTTTACTCCTTTTTTTTTCCCCTCCAAGCAAAATATGTAAAATATTGAATAAAATTTAATTAACAAGGATTATAGTAAGTGCTTTTTATCAATGTGAAGTTTCTTTGCTAGACTTTAGGTAGAAAAAATATTAAACGAGTTAGTTGACCTTAATTCTTACAGTAAATATTACCCTTACTACTTACTCCCCTTTTGTTAATGGCAATGTCCATCCTATTAGCATGTTTATGTCACATGTTTCAAATTGACAGAGGTGAGAACATACTTTTTAAATTAAATTCCAGGCATTCCCTCAGTGACTTTGACCCATAGTGGGCGAAGCCTTTCCAGCCAGCGGGGAGCCTGGCAGCGGTGCCGCGTACCCGGCAGGACGCCCAGCGGGGTTAGTCACTCGGGAGGGCGCGCTCCGCCTCGCTTTGGACACGGGTATCCCGTGAGGGCGCGGGTGACTGAACAGGATGCTTACAGGCACCGTGTTATATAAGTACATAATATAAGTACATAAGTACTTACGTACACAGAGAGTTATAGAGAAAATGCTCTCAGGTTTCGTCTAAATAGCAGCCATTGAACTACAGCATTCAGGGGAACAGACCTAAAAGGTGGCAGAAGAGGTGTATGAACACTTGCTGAAATCTCTTCTAATGCCAAAGCTTCATATAGCAAACAAGAAAAGAAAAAGCTTCCTAGGAAGGTAAGAAACCCTGTCCCTAGCAGCACCAGCACACATTGGAGTCACAAATGTTAGCATTTACTTCCACCAGGAGCAAGGAAACACAGAACACTCAACTAGAAAGGCCTTTGCCTCTTTATCTGCTTCAGGAACATTCCTGCTTAGATGGCCCCATGATACTAAATCCTAATATTCTTTTTTGTTTTGTTTTTACTTCTGTCAAGCAACATAGCTGCCCCTTAAAGTGCAAACAGAAAACAAACTTTCCTCTTGGGCCACAGAGATGAATGCTTGTGCAGCTTCCAAACGATTCTTTACAACAGGATTTGTTTGTGCAGGGGAAGTGTTCAAGGCCAAGATTCTCAACTGCTCTGGAACCCGGCTCTCTTCCTCGTAAACACATCTCTGAGCAGAAAGCCCCAGCTCAACATTGTTTCCCAGCTTCTCAGAAAGGCAGGGGGAAGTCATAGGTAAAAGGATCAACAGTGGAAAACCATCGACTAGGTCTGCGTCCAGTCCTGCCCGGCAAAACCTCATGATCTGACGTACCCTCTGCTAAGTTTGCAATAAACCTCATGGTTCGCAAGCTCCATACAAAAACGAAGGCAATGAGCATTGCCCCTTTCTAGGCATCTTCTTCAGCAGTAATTCTAGCTAGGGGGGAATGCAGAGGGAACAGGAAGTTGTGTCCCAGACTGGCACTTGTGCCCCAGGGATTCCAGAGGGCAAAACCAGCTTCCCATGTTCTGTGTCACTATAGAGCAAGATGAAACCGAAGGAATTGCTTGCTTAGACCATGCTCAACTTCAATCCATGTGGCTGAATTTACAGCACACACACACAAAAAAGGCCTTTTTTAGCTCCTAGAAATCACATTGAAATTTTACCCATACCATTTATATAGCACATACAGAAGACAGTACACAGTAAAGACCTGTTTTTCTCTGGGCAAAAGTGGACAGAAAGGAACAAATATGTATTTTGGATCATGACAGAAGTGACAACAGGAAATAGCAGTCATATGCCGGTGTGAAATTGTGGTCTTATTTAGGTATCTTTTTTTCTTATGCTACTGTGATTCCTATTTTCCAAAACACAGAGCCTTCCTCACGTGTTTCTATATGATTTTATATTCCTTGAAAAAATCAAGCAAATGTTCTTTTTGACAGCATCTGTAGATGCCGTAACCTTAGCAGCTGTGTGAGGAAGGGTCTTGGGCTGCTGGTGCAGCTGTTGAGCTCCTACAGTCTCCAGAGAAGGCAAGAGGATTTCTGGAGAGTTGACAACTGCCACGTCTCTCCTTGAGGTAAAAGATTTCAGCACTCCGCACCATCGCGAGTCACAGCTAGTATGAGAAATATCCCGATGCTCCAACCGCATCAATACCAAAAGCTTGCCACATATCCGCCCGGTGTTACGATTCTCCCACAGCTTGTGGGAGCGCAGGCACGCAGCGTGGCTGTGAGGAGAAGCCTCTCCTCGCCTCCCCGGCCTCCAGCCCGCCTGGTCCCTGCGGGCCAGGGCCGCCCCTGCAGGATGTGCCCAAGGTGACTTCCCTCTGCTCTGCAGGTGCGGCACCTCCCGCACCAACGTTATCCCCTCCATCCATCCCCACCTCATGCCCTAGACCCCCCCCTTCACCATCAGCATCACACGCAGCTCTGTGCAGCTCTGCTCCTGGCCTCCCGGCAGGTCCAGCACCTCCCTTCGACCGGGAGCCTCCGCAACCCGCGCGGGCCCAAGCAGTCACTGCAGAGCCCACAAAAACAGCATCACACTGATGATTTGGGAACTGCTTAGCTTTGCAAAGGGTGAGAACAGCGCTGCTTACTGGAGCACACCCAGCAGACACCAGGCGATGCTGCTGGGGCATTGCGGCAGCCAGCCTTGCACTGGGGCCCTCGCTGAAGGGCTGATTTTTCCTTTTACCCCTCTCCGTATGCTGCAAGTGCTGCGAGAACAGCCTTTACACGTGTTCTAGTAGGAAGCGCTTCAAAAATCTTCACCAGCAGCAGCTCTGTGAGAGCGATGGGAGCTGGCCAAGGGGCCAGGGAACCGCTCGGCAGCGGCCACCTCACGGGAGGCAGCAGCCCGGGGGGACGCCGCACAAGAGGGGGATGCCGCACAAGAGGGGGACGCCGCACAAGAGGGTGCCTGCAGCACCCGGAGGGAGCTGCCCTGCTGTCCCAGCCCCATCGCGAGGTGTCTGAAACTCAGCTCAGGGGGCCCATGGCACTGAACTAGAGCTAGAAATGGAGCCTTTCTGAGCTATGTAAGCAAGCACATCCAACAGGTTCTGCAGCCATAACAAGAGGCTTCCCACACCCGTGAGCTGGAAACTTAAAATGCAGCCTCTGTGGAATTTCTTCCTTATGCTTAATATGAAATATTCAAATGGCTCCATGAATTAACAGCCATGGAGCCTTGCTGGAAAGCGTGTCCAAGTTGTACCTTTGCTTTGGTTTGAGTCTGTGACACCTCCCTGGCTGCAGGTGGGGGTGAGCTTAGTCCCACTCCTGCTCAGATTCCTCATTCAGCTTCTTTTTTAGTCTTTTGCCTGTCACACGTAAGCGGCTCAAAAATTCAAGTTACTTATTTACCAAAAGGCAAGTTGCTCCTTCAGGCTTTCAGCTCTTACCTTCAATATGATGATGAGGGTAACGAGACCCACCAGAGCAATGACCAGGCAGCCACTTCTGAGGCCTGTACCCGGCGGTGCCCGTGGCCTCCGTGGGGAAGCTCTCCCAGGCACACGGAGCCAGGGAAAGGGCCCTGGACCCTCAGGGACCTGCCCAGGCAAACGTTCCTGCTCTGGGTATTTGTTATCATGGGGACAGTTGCTGGCCAGCACTGACAGCAGCTGCTTGTGCTAGGAGCCCGATCCTAACAGCTGCAGCGTCTTGCACGGGTTAAATTCATCTCCCTGCTGCTGGCGTTCCTTTTAAACCAACTTCAGCAAGAGCAGAGCACCAGTTCTGGAGTTTCCCCAGACAGGAAGAGCAAGCCAAGGAGGGCAGCTGCTGCCCTGCACTACCTGGACACGAATGATGAACACTGCCCATTGAATCCAAACTCTCCTCTCTCGTGCAGAGGCAGTTTTAGTGTAGCTTAAATGACCATCTGGCTCCCACGTGACAGGAGCCAACACACAGCCCTCATACCAACTGCCTCACACATGTAGAAACATCACAGGGCTTTCCATGCAGCGCTCTGCTCCAGTGTTTCCC
This sequence comes from Eudromia elegans, assembly GCA_003342815.1. Lineage (NCBI taxonomy): Eukaryota > Metazoa > Chordata > Aves > Tinamiformes > Tinamidae > Eudromia > Eudromia elegans. Next base: position 3,698,737 of record PTEX01000052.1, on the reverse strand, counting down.
TAGCACGTGTCCTGGGGCACAGGTGGTGCAGGAGCAGTAGTAGAGATTCCTGGGTGAGTCATTGCTCTGCATGCCAGTTGGAGGCACCTCTGTGCCAAGGAGGTGGCCTTGAGTGGCAGCAGAGCACCCAGAACCTGGCACAGGCAGAGGGAGGTTAGGACATGTCAGTCCTTGGCAGATGGATGACACCAAGGTGCCAAAACCTCCTCCTAACCCGCGTGCCCATCGTGCAAGGCAGCACCTGCGAGAGCAGGGCCGCCTGCCCTGGGGGACACGCTGGGGTCCCCGCCGAGCACGTCTCCAGTTTTAGGAACTGCATTTCTTTGTCCTGGAAGTTGTGGGACAACTATGGGGCCCAGGGGGCCAAAAATTGTCACTATAAATGGCTTTTGTGCTGAAAAGCTTGCAAATGGAGCTGTAGAGCTGCTACACCAAGCTGAGACCAGCATGTGCAGCTCATTCCCACAGCCCCTTAGGAACCCTACTCCGAGATGTAGCCACCTGCTTTGCTCCTTTTTACTTGTTTCCAACCCTCTAACACCTCTTCACCAACCATAAGCTCTACCCATGGTTAGGGAAGCCAGGGGAGGGCTCCCACTGGAGCAGTTCATTTAAAGTTTTTCATAGTTGATTTATATTTGAATTAACATTATAAACTTTCTATTGTATTCATTTCACTATAAGTCCTTTATGCAGTTCAGTAATTAATTTCAGTTCTCAATAAGTGCCTTCATTAAAATATTGCTATTGTTGAAGCCCTATTTTCACAAAAGGGCAGCTTGATCTTCTCTAGAAAGATATTTAAACTGTTCCTTCAATTTTAGATTTAGTGTGATTACAATTACTTGTTATAGAAATTGAATAGTGTGTTACATTTCCAACTTCAGATCCAAAATTAATATGAATACTAACCTCTAAGAAGCTGATACAGAAGCTCTGTTTCTAGCTCCTTTGTAGATAGCTGCACTGATTTGCATTCATGTATATATAGAGATAAGTTCACAAACCTCTATTTCACACTTATAATGCAAGATAATTAGATGAAGTACAAGTGAACCTACATGTATTTACACATTGCATCAGCAGCATGAGCTTCAATTATTCTGTTGAGTATTATATACATTTGAAGTCTTTTTTTCCCAGTTTTCCTTACATGTCTATGACGCCTCACCAGCATGGCAGCACTTTTGTATGCTTATCAAAGCCTGCAGTAGAACAGCACACAAAATCCCAGTTCCTCAGCTTCCATATGGAAAAGAGCAGGGGGAAGCACACTGCAGCACAGAAGGTTTGTGCCTGGGAGTGCTGTTTGATGTGCCTGGTGCTCACTGGGGTTCTGCACAGCAGCAGCTCGAGGTCTCAACATCTGCTCCGCTCCTCACAGCGCCGAGGGGCCAAGAGCAGCTGCAGTGTGGGGTGCTGAACTGCCACCTCCCTGCTCCCTGCAGCCACCTCAGCGCTGGCTCATACTGGGAACCCTCAGTACAAGGGGTGCTGGCTGGCAACAAGGGAAGAAACACAGCGTGAGGAAAGGTGCTGTAGGTGCAGCCTGGCACAGCATCCGGGCACCAGCCCCATCTCCAGCCCAAGCACAGGGCTTGGATCCCCCCCTGCACATGTTCTGACCCTGCTCAGGAGGCCTGGGACAGTCTACACACTTGTTTACATTCCTGCATTGCTTCTCAGGAGCAAAAGCACATTTTCCCTTGGAAAGAGAATGAAGCAGGTATTTATTCTGTGGGAACAAACATGGGTTCTCTGTGTGTTTTTGGAAGGAATAAAGAGCAGCAGTAAACAGAAAAGCTTTGGATTCAATAAGCTTCTTAAAGCAGCTGTGCTGATGCCCCAAGCCAGCAATATGCTCATTTCAACAGCTGCATGGCATAAATAGAAGCTGCACCCTGTTATCTCTCAGCTAAGTACAGGCCTGGGGGCTTTGACCCCTCCAGAGACCCTACATCACTCCTGCAGGCAGCAGCTCCCTACCTGAAACGCCTCCAGGAGCTTCCACGTGAAGTCACGTCGCAGGAGACCTGCACACCTTCCTCCTGTGCACACGCAGAGCCCGAGGTGCTCCCTGCGTCCGCATAGGCAGTCTGGCCTTAGTTATCCCAAAGGATGCGTGTCCAAAGCATTAAAAATAAACTAACAGAACACTCTGCACATCTCCTACAGATCCACAAAATATTTCAACGAGTTACTGCTACAGCTGAGACTTCCCTGCACATGCGCTTGGAGCTGCTGCAGGGGAACAGCCCGGTCTCCCAGGGGTGCCCACAACCCGCCTGGGGACCAGCGCAGCCTGCACCGCCCTGGCAGCCCTTACCGCTCCAGCAGACGAGTCCTTGGGCTGCCCCTCCGCGTGAGGCAGGGGCACCGCGTCACCCGGCACCGAGCCCTGCTGCACCCGGAGCACCTCGGTGACACCCCCTCCCGCAGGGCAGCGCGGGCAAGGACCGCATCAGCAGGGTATGGCAGCCCAATGTCCCACTTCAACTCAACCTCCCTCTCGAGCTCCCGGCTGCTCGTAGGCAAGTGAGGGAGAGCGGCGCTTCCTGGAGAGGAGCATATTCCTTCCTCCGCTGCCTTCCATGAGCGGCCAATGCCAGATTAGATGGGAAGGGTCTTTGCTTGGTTTTCAGAAGCAGCTCAAGCTCTAGCATAAAGACTGTTTTACACAATCTTTGGCATTAAGCTAAAAAACAAAATATTTTTACACTTGCTCGTTAAAAGGAATATGCAAAACATTTGGGTCACAAAACATGCTCTAGAATTGTCTGCTCTGCTGTGGTTTAACCTAAGGAACTTTTCAGTCATAGTGTGAAAAAATAACCTTGGTTTTCTAAATGTAATTTAGACTTTGCCATTCATCTCCTACAGACCCTACAAATTCCCTCTCGGTTTGAGAGATAAAGCTCAGAGTTTCAGACAAAGTGTGAGTACTTTTTGGCAAGGCATGCAGAAGAATAAGAGCAGATGTATGTAATGTATATATGTATGACAGATATGCATCATGTAACAGTGGTTATCAGGAGGGGGCTGCACATCTCCCTGATGAAGGGAGCTATTTAAGACCATGTGCTCAGCAGACACTGCTGCAGCACAGATGAGCAGGGCTGTTACATAGCACTTAAAGAACCAAACACATCCTCCCTATAGGCACAACATAGCTGTCTTCATATAAAATACATGTTTCAATACAAAGTAGTTCAGGTGAGAGAAGGCAAATGTGTATTTTAAGGGGATTTTCTGCTACCTGCTTAATATTTCAGAGTATTCATGCCTTGAAATGAAAAGTTGAGCCATGAGTGATGACTTCCTTTTAATATAGAACACAAGATGTTCATACTTTACCTCATTGCTGAGGAAAAGACATGATTTATCTATTGCCCTATTTTTTCCAATTTGAAAAAGTCACAGCAAAAATAGATGCTGCAAACATTTGCAGACACAGCCTCACAATAAGCATCAACAGCCACTCAGGGCATCGTACCGATTATGTCACCCAAACACCAGCTAACAGTATGAAGGATGAGGGGTCCATTTTGAGCTGCCCTTGCCATAAGGAACAAGTACCCAGTTCGACCCCGAGCTGCCTCCACGCTGAAGCCTGCCCAGATCCAGCCAGGCACCACCAGGAACCTCACGGGCTGCCTGAAGTGCAGCCCACTCGGAGACGTGCCCAAGCGAGCACAGCCAGGGCTCTGGGAGGAGGCCGTGCTGGGACACGTGGTGGGACACAGGCCTCACTGGGGAGGACAGCTGCTCCAACAGAAATGCCGGGGATTCCACAACGGGATAGCGAGCATGGTGCCCCTGTGCCACCAATTCACATCTAGGCCACATGCGAAATTAAAGTAACTGGGAGTCCTCAGCAGCTGGCCCATGGGCAGCAAAACAGGCCGTGGTCCCAGTTGCCTAGTTCAGTTTTAAGAGAGCGAATCGCTCCTTCAGTTATCCCGTCTGTTTCCGCTCCCCAGAAAGCACCAGATGTGGCCGTCACTGGACGAGCACCTTGCAACGCACACACGCTGCATTCAGGGCTTGGCTTTAGCTAGCGCTTAGTGCAGCCACGCGCATCCTTCGGTGCCCGGTGCACAGCTTCCTTGGCGACCAGGAGTCGCTCTAGGAGGGCGGGCAGTGCCTGGGGTCTCCTCTCTGCAGCACGCTCACAGGGCACCGAGCAGCCAGGGAGACTTTCAGCTACTGAACCATCCGCTGTTAACACAGGTCCAATGTCCTGCATCTCTCCCGCTCTCTCCTCTGACATACCGTCCTTAGGACCTTCACCAGCTCACAGCTCTCTAGGCTAGCAATCAGGAAGGGCTTTTCAGTGCCTGGACTCAAGGCTTCATGAACCTCTCCGCACTGAAGAGCTCCATTTGGTGCTTCCCTCCACATAGCTGAGGATTTGAGGCCACACTTGGTGGCAAAGGCAGTGATTAGTGGGTCTTGCCTCCTGTCAGCTCTCACCAGCTCACAGGGCAGCAGCAGAATTGCACCATGCTCCAGCTCTTCAGGAGAAGGACGACTGCAAACGCTAGCCCGAGCTGAAAAACAAGATCAGAGTAGCCAGTATCTATTACATGGCTGTCTGGAACTGTGGGGCTTTGGACTAGATGCCACTGGTCGTTTTGCTCCGTGCTTCTGACACATGAAAGCTTCTAGTATTGCTAGCTGGGCTTGGCCTACATACCACACATACAGCATGACTCAGAGTGCCTTTAAATGAGTCTTTTTGTATGTTATTGTACTAGGCTATACAAGAGAATGACACAGCTGTTAAAAATTAATGGCAGATCTGTACACCCAGCCTTGTGTTGCTGTCTCCTGAACGCACAACAGATCCACAGAAAACCCCTACAGCTGTTTGGAAGGGGGTCATCCTCACTGGTCTTGTTAGCCCTGGGCAAACAACAAGGTTAATCATTTCTGCAAACTCAGATTATAGTTTGATTAATCTGCACCTGCCCCAAGAGCCCAGACCAGCAAAGACACCACTGCTGAGGCAGTAGAGGACAGTTACTGTTGCCCTCAGGTCGCTGCCCAGAACTGCAGCCACATGACTCTTGGTGTCTTGAGGGAGCCTTATGGGGCTTCAGATCTGCACGGCCTAGAAACTGAGACACCCACCCTGCTCGGCGTGCAGAGCAGCCACCAACAGCGAGCACAAGGACCGAGAACTGAGGGAATGGACAAGATCTATCAAGGTACTGGAGTTCCAAATAGGCTGTGAACATACAAAGACATAAATTCTGTATGAATGCCTGGAGAAACCTCTGAAAGAAACATAAACCAAATCTAAAAATAGTAGAAAATAGAGCAAACCTGGAGGACATATGTTCCATACTATCTTCAATATAGTACTATTGCTGTATTAATATCTGAACATCAGCTACTGACCCAAGGCCCTAATTCTTCAAGGGTTATTCACATAATTCAAGCTAAAACTACTGTGTTTTCAGAGGCAGAACATGGCAAGAGCACCATTTTCTAGAGCAAGTGCTCTCCATTCTATTTCACATTTTGTTAACCTCACTTCTCAAACATAGGGCTGGTTCTGCCTCAGGCAATAGTGCAAACGCAATGTAGATAGATTATTTTGCTCCTCAGTTGATACCCTGGTGTGCTATCCCCAGGGAGGTCACAAGATCTGCAACAGCAAAGCAAGAGTATAGCTGTAGCTGGGGATGTTTATATGGTCAACTCCACTGTGCTTCAAATATTGTTTTCATCAATAGTAGTAGGTTAATTTAGTATTATTAGTTTATTACATATTATTAATATTTAGTAATTTAGTAGGTTAATTTAGTAGGTTAATTTTATGATCCCTAGTTATCAAGCAGAACTAAGTGGTGCAACCAAACAACATTGCAAATCATGATTAACTACCCCTCTACCCGAGGCCTCACGCTCTAGCACGAAGCAGCAGTTAAGTACTGCTCTACCGTTGCTTGCTGCAGCAGGCAGGGAGCGCAGCACCTCGGCAGCACGGCTGCTCCCAACTCCTTGATTTACTGTTGTAACAGGGGACAGCTTGGAAGGGCTTTGGATGGGGGGGTCATACAGGCACCTCCGCAGTGCGCTTTACTCATCTGGGCCAAGAACAGGCAAAGCTGAGCAACCTGTTGTGCTCCAGTAGAACTGAGGGTGCTTTGCAGCCAGAGGGGTGGTTGGGCTGGCGGCTGCAGGGCAGCCGGGAGCAGAGTTTGCCTCTTGCCCTTTCACCATGAGGTGCCACCAGGCTGTGAGAGCAGAGGCAGTTCAACAGCACACCTGATGCACGGGGGACGGCCTCCACAACAGCCTCCTACACGTTCCTAGTTTAACAGGATTTTTTGAAAAATGGTGTGTAATTGAGGTGAAACACCCAGTTATAGGAGATGAGAGACAGAAGCTTTTCTGGGCTTTGAACTTCAGCTCAGCATCCCCCTTTTGGGAACATTTGATTTCTTGATCTTAACACTGCATTTCCTGGCAGAAATGCTGCACCAGTTTAGCAGCTCTAGCAAGCCGGTTGGTCTGTATCAATGTGCATGAGGACGGAAGGAGGAGACCGTTGCACAGGACCCAGCGGGCAGCACGCCGCTGTCCCGCCCCGCCGCGCCCCCGGGAGCCGCCGCGCTCGGAGCTCCCGCCG
>PTEX01000052.1:3643491-3692007 GCA_003342815.1 Eudromia elegans | reverse complement strand
CCCCTGCCGGGCCGAGGCGAGCGCGGAGCCGCCGCGCCCCGCAGCGGGGGAGCCCCGCGCGGCCCCCAGTCCACGTACCGGCACCACAGACCCTTAGGAGCCGCCAGCACGGCCGCCAGCTCCAGGTCACACCCGTGCCGCCCTGGGGGAGAGCCAGGCAGAGCGGGGCTGCACTGGAGGAAGAAGGGGCAGAAAAATGACTCCCAACTACTGCCCATCTGCCTGGAACAAATATTTACTTCAATATGAGGCTCGTGGTGAGACTTTCCGGAGTACACTGCCAATATATTTAGTCTCAGCTTCATGCACATCCCCCAGGTTCCCGAGATCAGACTGTAGGGGACAGCTACATGACTTACTGCAGAAGATTCAGTCCCGTTTCCTACCTCTTGCTCTCCTGTTGTCAGTTCTTTGGCCTGTCACACAAGCTTTGTGGAACAGCCCAGCAACACCCAGGTCTTTTTCTCCCCCCCCCCCCCCCCCCCGAGAATCATGGTAATTGGTTAGCAACCCTTCAGCACTCAACTTAATTCAAGTCAGCATTCTATAGCATTATATATACATATTAGCTAGCACTCAATTCAGAATTTCATCTGTCATTAGCAAGAACTTAAGTCCACAATCTCAGAATGACTGAGGCTGGAGGGACCTTTGGAGCTCATCTCAGGGTCACCTAGTGCACACTGCACTCCTTGGAGTTCCTCATCATTTCACCTAACCTCAACAACAGTTCTTGCATATGGCACAATTTAAGTCTTCATCAAAGCACCTCATAATTAACAATTCTGTGCTGAAGTTCATCTAAAACCTTTTCATCACCATTTTAACATAGCTATTAGCCAAGCAGCTGCTTTAGCTCTTAGCATTGCTTATGATAACCTGTTGCCATTACCACTTAAAGCCAATAATGTCCTTTATTGCTGTTTTGTTATGATACTTCCATGTTCCAGCATTCCAACTTTAATCGCTACATATTTTGGTTGAAATTACATCTTGCAGCTCCCTGAACCTTTACACTGTATTTTTAAAAATGAGAAAGGTATATCTAGTCTTCCAGGACTACAACGTAGTTCTGATGTTTAGCAAATCATTTGATTTGGGATGGGATGTTCCAATATGATCCAAGATGTGGAATCTAACAGAGGTGGCAAACAGCAAGAGCTGAGAGAGCTTTGATACCTTTGAAGCATTCTTCTACCAAGCCCAAGGGAAAACCCCCTCTAGTTAAATAAAAACATATTCCTCTAAACTAAGCAAGCGGAAAGTATTCCCATTCCAGATGTGCTTCTGTTTTCACACCTGTTGGGCAGCACATTTCATTTCCATGTGCATTACCTGAGGCCCAGGGGAACAGAGGTACCTTCTGAAGGTCACATCTCTGGAGATCTCCACCATCCCTTTGTGTAAATAAGAGCAGAGCCTCCAATTGAGAGCCAACAGCGCAGTGCGCAGCAAGCAGCCATTCCTCGTGGAGTTCCAAGCTGAACAGCTGCACATTCTGTGCTTCCAAGGCTGGGTTTTACACCAGCCTCCCAGCTCGCCGCACTGCACTGGTGAGCCCCTCTCCTGCTGGCAGTGCTGACACTGCCGAGGGCATTCTCCTCTCCAGGAGCTCATTTTACAGCAGCCTTGGGGCAATGCAAGCTCCACTGCCATGCTGAACAGGCTGGCAAGCAACTTGTCAGGGTGGTGACAAGCAAGCACTCAACAAGAGCCTGCTAAAAGGCCTGGCTGGTACTGAAATGAATCATCACCACCAGGAAAGCTTTGAACACAGCTTAATTTACACTTGCAGCTCAGCCTGTAGTTGCTTTGTATGAAAGCTCAGCAGTCCTATTGGATATGCTCACTTAAGAGCCATTTCAAGTGTGTTAGCTCTCACAACAGTAAACCTCACGTTCACAGGAGTGGAAGGTAAGGGTGCCTGTAGCGAGTGATCCCTGTGCTCATCACCACTCCGGGGTGCTCAGATGCTAGAAGCACCACCCACCCACCCTATCCTGCCACCGTGGGTGCTGCTCCTGCTGAGCAGACACACCAAGACACAATTGCCAAAGGTCTTCCAAGGACACAGGAGAACTAACCAGTACCTCTGAAGTCCCAAGTTCAGCCATAAGTAGGAAAGTTTAACCTATACTGGAGAAGACAAACTTCACTTACACTTTTAGGCTTTTCCAGCATAACAAGGCAGTGAAACCTCATCAAGATCTATCTCCTTTTTGGTCCTGTTTAGCTAGGTTCCTGACTTTTAAGACTAGACTTTCTAACACCAAAAGCACCAGTATAATGTTCTTGGCCAGTTCTGTAATACCTGCAGTCTATGAGTTTCAAAATCCAACCCTTAATGCCTAGAGCAAGGGACACCCTTAAAGAACTTTGATCTCTTCTGCACGTATTCCTGCAAATAAAGCAACCAGCATCAGCAATCTTGCCCTGCCACTTTTCTGCTTCTCACCCATTCAATAAGAGAAAGGAAGGCAAACACAAAAGGGAATGGAAAGAAAAACAGGGAAATATATGGGGAAAAACCCACAAGTTTAAGAGAAGCATGGGCTAAGAACAGCCTTCTTTTGAACTCCCATCTGTTTCTCCTTCATCACCCAGTTCCCTTCTAAACATCACTTATTTTCTGCTTCACTCCGAGCACCGGCAAATCTAATCATTCCTACATAAAACATTCATCCCTCACAATTACTTGACTGATTTAAGGATCAGAGTCTCTTGAAAACAAACACCCCTGTGGTGTTCCTGCAGGTTTCCTTCTCCACACACAGCATATGCCCACAAGGAGCTTTGTGTAACAGCTTATATATTAAATGCCATTAGAGGAAACACAACTCCTTTCGGGCTCTCCCTGATATTAGCAACTAGATCGAGGCCGCCATCTAAACCACAGCGTTCTAGGGAGCCTTGCACTTCGACACAGACATCAAGAGGTGAGGACCTATATTTGATCCTTCACTTTGCTTCTGACTTTTAAGTTATTATGATTTGCCCAGGTCACATTTCAGCCTTACCTCATTCTTTTTAAACCACAGAAGCTGTAAATAAAACTCAAGAGACTTCAGTAATAAGCCAGCATTCACAACCTCTGCCTCTTTCAGACATGAGCTTACTTAGACTGATATTTAGCCCAGAGGTGTGTCAAACACACAGGGCATTTGGGTGTTCCCCAGTTCTTCAAAGAACCATTCCGCTCTTTGCAATCTGCTCTGTATCCTGAGCCCTGTGACACAGATGGAAACAAGGAGGTTAACCTGGATGAGCGGATCAGCTGTTCAGTAGATGGCTCAGAAATGGCTCAGAATGGCCTCCTGGTACGAGGATTTTAGATGTAAGTAGCAAATCCCTCCAGCATTCTGTTAGCATGGGAATCAAACATCTCCTGCTGCGACTCCTGGGTCAACTAAGCACACACTCCAGTTCGGCCCACGCCCCAGATCTACTAGACATTTGACTAACATCTCATTAGACTAGACATTTCTCCTAACAGGAAAGCTCTCAAGTTACTCTGTGCATGACCACAAGCAAGAATTAACAACAAATGGCCATGTAAAAAAGTCCCAGAAATTAGCCATTTTAAGTGCCAGCAACAACAACACAAATGAAAAAAGTTAATAACTGTGAAACAAGCATACTAAAACCACCATGAGTGACACTTTAAACACTTAAAACCCTTGTGAAAAAAAGATAACAGGCCACATTGCTGATGCATTGAACTATAGAAGTTACCACTGCAAGACTGTAATGAAGCCTGAATATTTTGGGAGCCAGTTGAAAAAAGTTTAAATGGGTACCAAGGTGCTGTCTTTTCTAGGTAAAAAACAAATATTCTTTATTTCAATCAGCTTTGCATTTCCAGCAGATTATCTTTAAAAGGCTTTAAAATATAGCTGCAATTGTCAGGCTCGAGAGGTATTATAGAATGTAGAACCATGCAAAGGGATTAACTCCTAATATCATCCAGCTGAACAGCATGAGCTCATCTAGGCTTAACCTTCTGAATTCATTCCATTTCTGGGACCCAAACTAAAATAATAAATCACAGCTAAGTGAGCAATTTTTATTTTAAATATTAAAAAAGGAGGAGGATTTCTCTTGTGTGTCCAAGAAACCACTTATTTTCCCTGAGAAGGGCCTTACTTATATGTTTATGGCTGCTATAGTCCCATTAGTGCCAAAAAAAATAATTGATAGGGGATCACATGACACAACCCATCCTTTTGGGTGCACAGTTTGCCTGTGAGTACACTAGCCCTCTACTTTAAAGGAGCGCGGAGGGGAGGAGCCTCGGGCTGGCATGCTGTTTGCAGGGAGGTGCGATTGCCCTGGGGCACCCAGGCCCCATATGACCCATGGCACTGCTCCCAGCTCCAGGTCTGGGGCAATGGAGAGAGCTCAAGTTCTGCAAGTGTTTGCAGTGTGTGATGGGGAAGAGACCCACCTCCCTCCCCTTGCTCATTCTTGTTCTTCTATCATATTGGCAGTAAAGCTACTCAGAGCACTGCAGTGAGAGGCACAGCCCAACACTGAGCAAGACGATCAGAAGGATGAGATGCACCAGAGGTGACAGGGACATAACACCAGCACAGAACCCATGTGGTGCACATGGGACTACATGGACTCAGCAGCTCCGCCTGCCTCTGCTCACACTCAGCTGTGAGGAGGGCTCCTTGCTCTGGAAGAGCACCAAGATCCTCTTTGGACTTCCCTTTCCAAACTCTCCCAGCACGTTTGGGGACCTGCCCAGCCAGCAGGGCAGAGCAGGAAAGCCACAGTCAGAGCAGCTGCAGGACAGTCACCTTATCCCTCCAGCCCCTTACCTGCACTGAAGGGCTGTAGCAGGGCTTCCACTTTTTGTCTACTTATCTAAAATATCTGATTTCTCCTCCTCCTAACCCAAGTTAACTTTTTGGCATCCTTCACATGTCCTCCCTGTGCTTTTCTTTCAACAGAAATCTCCCTTGAAGAGTAGCAGCCTGTGCCCACACAGAATCAGCCTGAGCCCGCCAGGACTAACACACAGTGACAACAACTCAAGCTAAAGCATTTGTCCGAGTTTCTGCATTGTCAATTAAAGCCAAAAGCATCGGMAATTCCTCAGCACAGTAGATGAAACGCTGTTTAGAGGCACAGCTCTGCACTGCGGCACCGCGAGCACGGGGTGCCCAGGCGGCCAGGACGCCACCTCTGAATAGGAGCAGGCTGCAGGGACACGGCCCAGCCCGTGCTGCCCTTCCCCTGCCTCGTCACAGGCTTCAGGAGGCTTCTTTCAGTCTTCCTTGCGTAAGTCATGCTAGATAACTATGTAGATTTTACTAATCAACCTAATTGGATTTGGGACAATTCAAATAAGCCATGCTAGTTCTCCTGAAGAATCAACATATAAAACTCCTTTGAAATTAATATCCCTCCCATGACATTTGAATTGCAAGCAATATTAATACACCCAGCTATGACTTTAACAGTCTTTTCCATGAAAAATCCAGATGCAAATATACAGGAGAATTTCTGGAGCGGTCTGAAAAAGCGTCAAGGGAGAAAGGGAGGAAAACGGAGCTTAGCTGAAGAGTCTGTTCCATATGCAGAACTGCTACTATACTCAAAGCCAGTATCTATCAGCATTTTCCTTTCTTCCAGGAAATACTGGAGAATTTAACACACATTTTCCCTTCAAGAAAACACCTAAGGGGACAACTAGAGATAGCCTCTACCATTGCTTCCAAGCCGGGACCCTTACTCTTCCCTCCAATACAGAGGGCAGGACCAAACCAAGAAACACATACTTAAACTATAACAATTCAGGAACTAAATCTCCCAAAATACATCTGTTGGACATTTATTAATTCAGATTTACTTGCAGGACTCTTGCTCACTGCTCGTGTGCACTGCTGATCCCACGGACAGCAGGGCCCAAGGGCGAGGGCAGGTGCCAGCTCCACACTCCCTAGCCGAGCGCTCGCCAGGGTCACTGCCCCAGGCGGCCTCTCTTCTGCCTGTTACTTGTGTCCTTTGCTGCCGAGCAGGTCCCTAGCTGGTTCCACATGCTTGCAGGTAGACACTTGTCCATGTCTCGGAGCTTGTAAACATCCCCAGCACAGCTGCAGCAGTGACAATGGAACTAGATGTTTGATTTCTGGTTTCTTGCCCTCTCTAAAGGGCTGCTAACGCCTCCGTTTTCCCTCAGCTGTCAAACCGAGCAGCCTGCCAGGGAGGGCAGCCAGCAGCCACCACTGCCACAGAAGTGCCCTGCATTCCTCCCTGCTGCACGCGGGACCTCCACCCTTCCAGGGAGGGCAGCACCATAAGCTCTCCCTTTGAGAGGCAGCACCTCAGCTGCAGCATTGAAGGTGCTTGCACTGGCTGGTCAACCCCAGAGTATCAGTGCTCAAGAGGCAGAAGACACACGGTTCCAGTGATAACCCACAGATGTGGGTTGCCACAGTTTTGAGGAGCCGGGTCCATGTATTCAACACTAGCTCCACATTTATACTTAATCAACAGGGTGGCATTTCATTCTAGGGCTTCCATTGGTAAAGCCTCAGCATTCAATACTAGGAGCAGACCTTCCCAAGCAGCAGTTTGGCCAGTGCCAGCTGCTCCCTGGAGCACAGGGCCTGAGCACAACACCATGGGCAGCAGAGCCCATCCCAGTACCTGAGTGCAGCCAGCCTGGAGGCAGCAGCCAGGCTCCACCACGAGCCCAGGGCAGCAGGGAGCATCACGGTGACACGGCAGGTCCATAGCCAAGTCCAGGGAGAGCCAGCAGGGTCAGGCAGAGCGCAGGGCCCTTCAGGCAGGTCCCCAGGGCCGAGGCAGCTCAGAGACCACAGTGGGAAGGCAGCCCTCAGGACCAGAGTCCAGGCAGGAACACAGCCACATGCAGCTGGAGACCAGCACCACTGCAGCAGCTCCCAAGCCAGGCCTGGGTGCCAAGGGCTGAGCTTAAATAGCACTCCTGGGCCCGAGCAGGGCACTGTGTGTGGGCCCAGCTGAGGCTGCTGAGGGGGTTCAGCCCCATTAGTGCTCTGAGGGCCCTGGCAGCTGCGCTCACCAAGATAGGCAGGTCAGCCCAGCTGCATCACGCCAGGCCATCCCGTTGGGGCCGGCCCTTGGTGAGGGTGTTCTGGTGTGCACTAACTCATTGACAAGGGCTTAATTAAAGACTGAATAACTCTTAATCAAAGAAAAATCACCACCAAAAAGCAAATCAAATAGCCATCTCGTTATCCTTGGGGAGCAGGGTGGGCTCAGCCACAGAACATGCTTGGGGCTTTTTATGGCCGGCGGCCCTGGGTCTTCTTCGGTCATAGATGTGCAGTGGGTAACTAGAAACAGTCCATGTTTACCCTGAAACCAAGGAAACTAACTCTCATGACCCAAAGAGTAATAAGGACAACCAAACAGAGCCCTGCCAGCATTATAATCTGAAGCACAGTAGGCACAAGAGTAAATCTAGTGCTATTTTACAGAAACCAAGAAAGCTGTGCTCATATTACTTAGAGTTTTCCTTTATCCATTTCCTCCTTGGTTCTATTTTTTTTTTAATTTTAAAAAAATCACTTTTGTATTTCATCTGGATTGCAATTGGTAGAGTCTGGCTCAGCCATGACTGTGGACTGGTGACCTGGGCCTATCACAAAGCTTCTCCACTGCAGAGATCCAGCCCAGGAACTAATTTCTTTACAAAAGGTGTCAGTCCTGATTTGCAGCAGAAAGCCAAGTAAAATACCCAGGGCCTTTGTGGGTCTTCGTATATTAGAGACTGTCCCGGCTTGAGCTCCCTGCTATTGAGAGAGAGGTAATGCTGAAACCCACCAAGGCGCCTCGCACACCGACCTGTGCTCCCCTCAGGGCGCAGTGCGATCCCTCCCTGCTCTAAACGCTGAGTGAACGTTGGGAAAGTCAGTGACTGGCAGCCCTGCAGACAGACGTCCTGTGCTCACCCATGGGGCCACGGCAAGCAGGGACAAGACAAACGCGGTGCCACCAGATGCAGCCAACAGTGACGAGTCTCTCATGAGGAAAGGGCTGCGGAGAGCAGTTTCATTCCCACACAGAGGAAAAGCAGAAGGTTGCCCAGGTTTTATGCAATCGGACTGCATGGTCTCAGTAGTTGAAAAGTGCTTTCAAAACTATTTGAAATGTTTATACAAGCTGATCCTTTCAGGTCTCTCAGGAGTGAGATATCCATCCAGCTCACAACTAGCTCCTCTRTTTTCCATTCCTGTTGGGGTGGCAGGTTCTGCACAAGCTTTCACTGGGCTAGCAAAGTGGTTTCTTATTTCATCAAAATACCAAAAAGTGATTTATGTAGAGAAGTATATAGGCAAGGGGACRCACAGAGAGAGGAGAGAGAAGATCTTCCACCTGGAGAATGGGACTCGCACCATTTCACAGAGCACAGTCATAATTCTCAGTTATATTAGTAGAATCCCAAAGTGACCTAACGTTGAAAAGTTCCATATTCCATTATCAGAAATCATGCAGGTGAGATTGCCCTGTAATTTAACCACTCACACAGTGGCATTTTGCCTCTGTCTTGACTGCTCTGGTTATTTTGAAAAGCGCTATTGACTCTTCAGAATGATGCTAAACTGCTGTAGACYCTGTAGATCAATACTTGCGCATGTGAATTTACACTTTTATCAGCTTGCATTCTTTTGCAAAGATTATTTTGTCATAGTTCTTCACATTATTATAAAAAAATATGGAGTGCTGTTAAGAAACCCAGCCATTATGGCCAGTTATTACAAGTATAAAAAAGCACGTATCTGACTGTCTAAATCTCCGTCTAAAACCCAAACTGCTTGAGTGCCCTCACTCTGTGCTCAGCCAAACGACTGCCTTTCAGCTGCTCACTGGGAGCACTAGGACACTGGAAAGCACTCGGGATTTGCAAAATTGGGCCATTCATTTCAGAATCAGATGGAAGAGGGGAAAGGGCTGTCCCTGAGAAAGCGCACATGGCACAAGATGACCTTATTCCTAAAGCAAAACAGTGCGAGGTGACCCAGGGGGCAGGAGAATGAAAGCAGCCCTGTGAATTTGACTTCTCCCTGCCTTGAATTTTGTGGGATCATTTATACCTTCCAGACAGTGATGCAAACTGGTGCAGAAGTGATCCACTGTCAGTGCAGAATGGGCCTGATCATAGCATCTATTTACTGTTAKGGTTCTGTAAGTACATGTTAAATCTGAAGACAGTCTCCACAGTACAATACCACATTTTGCATATGCAGACTGGAACTCACGGTATCCAAATCCACCAGGATTGGAGCCCCTCTCTCCAAGAAGACGTCCTCTTGCCTCATGTCACAGTGTGCTACATTTGGGACTTTTATGCGAGTCTTCATGTAGTGAAGTGAATTCTGCATTAATTGTCTATGTGCCTTCAAGTCGCCTAGTGTGTGCTGCAGATAACTACATACATTACAACACAGTCACGATGCTGATATAGCACCTCTCTCTGTGCCAGCAGCCCCTTGCCCGCACACAGAAGCAGAGGTAATCTCGCCATGCAGGAGCCATCGTTCAGCTTAGATGCACCTGGTGGAAAAACTTCCTGGGACAGCACAGCTGGGCAAATTGCAGTCTAAATCACACCTTGCTTACGTGCTTTTGAGAAACTGGTATTTTAATATATGGAAAACATATAAGCTGGTTCAGACATGCTACGAATATTGTAAGTTATGCTTTTATGTTGCTTTGAAAYAGAGTTCTGTTGTCACTACTATCATTTCCAGATGGCTACTTAGTTGTTTTTTGTTTCAATCACCTATAATAGTTTGCATTTTTGCCGGGATTTGCAAACACTTCTCAAACTTTCCTTAATCTTCCTGACATGGGGTGTAACAAAAAGGCAAAAGTATCATATTATCCCATTAAACAGACAGAGCAGACCAGAGACACACACCTGCCCGGAGTCATAGGCTGAGTTAATAGTGGAGAGAAAATCAGAAATGCAGAGACAACTGGCAGCTCCACTAGTGGGCTAAATTTTCTCCACAGGAAAATGTCATCTTCACGACCTGCGCTGTAGGGAATGGCGGCCAGGACTGACYGAGCCCGTGCGTGAGGTGCTGGGACCACCCAAATCATGCTCAGCTCAATTGGGAACGTCTCCCAGTGCAGGGCCTGGATTAGATTATCAGCAACGTGAAAATAACTGGGGAGGGAACACAGAGAGAGATAGGAAACTGGAAAAGACAGGGCTCAAGGAAAATATAAAGAACACAGTGTCAGATCTGACTTCTCTTCCTCCGTTTTGACCAGCTAACATTGCACCACTCCAGTTTGYATATCCAGAAGAAAGGAAAGCCTGGGGAAAACAGACTTCCTCCCTCTCTCTCTCTCTTTTAAGTAAATAAAATACCGTCACCAACAAAACTCAGATTTAATTTGAACTTTCAAATTAGATCTAGGCCTTCCAAGMAGACTTTATAAGCATGATGAGTTTGAACTCTTTGTATCTGCATATTTAAATGCTRTGAATTACGAGGGCACTTCCTGCACTAGTATTTGGTCTACCTCGACCAAAAGAATCTGGTATGAAATGACCCCTGGGTCTCCAGCTTGCCCAAAGTTGATGACTTTACAGACAGCCCCTCCAAGAGGAGGAGGTTTTATCTGCTGCCTTCAAAGACAGTCCTGAGCACATCCTGTYAACCTCATTCAACATTCAGCCTACCCCAGAAGGAGAGAAGAGCTTCTGCCACTCACTCCCACCACCTTCCACTCTTTTCTCACTCCCACTGTTAAGCTGGAAGGCGAGTGCCTGCATCCAGCAACACGGAGCCGTGAGCGGCCCGAGCGGGATCCCCAGCATTTGACCCTGCGCCTCTCTACGTGGTGTGGATGTCTGTCCCTACCTGAGGTGGCCGCAGTCTCAGATCCTGCTGTGGGAGCTGCCAACTCTGAAAAGAGCTTTCTGGGAAGTGGAAAAGTTTGGAGAAGTCCCTTATGGCCAAAGTGAGTATGTAGYCGCTCTCAAAGCAGCTTGGAGAGGTGGTCACAGATATGTCATTTTRGTAAGTGGGAAATATGAGGCCAACCTGACAAATTTATCAACCTCGCTGGTGCATTAAGCAAAAATGGAGAGAAGATGAAATTGTTCTGGGTTCCCATCTCTAAGACAAGGGGCTTGCCTGTTCTTAAGCTGTGTTGTTTGTGGTATTACTCATTTTTATTAGATTTTTTAATCTGTGCAATGATAAATACCTTCTTAGAACCTTCCTAAGGCAGAAAAAGTTCTCTGAGCCAAGGGTTCAACTTCATACCCGCCTACCCCTAATCATTATTTCACGAACATGAGAAGCGTTTTAAGAGCAAGGGAGTTATTCATGAGTATGTGCTTGCAGATTGGGGCCCTCAAGCATTTTTCCTCTTGGAAGGAAAAAAGTTTGATGTATGAAGGTGTGAAATTTGTATTAAAAAAAAAAAAAAGGCTTTGAGAAGACTTAGCTGGTTTATTCATAACYGCGCGATGGAGCTAACCTGATCATCCGCTCTGAAGCTCGGAGAGCTCAGGGGCTGTGGGCTCATGAAAGGCAGGARTAGAGCCAAACCGCGTGTCATTTGTCTCCCCCGTGTTGCCTGCTGACTTGCCTTAGCCAGCTGCTAGGTTTCACACCCTTACAGACTGCAACGTGCACTCTCCACTTTGGCTCTCCTCTCTGGCTAGAGCAGATTGGCATGTTGGAATAYGAAGGTGAATTTCATCTCCTTGGGGTCTTAGAGTCAAAATATGATGGAGGGAGAGATTATTCAACTGAATGCATTTTTCTCAAAATCTGCTTTGTATTTTCTGAGTAGAGGAAAATCCACTTTCCTTCCCCACCCTTCTCCCCAAATTTGCTTTAGCATCTTTCTCTCAGCCAAGACGTTCTGTCGGATTTCCCTTTTCTCTCTCTCGGATACACGTCAGGTGCACACCTCAGTGCAAAGAGCATTTGCCATCAATTAACTGCAATCCCCTGCTGACAGCAGCRCACTCACTCAGCTACTGTGATCAAGGCGCTCATCAGGAGCGATTATCAAGAGACTAATTCCTTTAGGGATTGATTGCCGCTTTCCTGACGATCGTGCTGGGAGCAGGTTTGCTCTGAAAAGTGTTCTCTCAGAGCACACATTCATCAGCATTTGCTTTCCCAGCAGTTGCTTGCCCCTTGTTAAAAGCCCCCCTTCCGTGATCCTTTTCCCTCCAAAAAGGGGATTTATTAGTATAATTCAGAAATATAAAACAGAGCCACCATCTGTCAGGCAATTCATCCCAGGAGCCAGGTGAGCGGGGAAGAGATTTTCATTCTTTGCCCTAGGTAGTGCCAGGCTGTGGCAGCCAGTAAAGGCAAACAGTAAGTGTGTGTGTGTTGCTCCAGCCAAAAACAACCCGACAAACCTGTGTTGTAAAAATGGAAACCGAGGAGGAGCTTCCCCATGCGCTGGAGCCCAGCCTTGGGAAGCGCTGACCTGGCACGGACCGGGGGCGGCCGCTCCRGCTGCCTCCTCTCTCCCACCTCCCGCCTCTCCATTCAGCACCTCATTCCCTGTGCTCCGCACAGGACACTCCTTCCTCCCCTGATAACGGAGCAGCAGATAAAGCTCCTGTGCTGCCCAACCATCTGGAGCAGCATCCCCATGCCCTGGGCCTAATTGCATTGGAAGRGGAACAGGGAGCTGGTCTCAGGAAGAGGCATCTTTTGACCCCGGCTTATGACTCCTCCAACGCGGCGTCCACAGGGGACTGAGCACCACTTTGTCCTGCTCGCTTTTATTTCCACGAGTCCAGCCCTTCAGTGCGTGGCTGGCTACGGCTGGAACAGGGCCTTCCTCCCGCTGTGAGCTTGCCTGCTGGCCGCGAGGCCCGGCGGGGCAGGGCCTGGGGCACGGCCTGGAGCGCCGCCTGTGCCATGGCACCCGCCAAGGCAGGGGGCGGTGCGGGAGGGCCCTTCCACCATGGGAGCAGCCCGCCCTTGCTCCAAACCCAACCTGAGGTCCTCACAGCTGCAAAATTTGGTTTTTTCTGATGCTAAGGGTCAGGCACAGCCTGCGGCTCCCCTCCATTTACTGGATTTTGTGTAAATACAACATCCAGAAACCTAAGCTTGCAGCAGCCCGAGAGGAAAACGCCACCCYGACGTGAATGGCTCAGGCAGAAAGTGGTCAGGGCAGGAGCTAGCAAAACCCGGTGCCTTTTCTGGCAGTTGCACAGGACGGGCTGCCRAGCCTGCCTTGTGCTGAGTGAACTCCAGGACGAGCAGTTTCTCCCTGTCACTCAGGGAAAGTATCARCGATGGGAACTGACACACAGTTTAGACACGTGTGCAGACCCCAAGGCTCTGGCCATGCCTCAGTAGTAGGTAACTCTAATTGTAACTATCCATCCTGATATTAGACAGACAGCAATTGAAACCAAACCTGAACCAAGCCAAGAACAATTCCATGTAGGGGAGGAAAAATAAGGCATCAAATGAAGCCCAGCGAAGCTCATAGACCAAGGAGGAGGGCTCCGAGAAACCTAATGATGGCTCTTTCTGACAACCTGCTCTTCAGACCTTTGAGGAGACTTCAGCCTGAAATGCTTTGGCACAAACGGAGTCCCCAGGGGCTCTCCAACTTGCAGGGGCAGGACAAAAGAGCACCAGGGGTGGCTTCAAGTCCCCACAGTGAGCRGCCTTCCCTGCAGTGGGCTTGGCCTCCCCACTTTCCTTATATTTCACTATTGGGGTGGTCTGTGGGAGCAACGTGTAAATGGTGAAGCCTGTGAGCGGGGTGAAATAGCCAGGCCACCAGTTACTCAGGGGGAGCAGTCGCGTCTGGAGCAGCTTCCTGGAAAGCCACACACTGACCCAAAGTGCTAAAGAGGTGTCAAAAGTCCCTTTCACACTGAAATCTGAGGACAAGACTCACTAACAAGTGGCCACTGGCCAAGTGTAGAATAAATGAGGCCAGTGTCAGGAGTAAATCTGAAACGCTGGACAGCAGCAGAGCTAATGTCATGTCAGAAACAGTATTTTAAGGCAAACTGAGCATGACATGTAAGCAGCTGTGTCAGCAAAGGAGGAACACCAAATCAGCCCCCCGTGCGTTCGCAGCTGTGCTTTCTTTGCCCGCRTTTGTCTCTGGTGCGGGCCCGGTCCTGGAAGCTCCAAGGAAGCCCAGGAACTTCCCTGGACTCTTGCCGTCCTGCCCGCAGTGCCCTCGCCACCTCCTGCCCGTCRCAGGGCTCTCCAGAGGTCCTCCCGTGAGGCAGGGACTGGCCCACGGACACCAGGCCTCACTGAACACAAGAGAGGGGCAGAAGGGGCAGTATCTCTTCTCCCTCTCTGCATGTCTCAAGTAATTCTCCAGAACTCATGTGCCACCAGAGCTGCCTTAGTTTCCCACAGTGTACCCACCTTGTGCCATAGAAATCTCCTGGGGTGCTTTGGAAGAGTGGCCATGGGRGTGAGCCTGGCCCCTTCCTGGGTGTAAAGACGAGGTGGTTCCCGAGCTAGGACAGAGTCAGCGCTGTGCCCAGACSCTGGATAACCTATAGTCTAGAGGACACAGGGGCTGGACCCCTGCTGCTGGAAAGAGGAGGCACAAGGAAAACGAGCTGAGAAGAACATTGCAAAGGAGCCCCCTSCTCTGCCCAGCGAAGGGCTGAGCAGTGCTCGCTGTCACTGCGTTGGGAACTGCCTGGAAGCGAGGAGGTTACTGCCGAGCTAGATACAGCGTAGAAGCAGGGATCCATCCCACCTCACTACAAAGTGCTACCAAGCGCCATAAAGTGTCAGCTTCCAAGCCCGTTATCTATAAATTAAGTGTAAATGGTCCCTATTCTGAGCTCCTCCCCAGCCAATCACTCATCCCTCCTGGGTGAAAACTTAATGAGTCTTTAAAATAACTTATAAATTTAGACAGTCATATTTAAAAAAAAAAAAAAAATCAACAGTGTGACTTTCTCGAGGACCCTGAGGCATTAGCTTACAAATTAGCTACTGTTAATCACTGTGTTCTGCTGGGTGTTCCACTACGCTACAGCAAAGCTCTTCCAAGCCTGGTGYGACTTCGGGTGCAGACCCAAGCACGAGACAAGGTAAAGTGTCCTGTGGTTCCTGGCTGCTTCTCTGCTAGTGCTGCCGGGACAGGAGACGGGCCCTCGTGTCTGCCGGGCAGGCTAAGGAGCACGAGGGGACACTGCGTCACAGGGGAGGGTGGCAGCAGGGGAGCAGGGCGGAGGGGGCTGCAGGGCAAGCGCCACGACTTCCTGCTCATCTMTACCTAACAGTTGGAGGGATTTGCTCAATACAGAAATTTTGCCAAAGCTGTTTCACAGAAAATATCGCTAAGCTGTTTCATGAAATATCCAGCTTTTTGTTTTTTCTTAATTGGACAGAATAACAACATCAGAATAAACAAAGCATGGAGACTATTTTCCCCCTTCTGTGTCCACATTCATAAGTCTGTTTTGTTTTCCCTCTTCCATAGTCTATCTACAGCTATCATAAACTGTAGGTTCCCTATGCTAATTTATAACAGAGCTGTCAGATTTTATTAGATGTAATGTTAACTTATTCATGAAATTTCTCCAATCARACATTAAAATGGATACTATTCCTGTGGGGACAGGATGGAGAGATGAACATAATAACTTTATCTCTGCTGCACGTAAAATATTCATAATTGAGCAGAAAGCCTGATCCCAAATGCTTAAAAATATAAGGCTGGGAGAGCAAATGTGATTGGATTTCGTATAATCTAATCATTTTGCTCCATATGTGGCCCCCAATCTGTTTAGGATTGTTAAAATTCCTGGGTATTGTAGTGCCTTCCCCAGAGGAYGCTGGGAAGAATTACGGACAACGCCTGGAACAGATGGGATGCCACAGACTCCACGCCAGCAAGGGCGGAAAAGAGGACAGGGCTTAACTCCTTCCCCGCCAGGGCTAGCGAGGAGACCGAGGCCCTCGGGTCAGCGCCGCGAAGCGCCGGCTGCGCCTCACAGCTCCCGGCGGCCAAGTGCCGCAGTCAGCGGSGACGACGGGGACCGATAACCACCCCCTTCCCAGCACCCGGTTGGGTTCCCAGCACCCCAGTCACCTGCAGAGTCCCGTGGGTGGGTGAAGGAAGGCGCTCCCGCCAAACGCCAAGACCTTCCACATGAAACCAGGACCTACAACATGAAAGGCTTCCTRGTCAGACTGAAGGTGTGTTTGAGAAAGCCTCACGGTGTAGGGCAGGACCGAAGAACCTGCCTCCGGAGCAGTGAAATGTGGCAGGGCCGTGCTTGACTTCGGAGCGAGAACCTGGCTGCTCGGCMTTGCCTGCTCCTCTCCAACCTGCTGCTAAAAGGAGCTAACCCGGCCCTGGAGAAGCTTTGCCGTAGAAAACACTCGCATATTCCTCGTCCACTATGGCAGATTAGTCTTATTTGTGTTAGTTTAATCCTTTGGAATGTTAAACAAGCAAAACTGTAGCTAAAAACAAAATATAGGATTACCCTATTAAAACGGTGCTCTGACTGCAGACAACGCAGTTTCTTCAACCTCTCACTGTGAAGCCATGCCTGCCCAAAATAACAGGTATGCTGCTTTGATGCTTTAGAGGTAATTTTGTAGGTGTTTTCTAAGCCTTTTTTTTTTTTTTTTTTTTTAAACTGGACTTAACCTGAAACCCTGGCAGCCCGGGGACAGAGCAAAAGGAAAAGGAAATGAAACCAGCAGCTTCAGACCTTCCATATGTTTTCCTCTTTAATTCCTGAAGAAGCTGTTAGTACAGTATCGAATCCTGGCTGGGGACTTGCATGATTTTCTGCTGCACTGAATTTACTCTTGTGGAGGAATGAAGTCTGCCATAAAAATAAGGGTTTTTCCCATTAAATCGGATGCAGTAATCCTCAGAAGCAATCTCCCATACCCTGCAAGATCAGAGCTTTGCACAGAATCCTCCYCTGCATCCTGTCTGCTATTTCTCATTGGACTTCTCTGAATAACTGCAAAAATGCAGAGCTARGAAAAAGGAGAGGGGTAATCCTGTCCATAACCTTTAGACAGCTACTTACTGAAAGACCCTTCAGGACTGTCTTTAGTTTCAACATGATCAGAGAAAAATACATCCGAGCGTCACCATGTCTTCCTCAGGCAAGGGGCCGCTACATAAAAATACAGTCTGGGCGTCTGTAGCTAGCAGAAAGAGCAGTCAGCACAGTGTAGCTCCACAGAGARGCTTTCCATGGAGATAGGCCAAAATGGGGACTAGGGAGCCAAAACATAAAAAGCCACTTGCTTTTACTCTACCAAGTGAATACGCAATGCCAGGATAAGCCAGTGGCTTCCAAAGCAACCAATTCCCATGCACTTCACCTGGACTCTCACTGCGGGAATACTCAAAGCCTGTTTTTGACCTGTTTGCAATTCTGCCTCTACTGCTTCCTAATGCCTGTGGCTGGGAACAGGCTAGAGCTCTTCTCAGCACGCAGCYCTCCGGGCGCTTGCACCTCGCCAGGGCCGGAGCACGAGTGCGAGGCGCAGGAGCAGCTGCCCCACTCCTGCACCCGTGCGAGGTTTTAGGCTATGGACTTCTGCTCGGGCTTCCCCGACACATCTTTAAAACAACGTGAGGCTCTTTCTGGACCTCAGCTGCGTGTCCAAGAAGATATTTTCAAGCAATAACACTAATTAGAAGCGTGTTGGCATCTCAAAGACATATTAGGTTACGTAGCTATTAAATATTAATTCTGAGGCTTACTATGCCTGGGAGGGGATTTTTACCAGAATTGACATCCCCTTTCCATACCATTAGAACAAGYTGGAAGGTGGATTCTGCTGCCAAGAGGAATAGACTCTACCTCGCAGCCATGGAAGGTGCGAGATGGGTTTGAACGCCGTGATTCCCCCTGCGGATGCGATACAGAACACATCCAGCAGGGCCAGACATCCACAATCACTCCTGCCTAGGCTCCAAGGAACGCTCTTTGCAGCCGCTAATTAGCCAAGAGGAGAACTTGTAAGCTGGCAAGCATTGGGAGCCACAGACTAACAACTCCAGCTCAGGATGCGTGGGAGGGAGGGAGGGAGGGYGCGTTACTCCGTAGCTGAAGGACTGGATTTCGATTTCCCCATGCATTTTTCATGTGCTTACCGAGTTTCACGGACACAACTCCTTGGGCAGGGCTGGGGGCGCAGCAAAGCCGCCYGTGTTTGGTTATTGCCTGGGGTACAGCCAGGCCCTGCTCCAGCTGGGAAGACGGTGCGGTCCTGCTCCCGCTCTCCGGAGGCTCTCGGCATATGGGTGAACAGGGGGTCAGAGCTCTCTTGCCCCTTCACGCCAGCACTGCTTCCCCACTAAGGTGAGCTGGCCRTGCCGGAGGTGCGGAGAGGGACGCGGTGCCGTCCTGGGCGCGCGCTGGCTGGGGCCGGCACGGGGAGGCCGCGCGGCGAGCGGCCCTGCTGCGACGCTGCCTGCACCAGCGGGGGCAGAAGGCGCGAGGGGACGGGGGACAGRGCCGCGGGAAGCCCCTCTTATGTGCGAGTGCCCTCCTCAGAACACGGGAGCAGGGATGCAGGGCCAGGAAACRCCCCTCTGAAGCTTCCCGGAGAGCCCCACGCTGGTACCAGGACTGCCTGACTTCTGGACGAAATTCCAGCAATTTTTAGTGTGACTTTTCTTTTAGAAGAGCTAATACATACGGGAGTAAAGCCCGGCCTYTGAAAGGTGGCCCTGTCCACTGTTCCTGAAAGGTGCTGATGTCCAGCAGGGCTTGGGACAAAAGCAGAATCCCTTGAGCAGCTTCTGCAAGTCACTCCTTGGGCTCGGAGAGGCACCAGAGCTTGCTGGTGGGAGACCACCCTCTTCTGGAGGGAAGACTGTTGTACCAGTTTTAATGCAAACTGTTGGTCTGACTTATCCCTGCTGAAACTCCACTGTGTTCAGGCAAGCCTGTGGGTCATGAATTTAGCTCTTAGCGCTCTCAGCTGGGAATACCTTTTCCTCCCATGCTGCTCCAGTGAACCTCTCCATCTACCCACACAGACCCTGCTCCAGCAAGGCCTGTAAGCAAATACGTAYGGGAGGTAGGTRAGAACCCCAGTGAGATGAAGCAGGYTACTTCTATACTTAAACCATACAGTCCATCTCTTCAATCTGATGTCCCGTTCATATTACTCAGCAGGAGACAGAAGGTCCCTTTCCTTGGGAAGACTCCCACTTGCCTCCCGGGAAGTAAATTCTGCCATGGAGTGGCTTGTCTTGATGGCAGTAGGAAGGAATAGGATGATGGGCTAGTGATTCCATTACTTCTATAACATATTTGTTGCCACTTTTATATTTGCTAGCAATTTTACCAGAAATTAGTGGCATGTCTGCTCCTGAGCCCTATCCTACAACCTTGCCATTTAGCAGCAAAATTCCTTTCTCTCCTGTCCTTCTCTGAGTGCATTTTTGATACATGACCTCTGATGAGCCAACTCACATTTTCATAAGACTCTGCTAAGCAAAATGTGTTGAAGCCTCTTTCTATTCCCACCTYGTCTCTTTCCCTCCTTAGCAAATTTCCAGTCTTGGGGAGGCTTAAATGATAGCTTCTCTAAACCCAGAATGACAGGATGGGGTTACAGAATGAGTCGCTTTCTTCACCCACTAATCGGGAGGTTTTATTTAAAAATAAAAGGCCTAGTGTCCATCGTGTCTCYGTGCTCACAGCACAGTGCGTGCCCAGGAGCTCACGCAGCTTTCTGGGGTTGCCTTTCYGAGCAGAACGGAAGCAGCAGAGCAGACACGGGCTCAGAGCGGCGCTCGCGGCTCCTTTGCTGACGCTCGGGGCCGAGCGCGCGGGGAGCAYGGGCAAGGGCAGCAGCGGGGCTGCGCCGCTGCTCGCGCCTCCGCGGGGCCCCGGCTGGCGGCAGCGCTTCCCAACCCAACGGCAGCAGCAGTTGCTTGCTCTGGGCGAGCGCTCCCCGTGCAGCCTTTTCCTGCCTCCTTCTCCAGCTGCAACATAGCCCACGTGCTTCCCGAGCTTATCTTGCACAGCCTCGACAAGCCAAGAAATCTGCATAGCTCTATTCATTAAATTCTTGTCACTCTTCAAAGGCTTGCTAATGTCTGCTTAAAAATTGAGGGTATTCCTTACCTTATCACTTCTCTCCCTTCCCTTTAATGGGCCAGTCAGCACCTGTTAGGTCATAAAAAACATGGTGAAACACAGAACACCTGAAACAAGATGAAATTTCTCCAAGGCAAAGAGATGGCACATTCCAGTGGAGGGTCATCAAGCTGCTAATGCAAACCTAATTTTCTGGAGGAAATTACTGTGCCCTTGGCTGCCTAGGATGAGGGACCAACAAGGGTTAACTGTGTTTGCTCGCTGTGTCTCACCCCCTCCTCCTCCCTGTGCATTTCTGTTAAAGACCTGCTCTCCGGCCAGCCACCGCTGGGATTAGGCAGCTCCAGCAGCCTGGCTGACTCCGTGCAGGGAGCAAGGTCTTGCTGGCTGGAGGACGCACACAGGCAGCTGCTTCCCGGCCCTCCAGAAGGGATTCCAGAACTCAAAGAGCAAGAATTACAACTTCAAAAGGACTTCAAAATGATGCAAGTTTAAAACAAGCCCYATAAGAAGCAACCCAACAAAATACCCAAACTCTTTGATTTCCGTTCTTGAAAGACTGCAAGCATTCTAGTCACTATGCCTGCTCAGGAGCCATATGGAAGAATCAGTTCTGTCCTGCTAAGCTGCTTGCGCAGTTTTGGTTTTCATCTGTCTGCAGAGATCTGAGAAGTCCATGTCGTTTTATTTTGCGCTTTCTCAGCAAACAGAGTGGTCTGGGGATCGTCTGGCCGGGAACAGAATAGGTAAGCAGAGCATTTTATGTAGTCTGTTTCTGAGCATCCTGAGAGCGCACACTGCATAACCGAGAGAAATCAGCCCTGAGGATGATGTTCTCTTTGGGATAAGCTGATTATAGGTTGGTTGGTCGCTTGGTTTGTTTGTGCTCCTACACAAGGAAAGCTGAGCTGCGGCGGTATGAGGGTGGCTTGCAAGATCCTGTGATTTAAGCTGCAGAAAGAGTTGATTTAAAATTTTTTAAAAAAATCTCTCCGAAGTGCAGAGCAACTCAGATTCCACTGGCAAGGTAAAGTAAAATTCTTGGGGATTATATGTTGAATCTGTAAACTCTAGTTACACTAAAGACTGACAAAGTGCCAGAGAAGATTCTCTGTCATAAGGAAAACTATATCAGAAGAGTTCTAATAATTGAATTGACATGATAATCATCTTCTGAACTGTTCTTTTGACTTGCTAGCATGGTTGTTTATTCTTGTATTCAGATAGGTGCTGAAAATATTACAAAACCATTGAAAAATGAGAGGGAGTATCATGGCTTTATTAGGATGTTAATCTGACTATTCACATGATCTGGTGGTGCTCATGTTCATAACTCTCTCTCTCTSTGGTGTTAAGCAATGTCTTACTTCGGGAATCACTAATGAAAACAGGTTTTGTATGCCAGAGTGTATAGAGGTATCCAATACTGTGCTTAAGTGTACAGACTTGGATCAGTTTACCAAGAGCCGCTCCCTTCGTGCGGTCACTTGGAAAGATGAAAGGCAAGGGGCAGCAGCGACGYGCCGTGTGCGGGCACGGCCAGGAGAGCACGGCGTGCAAGCTGGTCCCGTCTGCTCTCCCCAKCATCGCAGAGGGGCCTTTACTCCTTCGGATTGCTCCTAAGAGGCAATGAACTGTTTCTGCCCCCAAGGGGTTGCTGCTTACAGAGCTCCCTCTGCTCTCTAAATTCCCGAGGTAGATCTGGTCACTGCTTTAAAGGTTTATTCCCGTTTCCTCCCTTTCATGCCCCTTCCATTTCTGCACTTTCCGCACCTTTTAAAGGAGGATG
This sequence comes from Eudromia elegans, assembly GCA_003342815.1. Lineage (NCBI taxonomy): Eukaryota > Metazoa > Chordata > Aves > Tinamiformes > Tinamidae > Eudromia > Eudromia elegans. The sequence goes on along the minus strand of PTEX01000052.1, from coordinate 3,670,135 downwards.
TGGCAGACAGAAAAAGCTGTAAGGGWGGAGGAGGAATAATTTCATGGAACAGGTACTGTCAACATTTCTTATCCCAAATGGATCCTTCTATCTTTGTAGCCCTATGCAATATACTCAGCACAGTTTAAGTAATAACAGCATTTTCACAGATGATTTTTGAATTGCCTGAGCTGTATACATTTCTTTCATAGATTGTAAACTGATAATAAAGCCCTTGGGCAACAGGGTAGGGGGACATAGATCATTTTGGTAATAATTTCTGGCAAGAATGACTCCTATAGAGCTCTAAGAGTTCCAGTGAGGGGTGAAGGCTGAGAGGGGTTGGATGTGCTGCAGGTATAAAAGCGATGGGTAATACAAGATTYCATAATGATTTATCCAGATTCATACTGTGATACAACCTTCCTCCAAACGACTACACACAGAGCTTTAAAACTCCTACAAGMAGTAGGAGTTTAGGGATTCTTACCCAGGGCCTGGTGCTTTTCATCTGACGGTATTTACTCACTCCTAGGAATCTGTTTGGATATTCCTTTTTCTACATGTACATGTAGTCATGATGGATTTACAATCTGTATACAAATAAAAATTAATGATCCCTGATAGAACAGCAAATATAGTGGTAGGAATAGAGTGACCTCAGGTGAGTTTGAAAGTGGCAGATAACTGATAAGCCAGGCTTGAAAACCAGGAAGTCAACACTAGGAACAAGAAGAAATATTTTATATACAACTCCCCACTCATTTTGTCAGCAGTAGTTAATTTCGAGGGGGGGAGGCGGGGGTACGGTGAGGGGGAGAATTGTCTCATGCTATAGTATTTTGCTACGTTCGTTTTCTATATACATATATATTTTATAACAGACTGTACAACAGCTTCTGACATTAGACTTTGCAGAGACATTTGCTGAGACAAAAACATTTCTCCTCAGATTTTAAGCAATTTAGCAAGGTGGAGATTGGCACTGTCTGAGTGCCTGGCTCGCTGTGATTATGATAAACACCACAAGACAGAGAAGGAGAGTTGATTATTTTCTCCTGAGAGTTTGCAGGTTTTGCTCACTCTTMCCACCTCACTTTGCAGTGCTGAAGATGTCCTGGGCCTGCTTTTACCTGCCCYTCCGTCTCCTCATGGCTGTCTGCCTGTGTCATTCCATAAGAGCACCCACCAGCACTTTCAAGAGTGACCTCTTCAAGTTCTACCACTCCCTGATTCTGGCCGATGGCAAAGAAACCACCGTTCACCTGCTGAAGGATATACCTAAAAGGTMAGAGCAAATCAGTCCCTTCCACCCCCAGGCTCCTTCCCTCTGACACTGGTAACCCATCTGCCAGAACAAAGCCAGGAACTGCCCTGTGCCTGCACGGCTGGAGCCACAGCCGCTGGCTTTGCCGAGACGAGCCGTGTCCTATTTGCAGCTCAAGCTTCCCCCCGTGCTTGGAGCTCTGTCGTTATTTTGCTTGGGACACCCCTCAGATCCCCCGCTGCATTTCAGGTGGCTCCCTGTGCATCCCTTCCAGAGCAGCAGGCGAGCCCATACACAGCTGGAGGGCTCCAACAGCCAACGCTGGCACTGCATGCAGAGCCAGGCTTCAGAGTGCAGAGGCACGGGGGCCTASCTGCGTTGACTGAAAAATATATGGGTTTTGCCTAGCAAACTAGCTGCCCAGATTGGTTAAATACATGCACAGGCTCCATATCTTCTCTTACCCCAAAAGCTTCCCGTGTACAGCATCCTGAACTTGTTTTCATTCAGTAGTGCTAACGCTGGCTAAGCTTTAGCTTCCAGCTTTTGTGCATGGAAGCTCTACAGATTCTTTACTTCCCCAAAGTTTCTGCAAAGTTTTCTGTCAAAGCTAGATAGGTGGCCTAGATTTTACAGCTGCACTCCATATTAGGTACCAAAACCCAACTGACCTGCCTGTTTGGGAAGAGATGCTCTCCAAGGGGAATCTTCCAAGTCAGAATCCTCTTTGGACAGCAACCAACATGCGCAGATTTAGACGTATGCCCAGCAGAACAGAATGGTCATGGAGCAGAGGGTGAGCCAGATGGTCCAGACCTAGTGTGTGTTGCACAGAAGCAAACTGGAACATGGCACATGTTATATAATATGACAATGCTCAAAAGATCAAAACTAGGAGCTCTCCTTGTTAAAGGGAAATGAGTTTGGGAAATTTAGATACATATTTTTTGATTTTTGATGTGTTCTTGCAGCATAAGAGGAGGAACAAAAATCTTCAGTTCAGACAAGTAAGAATCCAAATAGCCTCAGAGTTACKCAGCTAGGAAAACAGGAGACGACAAGTTCTGGCTTCAGCCACAAGGCTGAGCACTCGAACACGTAGAACTGCTTGGGGAAGGTGAAGGCTCCAAGGCCCAGCAGCCCCACTCCGACCCCAATGGTGACACAGTCTAGCCATAATGAACACGCTTGTCTCTCCAGGGAACAAAACCCTGGAATTCCCTCCGTTTAGCAGCAGAACAAGCTGACCAAGGCCAAACATTTCTGTGGCTGCRTAGTGCTTATGTTCTGAAACAGCAGAAAAAGGCAGAAGAGGAGCGAAGGCGCGAGGCGGGCGGCTGGGCTCTCCTGTGAAGTGACGGGAGTCAAACGGTGCCTGTAGAGCCCGCTGTCCCTCGCTGCTGCTGCTGCCACGCGGCAGCCTCCAGCACAGAAGCCAACGTGGTGGAGCCTGCCTGGCTSGAGCTGCCGCTGCACCCAAGCCTCTCCAGGGCTGGATAAAGCTACCCCATTCCATCCTCTTCATCTTACGCACACAAAGAGCTAGATATGCAGGTATATGTGATGGTGGAKATGCTCTAATGGTCTTCACTAAACTCCAGTCAGGAAATTCCAGTAAAAATGCACTCAATGCCTCAAAGGTAGTCAGCGAGCAGCTATCCAGAAAGCAGCCAGTTTACCATGTTCATCATTCAAGAAGCGAGATATTAAAGCCCCGATATTCACCTGAGGTACGTTAAAACTGAGGTAAATAGATAAAACTTGCAAGGGACATTTGTGGATTAGAAATAATCCCAGTGGGTCTTCTTCCTACAGCTGAAGATTTCCACCTTTYGCTGTCGCTCTATGTCCCTGCACCTGGACAGGGAGCTGTCACTCTTACCTACAGGGCCATGAACCACATCAGAACAGCCAGCGACTAGGAGTGCCCAGYAGGCCTGAATATCCTTTTGTTCTCTTTTCACTCCACCCTTACAGATATTATTTCACTCTGGAGGAAGGCAGAGCCCCTGCACCATTCACAATAACAGTGACCCCCTGCGATGTTCCCATCGAATGGAGCATCCTCAGACACAAGGCGACTGCAAGTTTCCTTGGAAAAGCAGCACATGGTAAGACCTTCAATCTGATTGAGCAGGGATGGAGAAGACCCAGGTCATTCATAAGGATGTGGTGTTGAAGGAAGCTCTCCACAAGCTTAAGCAATTTGTGTTTCCCTCTCCAGTAAACCTTGGGAAAATATTTAGAAACAACATAAGATGTTTGGGGTTCCAAAAATATGAATGAGCTTTTATTGTAATGACTTATTACATGTCAGTACTAGCCCAGTCTCCCCTCTGCAATCTTGCCTTCACTTGTGACAAAGCTAAAATGAAAGTAAAATCATAGTAGTGATATTATCACATTGGAAAATATACTGCTAGTACACCTGGATCTCCATGTGCTGTGTAAAACATCCACCTTCTTTCTGAAGAAAACTACTCAGGTTTCCTTTAACTAAATTGCCAATATCAAAAAGAATTTTTAGTTATAGCTTATTTTCAGGAAGGAAAAGTAGATATTCCATTGCATGTGAACAATAAAAGCTAAGTGTTGTGCTGTATTTAAGGCCTGTTAAAACAGAAGTTAAGTCTACTCTTTACTTGCAGGTGATCATGACACCCAAGAGATCTCAAAATCTCAAAAGACTCCAAGCACAGTGTCCACGATTTTTAACTATAAAGGAAATTCTGTAGAGACCTATGTGGGTATGTCTTACTACTCCGCTCTTTACATGCTAGAGTTCTTATCCACTGAGCGAGACACACATATAACCGTGTACCTAACGACYGACACAACATCTGGCCACCTCTATCCAGAACTTCCCCTGGATCCACGTATAGATGTTATTGGCATTGGCCCTACAACTGTAACTTTAGCTTGGAAACACAGCCCCTCTGTCTTGCAACACAGAGAAAACATCCAATACTGCCTTCTAGTTAATGAAAAACACAACTACAAGAGCCTGTGCGCTGCCGAGACCGCAATCAGGTCCTCCGGCATGAAGGTGCCGCCCACGTTAGCTCTGTCTCTCTCGCCGTACCTCCTGGARCCCCAGCAGGTGATGATACTGTCCCACAGCGAACTGAGCATCATCAACCGAGCGAGCGGCGGCGAAGTCAGGCAGATATGYGTGGGCACCAAGAACACTTACACGGTGCCCAGTCTCAGCGCCAGCACTCAGTACTACTTCGATGTTTTTGTCGTCAATCTCCTCACGAACGCCAGYGCTGCCTACACCGGGACGTTCGCTAGAACCCTGGAGGAACCGGAGCCGAAGATGACCGAGCTGAAAGATGGGAAGGTGATTCGGGTGGTGCTGGATGGGAGGAAGCAGAAGCTGTACAGTCTGCAGTACCAGGCSAGGCACAAGAGGATCCAGTTCACCTTTCAGTCGTGTCGCGGCCAAGTACAGGTGCACATAACTAAGAATGGCAAAACAGTGGCATCAGAAAACCTCTCAGGACTGAGGTATTTCTCACTGAAAGGAAATCTGCTGGACACCTACTTGGTTCAGCTGAGRTCCACAGAGCAGTCTAATTCTTCTGTGAAAGTGCAGGTGTCCTCCCATTTCCACARGCCCTTATTTCCACTTCTCCCAGACAGCTTAAAAATCAAGTCCTTCAGTAAACTAAGGACCTGCAACTCTGTCACCATTGCCTGGTTAGGAACCCGAGAGGAGAGCAAATACTGYGTGTACAAGAAAAGGATCGAGGACGACCAGGTGTGGACGGAACTGCAGAGCGCAGACCGGTGCGCTGGACCCGAGTCTCGGCCCCGCTCCGAGAAGGTGCTGTGCAAGTATTTCCACGACACAAACCTGCAGCGAGCCGTCACCACAGAGACCATCAGGGGGCTGCACGCAGGGACGCTTTACTTGTTTGATGTTTATCTCATGGGGCCATCTGGTATCCCTGTCAGATATTACAGCAAAGTTGTAAAGACCAGGAAAAAGTGCTGAGCGTTCTTTAAAAGATGATTTGTAGTGAGCGAATGAAGAATAARAATCCAAAGCTATGTCAAACCCAAGTCTCAGTTGTACAGCTTAAAATACGCTGAGGCCTAAAAAGAAAAAACTGTAAAGCCATGAGATTCTGGAGAGGTGTCATCCTAGTCATCTTAGTTGTCTAGATCRTTACACTTACATTTGCATCCCTCCTGTATAAGATGGTCTCTCAGCTGTTTCATTCAGAGATCAAAAACAGCTGTGAAACAAACCCAGACACACAAAAATAAAGTACCCACAATGGGACTCATGAGAAATCAATTGATTACCTAAAATGCGTGAGAAATCCAACAYAAAAGTGATGGCAAATGCAACCCAAAGAGCACGCATCATTATCCTGGAGTCTCACGGTTTCCCACTTTGTGTAACTCCMTCACCTAAAAAGGAACTTAGAGACCCTATAAGCCAAACGGGATTTCCCTGCTACTTTAACAGTTTACTGGGGGGAAAAAAAAAAAAAAAAAAAAAAAAAAAAAAAAAAAAAAAAAAAAAAAGAAAAAAAAAAGAAAAAGAGAGAAAAAAAAGGGCTGTAGAACTGATGTCAGCCTGGCACAGCTTGAATAAAACAGGCTCAAACACTCCCTCCCCAGTACCTTAGGTTTGCTTTGCTCTCAGTCCCACAAACTGTTCTCAGTGAGAGACACATGAAGTTCAAGTCAGCACCTGGTTCTGGACCCCACTCTGGTGCCTCTGCGGGCAAACAGGAACACAGCACTTCGGTTCTGCCCTTTGGGAAAAGGTTCGAGTAAAGAATCCTGGCATGGGAAAGAGGCCTGYTCCTCTCTGGCATCTGAGATCAACCCACATCTATCCCCGCGTGATTCCCAAGTGCAACAACTCGTTCTTTACATCCTCAGCCCAAACTATTTCTATGAATGTGTTCCTTTAGGAAAAAGTAAATGTGATTCTTATTAAATATTGAGAGAGAAATATTTGTAGTAAAAACCTTGACAAACATGTTTTTTTGCTGTCTTGATTTCCTTGATTACCTTTTTAGATGACACACAAGAGAAGGCAGGAAAATTATTTGAAAGGATTAAAAGTCTTCATCCAAACTTATACTCAGTTTCAATTATCAGCAGAAAGGACTTTGCTCGTRGCACGTCTGGAATTTACATGTACAGAGATGTGATAGATTCACCGAGCCAGAGGTTGCCAGGGAAATCTGACCTGCTGCAACCCTTCTCTGCAATTACATTAGGCAGAGATGTAAATTATTAATTCCACTGTTGCACATTGCAGCTACTTGCAGGGCAGGATCACGAAGGTTTTTGCTTACTTACAGTAATTTACCCCCAGGCATGTTTGGAGGCGCCCTGTGAGGACTCCAGTGCCTTTGTGCCAGGCACCACCCACACACAGAGGCCGACGCTCCTGCTCCGGGGTTACAGCACTGCGCTGGGGCAGCAGCCTGCGCAGCCCCGCGCGGCGGGGACGTGCTGACCGCAGCGGAGCAGCTGCGGCTCCGCGCGGGCTCCGCTGCTCCCGCCTCCGGCAGCGCTCCTCGTGGCTCACCACGGCGCTGGCAGCCGCAGCGCCCGCTCCCCAGCGCCGGCCTTCCCCCCGCCCGGCTCCTGCCAAGGACAGCCGGAGCTCGAGAGGGATGACCCTGCTGACAGCAGCAGAGGTCATGTCCACTTGGAAAGCTCAGTGTTTTCTTCTGCCTTCCTCTTTAATTTGAGGCATTTATATTCTGGATGAACTTGCTTGGATGCCCTACAAATGACTGTAATAACAACCAGAATAACAACAACAGAGAAGGAACAAGAAGATCTGTTTAGCTGCAGCTACCATACACGGTTCATCCTCTGCCCTCGGCCTGTCAGAACACCAACCACAGGGTTTGCTCTCTGTGCACAAACATCACAATGTCACTTGGAGGAGGAGGGCACATTTCTACCCTGCCCSATACCAGTGCTCCTACTGAAGGACGCCCTTGAGGACAGAGGCAGCTGAAGCCTTCCTGGCTGAGCTACCAGTGACGTCTTGACAAGGGAAGGGGTGGAAGGGCAGCAGTGCAGGAGGCGGTGATAGAGAGGGAGAGGCAATGCATGAGCAACAAGYGCATGCAGTGTGGCAGCAGTGGAAAATCAGTCAGGATCTGGAGGGAAGGTGCTGAGGTCTGGAGAATCCAGCAGGATTCRCCTCCTTCCACTCCTTTAGAAAAGGCCCCGTGCTCAGGAGCTTGGCTGTAAAGTGGAACATGATTTTCTGTCAGAACCCATCTCGTCTAATCGCAGGGCAAGCAACCTGCCCTCGAGGCAGCGGCCCGCTTGGCTTACCCGYGGAGCCAGCCGTGCTCGCCGGCAGAGAGGCCAGGAACAGCAGGAACGTTCCTCTCCACTGCTCYTTATGCTGCAGTTCCCCTCCGTGCATTAGACATGAAAACTACTGTCAGGTCACTCGTGCCCAAACCTTGCTACGAGGCAGCTCTTGGGCAYGCTGGTTTTCTTAAAGCAAGGTGACTGCTCTCCTAACAGCGAGGTATCCGAGGCTTGTCATAACCACATMAAGGATCTGTGCTAAACCATCGGTGGTTTTTCTGCCCTGCTGCTGCTGGCTGCAGAGCTCCTCACTGCTCAGGAACCTTTCTTTTCCCCCCCCCTCTTCCAAACTGTTTGACATCTGGATGACTTAAGCCCTCAATGGATATATCAGGCCAAGAGATTCATCCCAGTGTTCAGTGGTTGGTGCCAGCTTTGGCGTGTTTCCAGTCATGGCATCTCAGGTCTCATGACAGCCGAGAGGTCAGTCTGGGGTCCCGCGCTGCAGTACTGCCCCTCCGCTAAGGCCCCTCTCCACACGGGACGGGGCGAGGGGAGCGGCAAGGGCAGGGAGCAACGTGAACAGACCAGACAGCACAGGGCAGGGCTGCGTCTCACAAACCACCGTGCGGAATCACGAGAAAAAGGAGKCTAAACCAGCAGAACAATGAAGCAGAGGCCTGTAGGCCACAAATCAGTACAGCGAGGGGCTCYTCAGGACAGCTTTCCAGGACTTCATACAGCCGCTGCTGCTGGGACCTGGAGTGTTACTCGCACGGCAATAACTGTGCAAGTTACACCCTAGGAAAGACACTGCTACCCAGGCAGGAGCCCCTGCCCCTCGATTCAAGGGCAGGTGGCATTTATGAGTTAACACTGACATCTCGAGAGTCTTTTGTCCTTTTTTCCCCCCACTCTTACATTTAACTGCCCCTCCCTAACACTGCATTTACTGTGGTTAACTGACCATTATTCCCCATCTCCACTACTAAAAATTTCCTGAGAAATGTAGCTACCCTTCCAGATGGGCCTAGTATTCTAAGAAACTGTTTGTTTTTTTTTAAAAAAAAATCTCTTTACAAATCCACCAGAAACGCAGTTACAGCTTTGAGCAAAACATATATATATTTTGGCTAATGCCTTCCCACTCTGCAAACTTGCTTCCAGCTTAAGCTGCATGTTAAACACTGTCTCGTTATCCTGGCCCCAGGTGCTGGACTGAAATTCAACTCACTCCTTGCTTTCAAAGACATAGAGCAGATATGTTTGYGTACATTTATGTACACTGTTCCCATTCTCATTTTTGTTACAATTGCTGTTTTTGGCAGAGRAGAGATCATAAACTGCAGTGAAACATCCTGGCCAAATGCATCCTTGAGCAAGGCTTAACACACAGTTTTAGGAGCCATGGATGATGAGTTCTGATGCCAAACCCAAACCACAAGTCCACCCCAAAATACCCAAGGTTTCCAGGTGCTGTTTAAGCACCTGAAGGTCTCAGGGATTTGGAGAGAAGGGATGAGGATGCCGGGGGGCAGTAGGGCCAGGTCCCACTGCAGGCACCCACTCGGCCCCTTTCACACCACTTATCCCATGTGGATATTTCAGCACATTTAACAAGCCAAGCAGCCTGCTCATAAAGYGCTTAAAGCAGAGTGAGTAGAAGGATCTAAACTGCTCACCAGCTTACTAGCCCCTACAAACACACACATGTGCACCAGGCTTCTTGAAAGTATCAATCAAGAAAGCCTAACCCTGAGCAAGGAGCGGGAAACAACACCCTAGAGACAACCCGGGAGATCTTTCACACATGAAAAACGCACAGACACACCTGGGAAGAACAAACTTGTCAGGCTGAGTCTTCTGTATTTCAGGGAGCAATGAAGCTACCAACACCTCCAGGGTCTCAGGGGGCTTTGAGGGGGCTTGCAGCATGGGGATAAGTCCTGCTCATCCCACAGCAGTAACTCTGCTATTCACCGCAGTGGAGCCAAGGCTTCATATCCCAATGCTTTAGCCACTGAAGCACTATAATTAATACACACTGATTCCTTCATTTACTCTTTCCCATCYTCACCACGCAGCCAGCAGCCGTGTGCACAAGCTGTATGAGCCCATTAGAAAGCCAAGGGCTTGGCAGCCTCCGTGGGAGATCAGTGTCACCACTTGGAGGCAGCTTAAACATAGCACCCCTGACAATAGGGATTGTTAGAAGCAGGAACTAGGCTTGCTTACAGTGATGGTCTGCATCCTGGCTGCACACGAGGGTAAGATTTAGGATTCTTTCTGGTCTTTTCTTTAARTATAGAAGCAAGCAAACAAAGAAAACAAACATTAAGAACTGACTATCCGTGCTCAGTGCCTTTGAGGACAACACAGTGTTATTTATTTATTTASGTCAACCCAATAATGCCAGATTTGTGTTCAGGGAGCCGGTTTCGCACGCGGGCCAAGCCCTCTGCCTTTGTGATGTGGCACAAGCCCGCGGGAGCCGCCACGCCGCCGGGAGGACCGCGCGCCGGCTGCTCGGCTCGCGCGGAGCGACCGCAGAGCGGCAGGGCCTTCCGAAGGGCTTTGCACGCTGCACCCCTGCTCGCGCTGGAGCTTGGCACGCTGTCCCCAAGTCAATGAAACCGCACCACTCACAGCTGCTAACAATCTGAACCATAATGTTTTCCTCTCTAGTCATACTTATGCAAAGCAGGGTGAGAAGGGGTGAAGGAAGAAACATGCTACTTTTGTAGCAACTATCTTAGCCACATCATTCTCCGGTACTGATATTCACCCATTTGGAATATCCGGAAAACAAAAGAATCAAGGTTTCTTTTTGTCCCAGAATGGCTACGTAGCTACTTTGGAAGGTAAAATCATTTGTTACTACAAAAACACAAGCACTCAATAGCTTAAAAAGCAGACTGTTTACTTTGTCCACAATGAAACTTCTCTAGAAAACTATGGTGTGGTATCAGAACCCCCTTTCAAACAGCTTTCATTTGCAGTGTAGAACATATGCATGGTTCTTGAAGAAAGGACTCAAAGACKGAGTTGAAAGCTGGTCCTGCATATGCAAAGAGTCCGTAAATCTATAGTTCCAAGCAGCACAATAAAGTAAAAATCAACAAATCACATTGGGCAGTGTTAGCTTTGACTAGTACAACTGATAATTGCATTATCTTAATAGTCTGAATCTCAGAAATTGGCAGCAAACTTAATATTTCATCTATCTGGACAAAATTGTTCTCTGCCTCCAGGGCACTGTTGTTTATTTGCCYCAACGCTGTTAATTAAATCTCACTAGGTATTCAGAAAATGTGTGGTAGTAGAACTGATCAGCCAAAACATACCAAACATTCTTCTCCAGGGGCTTTGAGTAGCAATTCATTTATTTAAATGGTTCTTTCGCAACATCCTTTGGCTACACTGTCCCTCCTACTAGATTCTTCCAAGGRTAAAGAATTACATCTTATTGTCACATTAGCCACCTCCTCCCCACCTCACCTTCAKCAATGTATTCATATAGTTATATTCCATTTAGGCCAGGCAGTTCATAMTAAAATAACTCTTCTCTGCTAAAGAAAAGGGTGTTTAGAGCAATGGCAAGGCACAACAACAGCCAACAGTTCAACTGTAAGCATGCTCACGTCCCACTGGTAAAGCTGATAGAGGCAAGTAAATGAAAAKCAGAAATGGAAAGATTGGATCCTAAATGGAGGCGAGGGAGGAAGCTGCAGAGCTCCATCCATCACCCCCATGGAGCAAGGAGCAGATCTGTTCCTCGAGCTCTGTGGGGCAGGAAAGCGGCTCATTCGCAGGCCATGGGGAACCCATCTCTCTCTCCCGAGAGACTCGCAGGCCTTGGCAGCCTCCTCCTCTTCCTCGCACCTTTTCCGTGCTGCAGGAGCAGGGGTCCCTGGGCACGTTCTCCAGCACAGCGCGCCCAGCGGAGCGCTTGGAGCGGCTGCCGGCCGTGCAGGCAGCGCCGGGCAAACAGGCGGCCAGCACGACGAGGGAGCCCCGCGCGCGGCGGCACCTCCAGCCCCTTCCTGTGCCCGGGAACCGGCCCGCGTCCTCGCTTCCATCGCGGACCACGCTGCAGAGCGCTGCCCAGGGGATACGCAAGGGCTGGATACCAGCTCGAGATCAGGATCAGAATCCTCTCTCCTCCACAACGTGCAACTCGCCCGTAAGCAGAGGTTTTCATTTAACCTCTCACAGCGTAAGGGGTTACTCAAAATGCAGCTTGGATTTAAGCCCTGGTTGCTTTGGTCCCGGCCAGTAACCAAATCTTTTTAAAATCAGTTAAAAACAGTTAAAGGAAGTGGTGAAAGGTTGATTATATATTTTTAATAACAGTGAAATGGATTGACTAGTAGGGATCTGGGTTGAGCCACCTTTTTACGGTACGTCCCTTTAGGCCACACCATTGATGTTAAGGGGCCTCTAGGCAATAAYGTTACAATATGTGTGGTGGACACCTATTACTTATGCTCAGTTCCAAGTAAGAGAATCATTTTACCATTAGGTGGCACCAGAGAATATCTTAACATTTAACACAAAGAATCATTAGAACTGAAATCTGGAACAGTCTTAAAGCAGATGCAGAATCTAAATGAAAAAAAGTCATATAATGTTCTGGACTATTCATATGAGCACTCTAATTACTTGACTGTATGTGATAGCTCATCAGAATGAGAGTTATGGTTAAATCCATGATTTCTCCATTAGCAAGATTTTTCTTATTCTTAATCAAACATGAAAAGGATTTAAATGCAAAACTGTCACAGTTGGATTTTAATTAGATGAGTTCTTGTCGTGTTTTATCTCACTGTAAAGAGAAGCATATTTCTGCGCAGACAATTCCAAGTGTAGGCTACTAAAACCCAACAAGAAAAGAAAACAAACACGAAGCAAGACAYAGACAGAGACCCTTTCAAGAGAAGAGTCCCTGTGCATATCTGGTACAATTCCAGCTACATCTACGAATAATTTACCAGCTAATGACCTCTTTTCTGTTTATGAAATACTTTTAAGAATAGCAAGGCAGGACATAAGCAGTAGCCATATGTTTCTTCTCGAATTCCAGCTAGACAAATGACCTGAAAATTGCCGTTGCGAGAACTTCTAAAACATATGGCTAAGCACAGAGAATTTGTTAACTTCTTGTGCCAGATCCAAAAGTTTCCAATTATCAACAAAAGATGGCATACCAGCCCAATTATGCTTGATATATTCCAGTCCGGACAGATTCCAAATAACCATAGCTGTGTGGGTGTATGTGGTTTGAAATAACAGGAATCAGTGAAAAATGTGTAAATAAAAAAAAAAACGGACCATTTACATATCACATCCAGACAACTGCATCCCAGTGAGCTCAATGTGCTTTCAACAGGAAGCAGGAATTTTTAGGCATTTTACCAATGCTCATTTCAAGCCATCATAAACTATTAGAGGTCCGTTTACTTTCCAGCATTACAGAAGACTCCTACAACAGCTTATTTATTTCATTTGTCAACAGAATGGAAAAAATGCTTCTTACATAAGACGATAAAAATGTACCAAATCTTTTTCAATTACATTTTTAAAATGATTAATTGCAGATGGGTTTTGAAGGCAACGTCCTCGCAGTGCTGGATAAACACGAGGCTACAATTAACAGTCAGAACACTGGTACATTATGCACATTACAGATACATCTGACTAAGCAACTGGGTCTGATCCCACATTCTTACTCACGGGAATAGACAGACACAGAATCTGTAAACAAATCTGTGTTTTCTTACTATGCCTTACCCAAAGAGCCTCTAAGCACTGACAGTAAGAGACACAAAGAACRAACTGTTGGTATGGTCACAACAAAGACCCACATCTCATAGAGCTGCTAAGAAAAAAAAAATAAAGGAAGAACTAACATCACATTTGTACATCAATCTATTTCACAGGCATACACTGAAATTATTCTCATCTCCTCCTAGGAGTTATATCAACTCTGTAAAGGATCAGCCCCGTTGCACTCTCAGAGCACGGATCCAGCCCAATGAGAGACCCTTCAATAAGTGTTTTCSTGGCTAATTTTAGTTTTAGTCACTTATCTTGCAAGGAATATAAAGACCTACAGGCCTTTCCATATTGCATTTATATTTGAATCCAATGTGTTGAAGATAAGCCACTGCTTAAGTCCTTTATACTTTGCTTCCAACTATGGAAGTGTTCTAAGGCTTAAGCCACMGCTGACAGCAACACGTACTAAAGACGACACGTCAGAGGCAAGTGAGACCCCGAGGTGCTTGCCCGCTCAGCAGCCGCAGCCCTGCAGCCACTCCTCACGTGCGGAGGGGCTCCACACTCCGCACCACCTACCAGAGCCCAGCTCGCTGCCCTCACCATCCYGGCAGCTTGCTGCCGCTGAAGGCGGCTGCTCCAACCGGGCCACTCGCTGAAGGAAAAGCCTAGAGCGGGAAAACAAACAAACAGAATCGCTCCCTCCACCAGCGTCGCGATGGAGCAAAAACAAAGCCTGGGAGATGTCAGCACYTCATCCTCAAGGTTTTCATCCACTCAAGTTCAGCATAAGGAAAGCTGTTCCATTCTCACTGTAATCAAATGAAAATTGAGAGAAAGTCACAAAATCCTGAGAGGCTAAAATGTGCATACAACCCCCCGCCCCCCAAAAGTCCTAAAGGAGCCCAGAAATACAGTCTTTTCTTAATGCTCAATTTTCACTTCTGTGATGTGGAATCAGTTTTAGCCATCTACCATTTACTGTTATGGGGAAAAAAAGGCAGCTTTTTAATTCCTCTCTTCCCCTAGCCCCCTACCCCCTTCCCCCCCCAAAAAAAAAAAAAAAATCTGCCCAATCTGATTAACTTGACATAAACAGTTACATTCTAGACCTTTCAATACAGTCAATTCAAGCAATAAAGGTCATTCTGATGTTTGCTACCTCTGTGATACCTGAATGTTGATAAATGATGCATTTCTCCCAGACAGAGATTATTGCCATTCCTTATCAGACCAAATAAAATTTGGCAACGTTCAGAGGAATTTCCAATATTAACCCACCTGTAAACTAAAGAAAACATGTTCTCATAGCTCAGGAATCACAGCCATGGCAGCTCATTTGTAAGACAGGAATGTTGATTGTGCAACTCAATCTGGTATGAGCACATGGAGCTTTTTCAATGATTAGCTATTGTTTTATCAGTTTCATGAGACAAAAAGAAGTGTTTTCACCCAAACTGATGGCAACTAGTGACAATGCTTCATCAGCACTAGAATCCATACCAGTAAACAGTATTACCTTCCCCTCCACCAACCAAACCATGGTAGAAGTATTCAGACAACTCTCAGGAATCAAGCCATCAGTTTCTAAATAAAAGAGCAACAATCCACACATCAAAACTCTAGTCCCCACTACACAGTTTACTCCAACTATAAAACCTGGACACTCTCAGGCTTCCATCAAGCAAGAGCCAAATACACATATTTTCTGGCTCTTCATCTTGTTGTGGATTGAGCTTTCTCCCTGGAGCACTTTGTTTCACATGTTACACATTAAACTACRCAACTCCATCTCAGAAAGGCACTTAAGCAGACGCATTATTTCAAGCACATTAGTAAGCTTATTGATTTTGATGAACCTGTTTCTGTGCTTAATGCCTAATTTGTATGCCTTTATGCCCTAGCATCTTCCTAATTTCTTGTGCTCTAAACTTAGCTGAATGATTGTAGATAGTATCTATCTTTGCATCAAGAAATATGTATGTGTGACCAGTTTTACCTTCTCTTATGTTTTAGAATGGTTTTGCCTGAATCTATTTGCCCACTTGCTATTGAACAGACATTGCTATCCTGGCACTACATGGAGTCCGTCACGGGGCTTTGGGYCCTGCCTACCAGCTCTCCCGAGCAGCACAGCATTTACACAGGAGCCTCTTGCCTGCCCTCTCCAAGGGGACTCACGCAGTCTCTGCACCTGTGCTTAGCCTCACTGCAGTTACTGCAGACGTGCTGGAGTGTTATTTGTCCCTTGCRCTGTATTTCTAGACTCCATGTGAACAACCACAGGTCCCACTTGCTCCYGCTTCAAGCCTCAAACTCCCTTAGYATATTCACCACTTCTCACTCCAAGCGAGTTCAGGAAGGATATAGGTTAGGGAAGGAAGCTTAACTTAGCATCCRGCATCTGTGTGCAAACCGCTGTACTGCATGTCTCAGCGCTGCTTTCCTAAATCACTTTCCCACATCGTGGTGCTCTTCAATTCCATCTGCTCGCAGCATCTGTTTGTTTCTTCTGCAGGACAGCAGTGGAGAAGAGTCCTGCACTTGGCTGGTTGCGATCAATGRGGCACCCCTTAATCTTAATGTGGTTCAGTGGTTTCAGCCACAGTTTCATACTAGATATTTAAAGACTGGCAGAGGTAGATAAGACACACAAATTCCATTTCAGTATAAAATGCATAACTAATTTTCTTAGAGCAAATGTACAAAACTCCCACAACTATTTAAGTTAATAATTAAGAGACCTTTCCAAGGTTAACCAAGTCAAGTTAGTGATTCATCTTAGAGCATGCATACTAGAATTATAAAGACATGGAACACTAATTGTTTTGTGTTACCATACACTGCTCTTATATACGTATATAATTGCAAACCCAAGCAAGATACGAATACAGAAAATTAAAATATTGCTAAACACTTTGTTAGTTAGTGAAAACAACAAAAATGCTGTGAGCCACATGCTTTGAAGCTATCCAAGCCTCTCAGTGCCCCTTGGAYTGCTAGGGAAAACATAGCTGCATATCTGAAATTATTCTGGTGACTGCAAAATTTCCTTCAGACACTATGCCATTCATTCAGATGGGAAACACCACACTTGCACATGTAAAAATATATTTGCAAAGTTACTCCTAACCTTCTGTCTTGTATGGTTCACTGTGAATTGACTGATAGTCCTACCCAGTACCTGCCAAAAATGCTCAAAAGCAAATTTAGATGAAGCCCAGTATTACCTGCAGCTTTGCAGAAACACCAAAAGCCAACCAACAAGGGGAAAAAAATAAGCAAGCACTTTTGGTGGCTCTAAGAGAAACTAGGTATTTGATTCCTATTGTAAATGAGTAGAAATTAAGTGCCCAATTCCATTTGCTGGAAAAATTTACCTCTCTTTCTCTCTTTTTTTTAAATATACTCATCTACACATACTAAATTGAGACTGACAATAAAGCAGTCGTCATCATCATCATCTTCAGGTCAGCATTTTGGAAAGCAAGTCTCCTGCCTTTTTTGCTGCCAAAAGGCTGCTCAGCACAAGTACAGAACACGAGTGTGGCCAGCCTTAGAGCAGGCGATGATTTATTTGATACCAGCTGATGGAACRGGC
This sequence comes from Eudromia elegans, assembly GCA_003342815.1. NCBI lineage: Eukaryota > Metazoa > Chordata > Aves > Tinamiformes > Tinamidae > Eudromia > Eudromia elegans. The sequence goes on along the minus strand of PTEX01000052.1, from coordinate 3,653,201 downwards.
AGCTCCAGGGGACGGACCCTTTGCTGCCTTCTCTACACTGTAAATCACCCTTTCCTCCCGCACTCAACTCTCCCCAGGCCCCCATGTATTGGCACCAGGAAGCGTTATGCAGCACAGGAGAAGAGAAACAGCTTCTCTCAGCACAGCRGGGACAGTATTTCCCCAAAAGACAGGGGCATCAGCAACTCGCCCCCTGGGGGTCACCCCCTAGGGCCTATGCTCAGCCACGCAGCACCCACACACAACATCCGCCCTCACAACCCACCAGGCACCCGCCTGGGAAACGCCAGGCTCCAGAGGAAGAGAAACACACGAGCCCTGCAGCCCACCTTACAAAGAAGAGATGGAAACAAGAAACAGCAGAGACGCAGAGCAGATACTGGAACAAGTTTCTAAGAAGGCCTTTTCTGAACATCTAAAGCACAAAAAAAAAAAAAAAAGGCTGTCAAGAACTTAACACGGCATGTCATCTCTCAGGAAGCAGAGAATGTGGTATAACTTGGAGCAGTCGGAAGATAAGCCTTCCACAAAGTTGTGCAGAGCAGTCTTCAAAGTGGGGTCTGAAGCTGGAGGTCTGAATAAGTTTTTCTAGAAGACTACCACACGACAACTGATAAAGCAAATTAGCAGTAACGTAGCAATGACTCTTCATGACTATACTACCCACCCATTCCCYATGTTTGGTACCCTGGCTAGCAACATCAGCTCCTAGCAAAACAAGCTTTCCAAAGAATTCATTTCTACTAGGGAAGAATATAGTACCATATCAATTAGAACAGAAAACAGTGTCAGGTATTATAACACTTGAACATCAAGACTGCTATGCAGTTGTTTTTCTCCCCCATCTTTGAAGAAATTAAGACTCAATCATTTTAATCTCTGCTAGTCTGGGATTCAGTTTCAACATCTCCCCACACCCCAGCCATAAGGCTATTTACGTCCCTTCCTTATACAATATTTATTATAAGGCTAAAGGGCTGAGGATGCACAAAGGTAACAAAGAAATATTTCWTTATATACCTAAAKTTGAAGTTATAAGAGAAGCCTACARCATTCCAACTCATAACTAACAATTCAATAGACTCACAGGAGCATTGAAAAAACTACCCAAACTCACCTGCTCAGTCTGCCCCCGAAGTGCTCTTGCACCATTATCCTTTTACATGTAGCTCCTGTGTTTAATAATATAACACACATTCCTACGGATTTTTTCCTCTTGCTAATAACTTTCTACAGATACAGTTGTTATTTTTACACAATACAATCGTTATCACAGAGGTCCTCAAAGCTCTCACTTCACAMAGATTTCTCTTTTAGAATTGACAGTTTTGAGAATAAGCATAATTAGATACTTACTAAGGAAACTAGAGATCACGCTCCACACTCCTGTCAAAGAATATTTGTTACACTCCAAGACTCAAACATTTATCTGCTACACATGCAAATTCATTTACTTCAACGGGTCTACGTAAATATTCCCAAGAGCAAAATATTTTTSTTCACATCCCCTGAAGTTTTTGGGCATTTACAGTCACTAACCTGATAAAACACGTTTACAGACTCGCGTTAGGAATGWAATTCAGGCATTTCAATGCTTCCTGTCTCTGCCTCGATGGACTAGTAAACTTCACTTCAACAGTATAGTTACATTAACCTAGCTTTTCTTGCTATTACTATTATGTTTTTCTTTCTTCTGAGTGCTGTGAGTCATTTCCTTAAATGGTTGCTGGTTTGGCTGCAGTCTTTAGCTAGTAAGAACTGCTCCTCCTCCCTTGCACTTGTAGTTTCAATCCCACTCTGTGCTAGAGCCATTTTTCTATCCCACCGTCTTTATCCGGGGTATTTTTGTTGAAGGTAAGCCTTCACCTGATGCCAGTCACCTAAGCCCAGCCATCAGCAGAGCCTCCCCAAAGCCCTACCAATCGACACCTCTTGAGGGACTTGGCGCTCTGATAAAGCCCTTGCAGATGATTAGCAGCTTCCCGTGTGTTTAAAAATACATGATTGTACCGGGAATAAATGGAAAGAATCTTCACAGATAGCTATGTAAAGACTTTTACACATTTTAATAGCTTGACCAGTCTTCTACATATCCCTAAAGCCTAGGGAGAAAAAARGAAAAACCCACAAAGAAACAAGAGCAGCATTACACAAAGTCTTTGACTTCCCAAAGGCAAATAATTCATTTTTTAAATCTCTTTCTCTATTGTATCATACATAAAACTAATTAAGCAAATTCTTAATATATCCTTTCAGATAAGGAAAAAAATCCTGTATTTAAAAAGGTAGTTGCTGAGGAGACCAGGTGATCGTTTCTTGTACCATCTTTGAACCATCTGGATTCATGACTGTTCCTGCTGCTCAGGTAGCTCCTGGTGAGGGTAGACATTAAAATACTCTGGAATAGTATAAAATACTGAACAGCATTCCATAAATAAAAGTGCCTGCTTCATAGAAATGTTAGAGAGAAAAGAGAAAACACCTGATCAGTGCAGGCAGTGGGTAACACGGAGGGCGAACGTGTTCTACCCCACTGCCAGGCGGATGCAGTGCCCAGAGCAGGGCCGCYGGTCCCCCCGACCCGACCCTCCCCTGGGGCATGCTGGGGGCTCCTGCAGCGCACAGCCCAGCGGCACCCGCAGGCCGGCCGAACCAGCGCGCCGAGATCACAGCCGCGCCGCAGCCTGCTCCCTTTCCCGTCATGGCCCCTGTCTCATATAGGTGCCCTGAAGTGATTTTACCAACAACCTAATCGCTAGATGACTGCTCTTAGTAAGCCCGATACACTGAATGAGGAGAAACCTTCACCTCTCCCATTCCGGAGTTTGATAGGAAAATTATTCCATCACACTGCACATACAACACAGTCTGAGCTAGAAGACATCGGGACTGCTCTCAGGCATCCATACAAGGCACTGTGGCTGAATAAAGCTTTCCATACAGCTATATTGAGAGGTATTATGCTGAAAATTTGGTAATAGATAAGCAAGTGCAAAAATTAAAGAATTTAATCTCCTAGAAAATTCCCCCTGTTCCAAACTGTTACAGTTTCAAACTAAATATTCTGCAACACAGTGCAAAGAAATCATGAAAGAAAAAAGTTGTTTTAATGTATTAGCTCCTTAGTGCTTTCAACGACGAGGCAGTTTCTCTGTGTCTTTGGGGCTACTTGTCTATYATCTTATAAGGACAAGAGATCTGCTGCTCTTGTAGCTAGCTGTGTTTTGAAATCCATGGATCTTTTGTCCTACTTCCTTTAACAAAGTTTATTATGACTTCAAAAACATAATAAGAAATCACGCAAGGCAGGCATCTTTAATTAAAAGCAGAAAAGTTGCTTAACAGTAGAAGAAGGAAAATGAATCAAATAAAAGCTAAAAATAGGTCCTTTCTTATCCCTGGAGTTTGTGTTCCAGGGAAATTCTTTTTCCCCTTAAGTGCTGTATTTTTACTTTCCTTCCCACTCCTTAAAGTCCTCAGGCTGAYCCCTGGAAAGCCACCTCCACAGCACCCTGCATTACTGAAAAGCACAACCTAGTAGTTCATCYGTCACCAGCATCACCCATAACATTTCAGTCCATGTTAAATAGCCTAAAAAAAGTCTTTAGTACTGACATTTGGCCATTGAGCAGTCCAAGCTCATTTTCAGGAATTAAGGACAACCAGCTACTTACAGATATCTGCATTAAAACAACCACACAAAAMCAACAACAATATACTCAAACACCTGAGAGCAGCTGTGCAACCTGGACATAGTCCCACACAACCTGAGCAGAACAGGGTGCTGATACCAGCTCCCATCTATGCTCCCAGGCAGATGGAGACGATGAACCAGGTCCCATGTCCATCCAGGGAACACCAGAGAAGTAAACAGGACATCAGCCATCAATAAAAAAGAAACAGAAAGAAACCAGCCATCAATAAGAAAGAAACAGAATCCAACCAAGAGAGCAACCTGAAGACAAAAACACAAAGGGCATTGGCCAAAGCAACAGCCTCTCCTCCCAGCTAAGCTTAAATGGAGCTCCCGCAGCCATGGGAAGTGGGTGGAAAGGGGAGCCCCAGGTGAGGCTAGTTTGGGTAATTAAAATATTAAAACATATCAGCTCTTATCAGGGGGGAAAAAAAAAAAAAGAAAAGAAAAAGAAAAAAGCATTTTCCTGACAGATTTCGGGCAGATAACCTAACTAGCTRCTGGCTTTTATTCCTTCTGTGGAAATGTATGAATTACACCTGCCCCTCAAAACAACATGGAGCCCTTGACTGACAGGGAATTTTACAATTTACAAAGTCTGTAAAGCAGACTTTTCCATAGCTGATACAGCATTCCAATAATTTAATAAATCTCATTTGCTGATACAAATAAACAGTTATTAATGATGCAGGGTGCTAAAAATGCACATGTTTGCAAAACAAAAGTGCTTGGAACATKAGTAAAAGAAGGTTGATACATTTAGAACTTCACTCCAGAAAACAACACACATGCAGGTTTACACACACACTGTCTGAATTCGATTAGGCACAGAATTTGCCACAGAAAATCCTCAAAATTAACCACCCCCAAAATACTTTGCACTGAGTTTGATTCCCTTGAACTTAATAAAGTGAAATTAAGGGTTAATTAAACATGCACAGCAGGTTCTTCTTATCACACAGTTTGCAAAATCRTAAGTCTTCTGTTTTGCAATAAGAGCATCGAATGAAACAGCAGTTGGGGTTGGAAAGCACCGCTGGAGGGCATCTCTTCCAACCGCCACTCAAAACGGCACCAACCCAGATCAAGTCACGCAGGGCCTTGGTCAGTGATGTTCTGAATATCCCCATGCCCTTTTTCTACTCTTCTGTCAAAACTCTAAGAGGAAAATATGTGATATTAAAACCTAAATTAAAAAATCACTATACATGAACTGCACTTACCTTGCAAAACATTTCTCATTTCACAACTATTTAATCTTTTAGTAAGATGATCAGTTTAGTCATGTGCRTTCTCCCCCAACCGGTCTGAACGGACAGGAAGGTCACTGTACAGTCACATACCAGACACTCATGCTATGGCACAAAGGACAAAGCTTCRGGAGGCAGGAGCACGGATTCCGGCATCGCTCCGGTAAACCCGTGCTCACCCTGTCCCTGTCAGGAAAGCATGAAAACCGGCACACGGAAACACACAGGTGCACCGGATTTGATATTTCTGGAAACTCAGATCGTCTGTGAAAAGCATACAGTCACCTACTTACCAGCGTTCAAACTACAAAATATGTTCCGGAAGGCCATAATAAAAAAGTGTCCACATGTTCAGTCTAAAGACTGATGTTGGAAAAGGTCAAGATGACAAAACACACACCTTGATAAAGACACTGTCCTGCCTGTCATTTGAGACTGATTGGGGTAAAATAGAGAGAGTGTGAACCACCTAAAAATCACCCATGAAAATTACAGTTGAACTAAGGATTTTCAGAAGAGGAGTCATTTTTCCTAATTCAGGAAGACTTTTTTCAAGTTTCACAAGTCAATCTCTTTTCCTCATAAGTATAGAATATGGTGATGAAATCCAGGATTTAGTTYTAAATCCTAATTTATTGGAAACACTACAAAATAGTTATTGTAATTTACAGTTAAACAAAAAAGTTTCTTTGACAGCAACACAGAATATTATCTGACATGCCAATGAGATTCCCGGTGGAATACTGATGATCTCAGCCTTTTTGGYTCCTTATAGTGACATCTCCAACTACAACGCTATTATTTATTAATTACTCTTCTTAGAGATAAGGCTGTATCGACATATTTTCCCTCATTGGTAATATTTAATCTTTCTTTTTAGCTGGTTTCTAATTGGGTTTAGGATGTGGCTCTATATACCTTGCCTTTCCAGAATAGAGAGGCACTCTTTTGAGACAACCAGTAGAATTCCCAAGRGTGAAAACATACATTTCTGAGATTAATACTTTAGTTTCTTATTCTCCTAACACTTCAGCTAAGACAAGACTACCACAGACCTTTGGCTGTTTCTCTTTTGTTGAAAAGTCTTACAGACTAAGGTATGTAACACAATAAACAACAGTATGCAGATTGCAGACTGAATGCTACCCAATGCTGGTAAGACATTCTGGACCATCAGTTAGTCTTCTAATTTGGCTGTTGCTAGGTCCTCTAGTTTTCTGTCAGGCTCGCCAAGGCTGTACTTTGTGGCTGCTCACTCTCACCGGCATCACCGGCTTCCAGAAAATTCCYAGAAGGTGGGAGAGGTACCGGAAGAATGGAAAAAGTCAGACCTAGTGACTACCTTTATAAAAGGAGGAAAAGACATCACAAAATTATAGCTTAGGCAGTTTAACAACAGCACCCAGAAATATTCTGAGAAAAAAAAACCAAACAAAAGTTGTCAGATAAACCGGAACAGGTACCTAGGTACCTGTTAAGTGGTACCTAACTACCTGTTAAGTGAAAAGTAGTAAGAGAACTGAAAAACTGCTAGCATAAATAAATAAGAATAGATAAGAATATAAGCATAGAATAAATCCTGTCAGGCTAATAACGGCACCCTCTGCAGACAGAGGAGAAGCAGCAGCGGCTGTATCCGAGGTCATACACCAGGAGTTCAGCAAAGTTTAAATCCCATTTCCTGCAACATTCTGATTTGGTCTACACAGGATCAAGAGTGGGTGAAACAAAAACGGATAAAAAACCACCTTAACCCGGGATTGTTATCATTGTTCTACTCTCAAAATCGAAAGATTTATTAAATGGGGCTGTAATTTCTACTCTGTGTCCAGATTTCTTCAAGGCTTCATTGATGATTTTGGTGAGGAAATTGATACTATGCTTTTTAGAAGCATAAGGAAAAAATAGAGAAGGAGAGAGTACTACAAGCATGCTGAAACACAGCATTGGTGAAGAAAGAGATTAAAATAATGGGATAAAAGAGGAACTTGGATCAAAAAAAAAAAAAAAAAAAAAAAAAAAAAAGATGAAATTCAATAGAGACAAGCCCACGAGATCCTGCAGATCAAGATCTTTTCCAGAAATGCAGAAAATGACTTAAGGCTGAAATAAGTAAGAAGCGGCCAGGTAAAAGATGAGAACACTTAAGGAATGATCAGTACTTGATAAAAGTATTTCAAAAGCATAGAAACCTGAAACAAAGAAGAAATAACCCAGTCACCATGTCTGTAGTAGAGAGGACGAGAAATAACAGCCCTAAACTGCAATAAGAATAATTCAAGTTACTTATTAAGGGAAAAAAAAAATACTTCTTAATGGTAAGYGAAGCAGAGGAATTTCCTGGAGAGGTCATGGAGACCTCATCATCAGAAACTGTTAAGGACTGGATAAACAGATATCTGTCGGGAATTAACTCCGCATAGTTAAGAGATGGACTAGATGACCTTTTGAGATCTCTTTCAAATTTTCTTTTATTGTTCCACAATTAAGTAAAACTAAAAAGATGTATCAGAATCTCCCTAATCTTATGGCAGAAGAATTTGGGGGTGGGAATTTGAAGGGTGGAAATGTTTTTGTAACATCTGTGGAGGATCCCTTATTTATTTGCTGATGTGCCCCAACTACACCGTGCTTCAGGACATAGTGGCCAYATTATATTATGCTCAGTCACTGAAATTAGGGATACCTACTTGGAGAATACGGCCCTACAAAAATGAAAGCTAAAATATTATGGGCTGTTTCTTCTRCTAAATAAACAAATGCAATCAGTAAAGCCACTAGCAAAAGGCCATCAAAAGTGATAATTTTCACCAGCACCAGATCTCTCCTAAACAGCCATAACCAATTTTAATTTCTCCCTTGGCAAGCCCTCTCAGATACCACAGATCACTTCCAAGGATTCTCCTAGGCCTCCCATTGTTTCCAGCCACTCCTGAGATGTTCCTTTCGCACCACCTCAGAAAAACACAGATAAGTGCACTTTCCTTCATAATGGTGTTGTGAAGTGAACAGGTTCAGCCCCTGCTGCATTGATGACACGTTACATCGTGCTGCTCTTCTACTCACAGACRATCTCTGTATCTCACCCTTGGGGAGCGCTGAGAAGAGGCAATTTTTAGAGAAGATTCGGGTAAATCATGAATCTCCCTTAAAATCATAGGACCTATTCCAATGGGTCTTGCACAAGAGTTAACATACAGGCTGAGGAAAAAAAAAAAACCCAAAAAACTTGTCGTTTTTTATACAGCCATGCTTTTCTGAGATTTGCAGACTCTGTGTCTGTGAGGTAGGAAAAGGGACCAGGTTAAAAAAAAAAGAGAGAGCAAATGTAGCAAAATAGAATGGTATACCAAAATGAGGAAGATYCTGTTATTCTTTTCTTTGATCAAGCTGCTAGCCACACGAAAAKGGCCAACATAAGCTATGTGTGCCAAAATCAGCTTCATTTGACGTTCTCTCTAGCCACTTGATCTTCTATCTGCCAACTTCCTCCCATTTTCCCCATCTGAACCCACAATTAATATTATTCTAGCCATTAAAAGTGTGGTTTTCTACTTAGTTCATTTTCTGTGTAAAAGAGATTTTATTCTTCCGCTGCAATATACTGGTGAAATAAAATACATTTATAAAACACATATACTACAGAGTACACACTACCAATAAAAACACCCTATCTCTGAACCTTTCTTTTTTCCCAATGTTTGCATGGATTTAAATTGCAAAGCAAAGAGCTTCCATTTTTAGTCTAAAACCACATCATGAAAGGGTTACTTACAATGAATAAAAGCTAAAGTATGTACATGATTTTCAAAGAGATCTTTGATTTACTAGACTGTTTACATGGCTGCTGAAAAAATACTGCTGAGCAATAAGCTTTGAGTCTGAGGASGGCTAATGTATGAGAAAGTAGGCTCTCTGTGGCAATTCTGCAGGAACTGATAAAATACACGGCAAGGGACCTCCTACACCGAGAATCTCTGACTGTAAATCTTACCGGTTTATGAGTGGAAAATCCCCAAATTGTGGTTTCCTTCACCTGTAGCTGTTGTGGACTTCAGCTGCACGTGTCAGCACTAATGCCTTCTGACCACCGCTGTGTAACTCGGCCGGGTCCGGCTGCWGGGCCGTGGGATGAGGCAGTGGACTCGGTGAGTTTCAGGCCGCTCGGTACCAGCCTGGCCGCTTCCCACGCTCACTCAGAGGGGCCTTGCTGTGCTCCGATAGCAGTGCACTTCTGCACTGTGAGGCGGGCACCGGCCCGCGTTCACTCTGCCCCCAGACCTCTGTGTGCACCTAAGGTATCACCCTGCTACACGCAAACTATTAAGAGGAAGCAYGGGGGTTGTGCTGAGGGCCTTGACGAGCTACATGCATACCCTGCTCTTTTGGTTTTGGCTGTAACTGTTCCACCTCCCGTGGGCAGGAGAGGTACCGGAGGATCCTGCTCCCCAGCCGCTGTCTGGGACCCGCGGCTCCAGCGGCAGCGCTGCGTGGCCACCGCAAACGCTGCGGTGACAGCGGCACCGTCCAGCACAGGAGAGCCTCGGGACACGTGCAGAGCTGCAGGCAACACACGGCGGCCCCTTCCCTGCAGGCGGCACCGGGCGGACCTGCAGCTGCGGCCGGAGCTCCGGCTTTGCGCTGACCTGACGGSCCCTCCGAGCGGCCGCCCCGTGCCTGCAGCGCGCGGACGGCGGCAGCCGGAGGGGCCGCGGGCCCTGCTCCCCCACAGCCGCCCCACCTGCGCCGCGGGGGCGGGGGCGCGC